>JBBJLS010000001.1:19635961-19658340 GCA_037577275.1 Bryconaethiops microstoma
TACAGAGTGTACACCCTCATCCATGTACTGGCCTACAGAGGCTCGGAGAAGGACTACAAGGAAAAGGACGAGGTGAGGTTTTTGAGATAATGAATTATGAAATTAGGCCAGCATTTATTATTATCATTATATATCATGTCATATGAGTTTTTTATATTTAACATAATTAATTACATTATGCTTTTTAGAGCATAACATGGATATAATCTGTGCTTAAGTGACATCATACAACAGTTAGTTCCAACAACACAGCATGACTGGTTGAGAAGCATCTGTGAAGTATCTATGATGATCTGTGACATTGATGTGCTCAGAAAAGCATATTGAGACATTGTGAAGTCATTTAATATGATATCAATAAATTGTTATATTGGCCATTGTATTGAAATCATTGTAAAATCATCGAAATCATTGCTGTATTGATATCGATAAATTGTTCTATTGGCCGTTGTATTGAAATCATTGTACACTTAGAGATTCAAAAGAATGCAATTTTGCTGTTTCATTACATTAGAATACTCAGTAAAGACCCAAGACAAGCAAGAACATTAACACTAGATAAGGGAAAACTTCCTCCACTAACCCTGAGCATTCATTTTTGTGTAGGATGATGAGATGATGATCCTGGAGAATCAGCTTGCTAATAATGGAGTTTTCCTCACTGGTGAAGACTTTTGATGAAGAAGCAAGATATTTCTGTCAAACGTTTAAACATTTTTAAAAATATATTTGCACTTTAGGCCATTAGAGTTTTACAAGTAACACGACTTTCATTGTACTGTATTGTAGATTTTATTGTGCTACCTCATAAACAGCCATATTGTAAACAATTATTAGAGGAAAGACTGAAACTGATTCTTCAAATGGTAAGACAAATAATAATAATAATTTAAAAAAAACTTCACGGGGCTGGTCATATTAAATATGTATAACTTTAGTTAAGAGCACATAACTGGACCGTATTTCTTTGCAGTTAGATTATTTAAGATGCACTTAATTTGCCTTTATTCATTGTTATTTTCCTTTTATATTTAAACATGTTTAGTAATGTAAATTGTAAAAATGTAAAGCACCTTTTCTCTTTCTGGTATATTTTTTAAACTGACATTATTTATACCCCGAGGGATGAAAATGTATTCATTTTTCTGACAGTGTACAAACCATGTGTTATATTTAACACATTACACTCGACAGTCATGTAGTTATTCTTTCATAAAAAAGGTAAATATTTGATCACTAAATCAAACAGAACTCAATAAAAGTAGGCAGTTGTAGTAATATAATCATTTACGCGCAGGCAGAGGTTCAATCCTGGTGAACTGCTGTCCATGTATAATCTCCCTGAAACACCCCAATTCCAGTTTATCAACTGAATATCATGAACTGGGTGAGGTGCGTTCAGGGAGGAAAGGTTTGAAATGGTGTCCCCATGACCACTGTGGCTTTTCAGTACACATCAGATGGTGGGTTTCTCCAAGAAGACCCCAACATACATCCTTTTTCTGTCTGCTTTCTTTGGTTTCGACTGGTGTGGATTCCTGTGGATCCACTTGCTGAAAGTCTTTGGATACCTCTTCTCAAATAAAGAGCCTTAATAAGGGAGTTCCCCCCTTTTCTGCAGTGTCAGCCTCTTCTCTTCTGGTAAAGCTGTGAGGATTTGATTGCCACAAGAGTATTAGTGAGGTCATCTTTGTGTGTGCAATCAGTAATGGCAAATACTGTCTGAACTTATTTTAAAAATCACATTTTGACAAAATCTGCAGAAATGTCTATGAAAACAATCCCTTTTTAGTGATCGTATGAAGCTAATGAAACTTATATGAGCTTCAAAAAAGCATGTTAAACGATGATTTTTGTAATCATCACAAACCACAACACACTTTTCTAAACAATTTTTTCATGCTGATTTCAGATCTGCTTTGCACAAATCAAGTAACTGTTTGAATATTTTCAGTGTGAAGTCAGACAGACTCACACTGTGGCATAGATATAATGACCAGTGTCAGTCAGTGACCACCGTTTCTTCAAAAACGCTTAGTATACGATTATTACATGATAATTATACCACTATCATGCAACATATAACCAGCTTCATCACAAAAACTGTACGTGCGGGAAAAATTAAAACACTGATTTGAAATCAGCATAAAAACACTACAAAAGCCACATAAACTTATATCTGATGATTTTGACCTGTTGACTTGTGTAATCAGTTACCCAGTTTAACCTTTTACTGCATGAATCATGGAGTAAAAATTAACTACACACACACTTGTCTAAACCATGGGATGTGTGTGAAAAAAGAAGTGCAAACTGCAGTAGGAAGGCATGGGAAAGTTGGTTTACACTCTCGTGTAAATAATTCTGCAAAAAAATAGAGCAGCACTAGAAATGTGGTACAAATAAGAGTTGAACACAGTTTCTCAAAAAAAATTGTGTGGACTAAACATGTTAAGATTTTTAATAAGATTTGTAAATGCATGATCATTTGTCAGCTGGCCACAGTTACTACCAAGCATGGATGGAATTCGTAAGGAAGCTAACTAGTTAATTTATCTGTATTTGTAGATGATCCAGAATATAAAACCTTTTAATTTTTAAACTAGTCTCCTCTAAAGTTCTCTTCAGAGCTGTAGTTTGGTATGAGGTTTGATGGCATAGCAACAGTCAATCACTTACAGTATGGTGCAGTATATTATTGTTAGTGTACTAAACCGCCAAACTCTTCCTACTCAGAATAAGTATAGTATGTACTTTAGTATATTATTAGGTTATAGTGCAATATTGGGACACATTCTTACAATTAGGTGCAGTACAGAGTAAATACTTAATAGTATAAGGAAGTAGTGCATACCTGGACACACCCCATACGAACCCAAGTAAAAACACCACCTCGAGTGTTCTATTGTTCAAATTGCTGTCGTTCTATTGTTCAAATCTGGTCAGAGTGCCGTTACCAGGAGATATTTATAGAATTAATAGAAGGCCTCTCAGCCAATCACATTGCGAGGACGGAACGCAACTCGATCTGACGTTAGATGTAATGTCATATAGACTAAACACACATACAAACCAAGAAGACGAGCAACAGGCCAGTTTGGACAACTTTTATTTATGTGATTGGAAATTATTTTGATATACACAACCTTTGTTTTGGAATTAATTAATCTAAATGACAATTATATACACCAATCCCTTGATGTGTACCATAAAAAAAAAAGTTAAATGTGCGTAACAGTCCTCTGAAAATTAACACAGTTCATTGTCTGTACATCCCATTTTATTCCAATATGTTTCTAAAAGCCTGAGCAGGACAATTGCATGAAACCAGTGTGTAATTTATTATTCATTTAGTATGTCAATTTTTTATCAGTTATCAATAAAAACAAGTGTTTTCTGATTATTTCATGTTCAGTTAAAAGAGCGTCTCGGAGCGCCGTGATCTGAACACGGCTTGTCATTCACAGAAATCCTCCACGCTCAACGGATGCTCATTATTTAGCCATCTTCTTCTCCATGCTGCAGAAAAGAAACAAATCAAATCAGAAACTAGAAGCAGTGCTTTCAGCAACCTAAACCAAACTTGGTTGCAGATAAGTGTGTAAAATGAACCTAAGATGATAGTCCTAAATAATTAGGAGAACACGAGGAAACTGTAGATCCAGTGTCCCAAATGATGAACGGACCTGTTGACTAGTACTGAGTATGCGGTCATAATAAGATAACATCCAGAATACTTAGTTTTTCAAAAGCAGAGATCAAATGTCAAACACAAATAACATGACAAAACAATTACTGTTTACATATAATTGGAGTGCATTCTTTCCACTCCTTGTTCAATGTGGTATGAGTAAACATTGGAAAAAAAAGGAGGCTTTTATTTATAAAGTGATTCCAAGTAGTGTACATGAAGTTCAACACCTAAAATAACATTTTGAATAAACCTTCCTATAGAAATGACCGTTATAATAAGATCTACAATTGTTTTTGATCAGAAGCACCTGACACTGGGTTCCCACATTAATCCCACATAACTGTGTAAACCCTGGACGGCTATAGTAGGAAGATATTAAAAAAAACAGTAAAATATCCTGGAAATGGGTCAAGTTAGAGACTGAGACGGAATAGTGTATTTATAGTATTTTTTTTTTTCACCATTTATTCAGTGCCAAGAAAAAAAAGAAGAGAAAAAAAAGAAGAAAAAAAAAAGGCATGTGGGATCTTACTTGTACTTGATAAGTCTCCCTCCCTGAATGAGTTGTGCCGTTTCGTTGGTTAGGTGACAGGCGAACAGGAGCCAGTTCCTCGGCTGCACTTTGTAGGCGAACCTCATGAACAACAGCGAGTAACAGACAAGAGCTGGGGAAGCAAAGAAATGAGAAGTGAATTACGGTGTTTAAGAGAAGCAAAGATCAGCACTTACTGGACAACAGGCTTTTACAGCATCATTTCTGATCCCACCTTGACGCTGGGCTTCACTGAGACTCTATGACATTGTAAAAGAGGTGCTTTTGGTCTGTGAATCATCTCAACGCTGATGGGACGTTGGACTGCTGGCTTTATGCTGGACTGTCTGTTATTGAATACGTGCTCAGACATTATAAATGCATGAGGTTAACAAATTGTAAATGTAGCTCAATCGTTTTATTTTTAACTGCTAACACTAATCAATATAGTAGCTCCTGTAATTGTGCAACATAGCAGTTAGAGCTCAGTTTGAAGCAGCAGCATTAGCTACAAAGTAGAATCACATTCACAGGTTTGAAAAGATTATTTGAGAAAAATCACATCCCTTTAGCGGAAGAAAAATAGTAATAAAATATGCTGATTTCATGCACCTTCATGAGCTTTAAAATGATTAATAGGGAGCTAAGAACCTAAAAAAGAGAAGAAAACCAGTGGTGGATGTGTGCAGAACAATGAATGCAGAGTAGAGCAGCAGAATGTTACATTTCCACATCAAGAATTAAAGTTACAAATAAACGTGGTCAAATTAGCTTCAACCTCCCAGCTTGATAGCATCACGAGATGGGGCGTCCTGGCTATCAGGTATATTGAACGCAACTAAACTGAGGAGAAAACGGGAAAAATTCCAAAGATCTTGGGATCTTCGGAATTTTAAGTAGATCATTTCCAAAGATCTTGGGATCTTACTTTAATTAGATCATTTCTTATTATCTTCAAAAATATTCAACTCTTGGGTAAACCATCTAAATACCTTTGGCTACTTAACTTTAATTGCAGTTTATATTATTGAAATATCTTTAATATCTACCCATCATAATACCGTTATTATTGAATAAAAAATAGCAACTATCACTGTCATTCTAAACAATTAAAGTTTTTGCCATTAGATCACCAGACCTGCAAGAAAGCATCAACTGCCAATGGAGCCAATGTGATCAAAGCATCTCCTCTCTAGACCAGAAATCCCAAAATGATCTTTATAATATTTAATACTCCTTTCCCACAGTTACACAGATGGGAGGGGCAGTGTTTGAGAGGCACTTGAGATAACTGTATGGGCTACAGAGAAAAGACGACCTTGTTCTTCATCATACTATGCAGTAAACTAAGACAGTCTTTTCATGACAATTTTCATGTCATGAAAAAGGAGTCAAAAAATGTATTCGTGTGAGTAAGACACTGAGTAAGACAGTGAGCAGGTAGGTGGGGTGAGGCCTCCTGGAATGGAGGGTGATGCAAGACGGAGGCGTTTCTGCTATACTTGGATCCTTTCTTGTGAAATGAGAAAACCTCCCATTGGCTGGAGGCTGAGACACCTCTCTTTCCATAAAAAGTATCCAATTTCACACTTCTCTATAAATGTTAGTGTGTATACAAATTGGCCATAAAAAAAGTCTGTTTTCTTCGTATTTGGACTTTAACTCGCTGCTCTGATTAAGTGACACTTACCAAAGGTCATTCTTCCACTGATAATCTCCGGACTTTTCTTCATGTCAGAGATGGCAGCAATGGGCAAACCCCAGTTCGCTACTGGACCCCAGAAATGCTGAAGACAAGAACAGTAACGTCTGAATGATCATTTTTACATTTAATCTTAAACTTCTGTTAAAGCAATCATCAGTTCACAGCATGTTAGTGGCATTCTGTTGTACGTCCCACATGATGATTTGGTGACCAGGAGTGTATTTAGTAACAAGTGTCCTAACAAAGTTTCAAAGTCTCATCCGTCACCCTTTCACACACTTTTCTCATCTTGAGCTATTCAGGTGGGGAAAGCAGCTCTTTGATTGTGGGTAAACAGATCGCAAACCATGCATGAGCTTAACATACAATACATCCAATCAACATAGTACCCAGTACTGTTGCTACACCCTGATTAAAATCATATCACAAAAATACAAAGTTCTGTTCCTAGAATCCGATTGGTGGAGCCCTACTGAGGAGCTGACCACTTTTTTTTTTTTTATGTTTGAACTAGAACTGACCGGATAGCTAAAAGGCCAAAAGATAGCTTACAGGTTAAATGACTCCTTGATTAAAATCACAGGCATTATAATCCATGCCATATAATTCGCTGTAAAAAAAAAAAAAAGTGAAGTTCAACACACTTCAAATATCTAAACAGTGTTAAACCAAGTCTAGATCTCACATGGCACTGTATTTTGGTTTCTGAAATGAAATTCTGACTTCTATTCCCAAGCTGTTTACTATTTATCAAGTATGAAGTAGGGCTGCACAATATGTTGTGTGCTTGTCATTATAGCAATACTGATCTCTGCAATACTGACAGTGTAAAAAGCAGCAATATGCAAATGAGCCACTATCTAATCAGTGTTTGACAGATTGACCAATCACAGCTCCAGGTGAGTTACTGGGAGTTCTGATGAATCAAAGTCTTCATGTAGTCCATCAAAAGTCTAATTATTTTAAGCAGTGCATGAATGGGCGGGGCTAATCTGCTGTTGCCAGAATAAACAAATATATTTAAATGTTTGTTTTGTGACCTCACAAAAACCATGATTTGAAAGCAGAACATTTTTGTAGTTTATTTTCCATACCCTGGACTGTATGGATGGGGTGGGGGGCTAAACATACCATTGGAAACAATATTTACAGACTTAAAGCCTTTTTAATTCCATAAAAGAGATGATAAGGGCCCTTTAATATCCTGAAAGGCATTCCACTATGTAGCAGTAAAAATCACAATACTAATATTGTATCCATATCATGCATCTTCAGCATAAAGTTTTGCACATGTGAAGGAATCCCAAATGGCTATTTTCCTATAAAATACTGTACTTTAGTTTTAGCCTGTATTTATTTCATTTAGATGTAGTGCACTTTGTAGGGAGTAGGGAGCAATTTGGAATTCAGCCCCATTGCAGAAAAAGGGACGTTTAGAAAGATAATTGCATAATCATTAAGCAAAACTACCAACAGAACTACCTAAAAAACAAACTTTTTCTACTTCACACTATTTTGTGAGACATGATGTATAATGAAGTTTGTAAAATGACTGAAATATACGATGATGGAAAATTCTTGTCCTCCTTCAGAAGCCCACGACTGCATTATAACAGTAACATACTCTTTAAAAAAAAAAAAAAAAAAAGTACATTCTTGGCAGAAAAACTATTTATCATGACTATCATTCAAAATAAATTATTTAATCATGAGTAAGGGTAATGCATCGGTTTTATCATGGGTAAAGGTAGCCTCTCATAGCTTATTTGTTTTATTATATCCTTTACAAAGCCATTATGCAGCCTCCAGCATTACTATTAATCTGGTGAATGAATAATGTTTGGCTGCTGTTACCTGGCAACCACAGCTTACCGTTGCTTGACAACCATAGCCAACTACAGCTGTTGGCATATGGCATATGTTTACTGATATTATTATCATCATCATCATTATTCATGATTTATAGGATTTAATAACTGAAAGATTTACTCACAGCTCTAATGCTTTATCGCACAATGCCAAAGAAAAAGTGACTCAGCACTCTGATTATGCTACAAAGCTTTGGGATTCTTTAAAAAACATTTTAAATCTTTTATGACTGATTAGCCTTAGCGATTCCATATGATTGAAATGTTTGTTGACTGAATGACCTGTACAGTTAATTTCTCAATTTTGTGAGTTTCCCCAACTAAAGAGCTCAAAACTAAGAGGTGTATTATGTCAGCAGCAGTAAAAGATTAATATAAAGCCAAACTTGTTTAATATACTTACTGTGCTGAAGACAGTGGGGGTCAGAAGGGCAGGGGAAAGGAGGTCAGCAGGGGAAAAAAGTAAATAAAACACATTAGCTTCTATATATTCTTTGAGAGGAAATATGAAGAAGAGGGATCAAAACATACGGCCAAAAAAGGACATTTTGCAATAAACATTCTCTAGTTATTTGATCTCAAGCCAACATTGATTTGTAACAAAGCGAAAGAAAAGAAAAACTTGAGTGAACAAAAGTATGACAATGACACATAAAAATTAAAATCAAAGGGATTCTGTTACATGGTCATCCTTGGTAGGAGTAGGTAAATTATATCACTTCAGACCAATCAGAACACAGAGATTTGCATTACAATCCTGAAGTTGGTTGCTGGATGAAAAACAGATTAAATTCATTTTTGACCAAGTTACTTCAGACATCACACAAACTCAAGCAGCACTGCATTAACTACATAAGCTTTTCGAAGCTGATGCTTTTTGTAGGCTACTTCAAATGTCACAGTCAACTAAAACACTAGTCGTTTATTGTTTGTTCTTAAAGTACAAAAAGTATGACTCCCGCAGGCAACTACACGATACGCATAAAAGTATTGGGACACACCTGTTTTTCAAGGTTTGGGCTACTTACTTCCAGTGAAGGACAATCTTAATGCTTCAGCAGACCAAGACATTTTGAACAACACCATGTTTCCAACTTCGTGGACACACTTTGGGGAAGAATCTTTTCTATTCCAGCATGACTGTGTCCCAGTGCACAAAGCAGCTCCATAAAGAAGTGCTGGATGAGTTCAGTGTGGAAGAACTTTACTGGCCACACAGAGTCCTGACCTCAACTCCATCCAACACCTTTGGGATGAACTGGAACGGAGATTGCGAGCCGGACCTTCTCGTCCAACATCAGTGTCTGATCTCTACAGAATGAACGGGCACAAGTTCCCACAGAACTACTCCAAAATCTCGTGGAAGCTGTTATAGCTGTAAAATCTATGTATCTGAACACAAGGTAATTAAAGTCCCTCTCGGTGGAATGGGCATGTGACCCATTACTTTTGGCCATATTGTGCGTGCCGACAGACCTCCCCAAAAACACGTCCTTCATTCAGGTCAAACCTAATTTATCAAACCCGAGTCTTTTGGTACGATCAGAGTTTCTTGTTCATTTGTTGAAGCACTCTAGAGTCACCTTAAGCTTAACTTTCCTGGTATAAACTAAGATCTGTGGATGATTTTGTTCCTTAAACCAGAACGGAGAGGCCCACTGCTAATAACTCACCTCATCAGATACTCTCTGAACTCTCTACTGCGGAGGTGATCCACAGCTTTCCGGGCCAAAGTGCCAGCCATTGCTTCCCGAAGATGTGGCTCAAACTCTGAGAATTACACGGAAAACAAGCTGACAAGGCCAGGAGGCAGGAGAGGTGAGTGGAGAAATAGAGGACAAGTCTGACCCTCCTGTCCTGCACCAAACACAACAGGCCCACTTCTCTGGAGATGTCAAATTAAGAGTCCCGGCAGTAACCCTGGTCCTGACAAATCGTTCATTCAGTAGAGAACTATAAGACCTTCTGTCACTCTGCCTTAAAATATATGTTTTTGAAAACAATGTTAAAACGTACCTATCGTTTCTATATCATATATAGAAACGTAGCTGCAAAAAAGAGCCATTTTTTAATTTCTTCGGACTAGACTAGTTATACCGTGCCCATTCATTCTTTAGTTAAAATTCTGAGACAAGTCATATTTGCCTCATGGTATTAATAATTATTATTAATACTACTAATACTAATAATAAAAAAATAATAATAATAAAAAAAACTTTCTTTGACAGGTATTGCTTAGGTGTCGCTTGGCGAGAGTCTAGGTCTAGTGAGCATGTAGTAACTTGGCTGAACAATGGATGTGGACTTGAGTTTAGTTTCACAGGTTTAAGATACACATGTAGATGAATTAAGCACTGATGTACGTCGCTCTGGATAAGAGCGTCAGCTAAATGCCGTGTGTGTGCGTGTGTCCTTTGAAAAACAAAACCATTGGATTTGGTGGTAAGGTTCCACCACTGCAGCCAACATATTGTGCTTATACTAAATTAAAACTGATTGTGCTTATATTTTTCTCTATATCTATGTTTTTATATCATCCTTGCAAAATTTCACAAATGAAAAGAAGTATGCAGAATCCTCTAGTAAGACAAATCTACCAAAACGCTAAACATTACCTCAGATTCTTTTAATGTACATGCAGGTACATTTTTACAACACTTTATCATTTTAAAGCATGCATGAGCTGGACCTGTATACAATGTAAGTAATAATATCTGTCTGCCAGGTGTATGACTAACTTTCTTTTAAGACCCCTAATAAAATGCAGAAATGTTATGTTTATTATCTTCAAAAAGTATTCCCCAAATATTTTCCTTTGATTTTTTTAATTACATTTTAACCTTCCATAGATTTCAATTAAATACTAATGCTATCAACACAGACACTGTTGCTATGCTATTTCCAAGAGCAAATCATGCTATATGCCCCACCTTATTGCCAAGGGTTTTCAAGAACAGTATAAATATCTCAGCCATAGGATCATGCCCACTGCAACTGCTGTTTGTACTCTTTGTATCTTGACATGTTTCCTCAGTGTCTATTACACTGTCTCTCATTTTTTAGAAATGCAGAACTCAGTAGTGAACAGTAGCTTGAATAATAATCTGTTGCAGTACTTTTCTAGAGTTTTTATGCAGAAGGTAATGTTGGTGCAGATCCTGGTGGGGATTTTTCTCTATGTGAACTGCCTGATGATATTCACTTTTCTAAAAAAGGAATTGTTCAGAGAGGACACTCGCTACATTTTGTTTGCACAAACCCTTTTAGTAGACTCTGTTCTAATGGTAATGAGTGATGTACTGTTGATTTGGAATAATTACTTGTACCCAATCCATATGATTCCTTGTATTATCCTCTGTACATTTGTCACTATGCTTACCATTTGTACTCCTCTAACTCTTGTAGCAAAGTGTCTAGAGCGTTTTGTGGCTATATGTATGCCTTTAAAATATGCTGAAATCTCTACAAGCAAAACCAGAATTTTTGGACTTCTTATCATTTGGGCTATCAGCTCCATAGTTCCACTTAGCACTTTGATAGCATATCTCTCAGTGGCTCCACTTGGTGCTCTGTTCACCAATGCTGTGTGTAGTGTGGAGTTAATGTTAGGGGAAGAGTGGCAGGCACAAAGTCGTGTTATTTTGCTGCTCCTTTTCCTCTTGATTATTATTATCATTGTCTTCACCTACATCAAGATAATGATTGCAGCTAGAGCTGCCTCTTCTGACAGTAAAAAATCGACCAACAAGAGTCTCAGAACTGTGATCCTTCATGCTTTTCAATTGTTTCTCTGCATTATGCAATTTCTATGCCCATACATAGAAATGGTATTTTTGAAGATAGATGTGTTGTTATATGCTCATTTGAGATACGCTGATTTTGTTACCTTCATCATTGCACCACGTTGCTTAAGTCCATTGATTTATGGACTCAGAGATTAAACGTTTTTTCACACTTTAAAGCATTATGCTTTGTTTGGTTTTGACAGTTTTTTTCCAACAGCATTCCAACACAAGCAGTCAAAAATAAGACCAATCCCAGCTAAAGCACTTTAGAAATAATAGTAAGATTTTACATAACTTGCTGTGGAAGTTTTACTGTATGTTTCCACACAAAAGTGGCAATCCCAAAATCAGTGTTTATGGTGTAAATGTGTTTTTTGCATCATGCTTAATAATAAATGTTGTGTATTCTTGTATGTTACAAGAATGTAGTAAAGATTCTCAGTCAAAGGATAATGTTTGGGGAATACTTAATATTTATGCATTAAAAGAAAGTTAGTTATACACCTGGTAGGCAGATGACTACTGTTCTGTAAAATGCTAACTACCTTTTAAAACTGTGTTAACTGTATGTGCATGTGAATTTTGTTATTTACAATTTTATTTGTCTAGTCCGATTTATACTGCTCGAGCAAAGATGAATTTTGAGCTCTAACTATAGCTTTTGAGAATACTACTAGAGTGATACTAATGACACATCATCAAACACCATTGCTTACAGGATATCAAACTCAACATATCGCCTGTGGGACTTAATATTTTCCAGCTTTATCTTTAATTTTTTCAGTTTTGATGTAACCATTTGAAATGCACAACAGACTATGTGACCTGCAGAGGACCTACTAATGTTATGAAATTACTTATACACTTCACAGTTAAGTATACTGTATATTATGTTTTCTTTGTAGATGATCAGGTTACAAACACTAAATTATGCAAGGTACCTTTCTTAAGGTCTACTTGTAAACAGTAAAGGGCGACATGTGTTTGTTTTCATGACCCAACATTTTAAAATAAAAAATAAAAAGAGTCAAAACAAGGTGTACAGAGTGAATATAATTGTAATTAAATGTTATTTTCTCTAACTAAAGGTACTAAGATGTACCCAGAGACAGTTTGGTACCTTTTTCCTGAGTTTATAATCCTTCACACAAATACACAAAAATGTACAGCCTGACACTGCTTTAGCAGAAAAATATGTATTTTGTACTAGGTGAGCACTGCTGAATGGTGGAGGATGTACTGTGCCTATGCGCTTATGTTGATGTGAAATGAATACCCCCAATTTTTCAACATTTTGTAATTAGGAGCTTCTCTCCAAAGCTGTGAATTGTCAGGTTATAAGCTCTTCTGCAAAGTGGACACACTGTTGGCACAGGTGGGGGGGTTACTAAGCAACGTGCATCCTATCAGTGACAGGGGGATATCTTTGGAGATGTTTAGTCCTACAAAGAACTGGTTCAGCCAGCCAGCCTAGGCCCCATGACCCCTTGGTAAAACAACGAGCTCATTCTTTGCTTCATTGCTGACCTCATTGTCTCTTTGTGAAACGAATATCCCGAGTTGCATTCTGCTAAATGGCTGTGTGCTGGGCGCAGGAGAGCACAGAGGTCCTGGCTTGTGATGGAGCAGACAGGGTGAGCAAGAGTAGGAGCTTCCAAAGCAACACCAGCCTCATAACCAGGAAAAAACATGGTGAGACTTCTCATGTTTATTGTTCAGAAACATTCCCTATATGAAGTCTTTTTTTAATCCTATTCATAGAAGGTTTTGATAGATGTGGCATATATATTAAATCTCTGTACTATATTTTTAACTGTAATGACATTATTAGCCTATATGATGCCACAGTACATGTTGTAATCTGTTATAGGATGTTGCCTGGAACTTAAACTTTATTTACTGATATCATCAAATGACCTAGTTGCCTGCAATCATTGTTTATTCTGTAACATTGTTGGAATATTGCTAAATTGTAGATTGTTGAAATGAAATGTTTATTATAGACATACACTTAACAAAATCTTTTGAAATATAAAACTCTAGAATATCATAGATCATGCAAACCATTGCCTTGATCAATCATATAAAGTTACTTAACAAAATTATGCTTATTTAATGTTTGAGTGACTTAAGCTTAAAACAATCTTAAATGTATTAACCTATATTATTAACCTATAACCTATACAGTGTTCAAGAAAATTCTGTTTTCATCGTTTTATAGTTAAAAATGTAAAATGTTATTCTCTGTCATTTAATTTAACTGTGTTGATTGAGTGCATAAGCGAAGAATCACAGGTGGGCTTCTGAGCAAAGCAAGGTGTGCACAGGTGGCTTAGTAACAGACATGGTCAGCACAAGTGATCACATTGTGCTTCACACCCGTCCACTTTTAAAAGTCAGTCCACTCTCTCACATAGTCCATAAAAGATCATAAAACCTACTTCATATTCAGTTCAGTCTATCTTTGAGGTCGATGTCTGCATTGCAGAGTCTTGGAGAAGGTGCTGTGTCTGTGACTGAAAACACTGGAGCATCCTCTCTCCAAACCAAGAGGATGAGAGTGGCTCAGAAGAAAGGAGGCCAAGACAACACCAGCTCCTGGCTCAGACAGCTTGATGTTCCACACCCAGGTAATTACACTGTCCATCACTTACACACCTGTGTGGATCAGCGCACCCCAGATAAGTGATGTTGTAGACACAGGGTAGTAAACCTTTTGTGTCAGTTTGAGGCACAAATTGAAAGCATTATAAACTAAACTGACATATGATTTATAAACGTTTTAGCCTCTCACCGCAAAGGAGAAACATCGATTTCTTCTGACTTTTACAACCAGGTAACCATGTAAATTTGCATTAGTCTCAAAATATGTGTAGTTGAGGGTCTTACTTTTAACAATGGCAGCAGAAACAGCAGCTAGATGGGGACACAGGTTATGTACTAAAAGAATTTACCATCAGAATAACACTCTCAGGATCAGATGTTCATGTGTGAGAAGATGTGATGCGTAATATGGAGCTGCAATTTGCACATGCTGTCTGTGTTTACAAACTCTTTTCTTAACCAGAGTGGAATTGCACCACTGAAGAATGCTTTAATGTGAAAGAATTCATCAGTACTGCTTTTTTTTTTTATTACAGAACATTTCATTTCTTTTATTTCTCAAGCTTGGTAACAAATCTGTTTATTTCTCAAGCTTGTTAACTGTGCCTTCTAAACTCTTCATGCACTTCATTAATATATATACACATTATTTTTATATTTATAAACATAAAAATATCTACAATATAGTACATATTACGTGCTATATTGTAGATTGTATATTATTGTATATTATATTGCTCAGTATATTATTCTTTGTATATGTACATATTATTGTTGTTTTATATTGTTTTGTTTGGGAGACACCATCGACCGGAATCAAATTTCTCATGTGTGCTCAATAAATGCGATTCTGATTCTGATGGAGTTAATGGGTGGGGCTGAATACAGTTTGTGAGATAAGTTGTAGTCTTAGTAAACTGAACATTAAATTCAAGTGCATTGTACATACATATTGGGTGAATGAGTGGGTGGGTGGGGGGGTTATAAACGTATGATTAAATTAAGCTGGGAGGGATTAAAAAAACTGTCGAAGTGATCGGTTGCGTCCTAATACTTCAGTAAAACTTCCTATCCTCTCCACTTTTCTCTTGATTTTGACTAATCTGATAGCTAGAGCATAGGCAACAGAGCAGGTAAATTAGGGCAAGCAGATTAGAAAGCTTTATTCAGTTCCATAAGACTCACTGTCAAAAATGGTGCTCCATTTCTTTTAAGCACGTTAAACAAGATCTGCATGATGTGCACATATATTACACTAAACAATCACCAAGTCCCTTATAACAAGTGAACTTGGCTACTGGGGTCTCTTTCAATGGCATTAAGCATTTTTAGATTGATAGCACTCTTGCCCAGTGACATTGGGGGCCAATGTGTTTCTGATTCTGATGAGCATGGAGTTAGTGGTTGTGGCTGAGTACAGTGAGATAAGCTACAGTCTTAGTAAACTGAACATTAAATTAAGTGCATGTACGTACATATTGGGTCCATTTACATACAATGCTGTGTGAATTGTCAGTACTGCGCAAGACTGTCCTAGGCACATGTGCAAATTGTTTAAAGCCAAATAAACAAATAAAATTTTTTTTGTAAAATGTTGTTTGGTTGCAGAATTCCATTTTATTCCTCCAGCCATTACATGGAATTGTGAAATTCCATGGGCCACACACATGATTTAATCTAAAGGAGTACAGATGAGCCAAACTATGTGTATGATGGTAACTGCAAGTGACACTGGGCTTCCACGAGAAGAGGTCTGAGAATGATTAAACATAAAGAACATTAATACAGTAAATCAATCTTAACTGTTTTAATTTTATTTAGATATATATATTTTATATTAGTGTATAAACACTTTCTGCCCAGCTATACAGCTCTTTTAATTACGATTTTCTCAGGTGCCTAAGGCATTGGCACAGATACTGTGTATATGTGACTATTTAGGCGACAGAAACTAGTGTGATTTTTGCTTTTTGTTTTCTCACGCTCTTTATGTATTTTATCAGTATCCATGAAAGTGTCCACTCGAAGAGTGATAAGAGCATTGGCTGCTCTATGTGCTCTTGGACTGCTTGGAGGTGTTGTTGTTGGTGTGTGGTTCTTGGGTAAGACATTTTCCAGTATCACTCTTAACATTCTGCATATTTTATACAAACATGCTTTGAAGTCCATCCACTTGTTACTTCCTTTATTTTTCTCTAGTCAAACTATTTTTAAAGCCTACCTCAACTCAGAGCCCTACAGGGTTGGGGGATACCAAAGAAACCTCCTTCTGCAACATATCAGAGGACACTTTGGTTACTGACCCCAGGAAAGGTATACGCCTGGAGCGTGTGGCTCGATTTGTTACCCTTCAAACTAGCCTCTTTGAAAACAGTTCAGGAACAGGTGGTAAACACAACAGCACAATAGCCTGCATGACAAGAACAATAGCCTGCATGACAGATGATGGGGTTAGCCAGAGACCCGTAACAAATGCAAAATGAGAATACCACGGAATGCAATTAACCATGGTCAATTAATAAATTACCTGAAAAAATTACAAACTTAAAATGAGAAATGGTAGCTCTGAATGTGCTAAGATATTTCCACATTTTCTCTCTCTCTCTCTCTCTCTCGGGATTGCCATAATGTAACAGGTGCGTAATACCTTTAAATATTCAGATCTATACTACCATAGTGACACAATTAAACAGTGGCCTGTCACAATGAATCAAATACATTAATTTTAAATTAAATTAGTAGTAACTGAGTTTGTATGATAAAATATATTTCAAATTCTTATGTTTTCTCTTACAGTAAGAAATAAAGCAAGACCGTTTATATGTATCTTATTATGCCAATAATTTAAAACAAAATTCACTAATCCCAAATGTACTTGATTAGAAAGGCATGCTTGGTGTCTGAACTTACTGTGAGCTAAAAGTTTATGTTTATGATGGTCATTGTAACAGAAAAGTGACTCTAGATCAACATTCCTACTTCTGAAAACAGACGTTGTCTAGAGTGGCTACCTGTAGAGTTCATTTTGCACTGATGAGTTTACACCACCTTAATAAACTGGTGGAGATTACTAGTGTACTTATATAAATGACAGTACCAGCCCGAAGTAAACCCTCTTTACATACTGGGTGGTGTTTGGAGGGGTTTTGACTGAAAGGGGCTCAGTTTTTTACAGGATCAGTGCAGAGAACTCTTTGCTGGAAATTCAGCTGGAGAAGCAGCAGACCTGGCTACCCGTGTGCTATGAGCGCTGGAACTCCTCGCTGGGTACCCTTGTGTGTCGACAGCTGGGTTATCTCAGGTGAGCAAGGCTGACAGCTCAATCACACACATGCACACACATTTCCAGCTCTCAGCACCTTTTACCTGGAGACCAGCTGTGGCTTCTTTGTGTTTGTTGATCTTTCCTACAGCGATGACAGTGCTAATACTTCAGTCATGTTCATTCCAGAATCGAAGGATGATGCTTATAGTGTATGCACATTTCAAAAGTGTCATGATGGATGTGTCATTCAGACTTATAACTCCATCTGACCTAAGTAACCTTTGTTTCTAGATTAACGAAGCACAAAGGAGTCAATTTGACTGACATTGGGCCAAACTACACCGACGGATTTATTCAAATTACATCAGAACACCAAAGCAACTTAGAAAGTTTATGGCAGTTCAGGTACCTGTTATTGTCTATAAGTATGAGCCTGGTATGACATTATATAAATAATGGATCGTAGAAATACAACCCAGCTCTCTCTATCTTCTAGGGGAAGCTGCAGCACAGGAAAGGTTATAGCTTTGAAATGTTTTGGTGAGATAAAAATGAGATTTTCTGTACAAATAATACATTTTTAAATTTCTGAATCTGAATTTAATCTTAATGTAAATCTGGGATATTTACCCGGTGTAGAGTGTGGGACCAGGGCAAAGTTGCCAAGGATAATTGGAGGTGTAGAGGCCACACTAGGAAGGTGGCCCTGGCAAGTGAGTCTTTACTATAGCCATCGTCACACCTGTGGCGGATCTATCATCAACAGCCGGTGGATTGTTACAGCTGCTCACTGTGTTCACAAGTAAGATCCCTTACTTCTTAACCTTAGCCTTAACAACTACTAGAACGTTTAATATAACCTGTTGTAACTTACTAGTATGTACCTAACATATTTTCTGGTGTATTTTTTGTCATTTAAGCTACAGGCTACCTCAGGTTTCCAGTTGGGTGGTCTATGCTGGGATTGTTACTCGTAATACAGCAAAACTGGCTCAGTATACAGGCTACGCTGTGGAGAAAATTGTCTACAATAATAATTACAATCACAGAAGCCATGACAATGATATTGCGCTGATGAAGTTGAGGACACCTTTGAATTTTTCAGGTGACAGCTGGACATTTACATTTACGCTTTCATCCAAAGCGACTTTCATTCCCTAACTACAGGGGTCAGTCTCCCTGGAGTAACTTGGGGTTAAGGGTCTAGCTCAGGAACCCAGTGGTGGTGCTGAAGGTAGGATTCGAACCCATGACCTCTTGGTCCAGAGGCAAGTACCCTACCACTAGGCCACCCCCCCCATATGACATATGACATATGACATATGACATATGACAAGTCAGATTTTTCAGTATTTAATATTGTCCATTCTTTACCTGTACAGTAAATTATAATTATTGTAATTAGTAAATTTTCATATTTTCCAAGAAATCAAAATTACAAATTTATACTCATCAGTCCATGAAACATTTCTCCACATCTTGATATCCAGCTTGAGTTCTTTTATTAGTAAAGGCATAAACATTCTTTCAGACTCAGAGAGTTGAGTTGTCTTCTTACAGTGGAAGTACAGACAGAAACATTTGTGGATTTTTTCAGATATGAAACAAGTGTGAAGCTTGATTTTATTCTCTCTCAAAGTTTTTTGTTCTGTTCTTCTGATAGGGAAATTTTGCCAAGTTTTGCATAGTTATTAAGAGTCCCAATTTCCCTATAGCTAAACAGTTGTTATGACATAAATTTCCCTATAGCTATGCATCTTTTAATAATGTATTTTTTACTTGATTTGACTTTCGTTCTCTTCATGCAAGTGGATTATCTAATATCCTTGGAAAACTCTTTTAGGCTGCTTATGTGCATGTTGTGTGCATGTTGTTAAAGGAGAATATAGTGTCACTGAAAGTTTTTGGAGTAGCTCTAACTGGATTGATTGGATGGAAGAGTTAAAATGGTAGTAGGTTAACAGAAAGGACACAAAAGTGGACAAATGAAACATCAATAGATTTACATTTATATGTAAATTAAGATTACACAATCAAAGACATATAAACCATATTGTGCAAAAGTTTAAGTGTACATTCAGCATACCCTTTTCCAATTCCAGACACTATCAGACCAGTGTGTCTACCACAGTATGACCATGATCTTCCAGGAGGGACACAATGTTGGATTTCTGGATGGGGATATACACAACCTGATGATGGTAAGGAAAGTACACAAATAAAACATGTATTTATAAAACATATAAAACATGTATTTATCCATCAATATAAATAAGCTTCATTGATAGCTATTAAATGTGATACTAGTAATAAATGGCAAGCAATAAATGCCATCTCCTCTTTGCGTAGTTCACATTCCTGAGATTCTAAAAGAGGCTCTGGTACCCTTAATAAGCACAAAGAAGTGCAATAGCTCCTGCATGTACAATGGAGAGATCACCCCGCGAATGCTTTGTGCTGGCTACACAGAGGGCAAAGTGGATGCCTGCCAGGTAATATCCTAAACTTAAAAGGCCTGAAATATCCTCAGAAATGTTCTCAAAATGTAAACCTATTGTATAATGAAAATTAAGAGGGTGAAATGTTTCTTTCCATGCAGGGAGACAGTGGTGGGCCCCTGGTTTGCCAGGATGATAATGTGTGGAGGCTGGTTGGAGTTGTTAGTTGGGGAACAGGCTGCGCAGAGCCAAATCATCCAGGAGTATACACCAAAGTGAATGAGTTTTTAGGCTGGATTTATGAGATGATAGAGGTAGGCTACAGTAATATTCTGCAAAATTGCTACTGGTTTGATTGCCTCTGCAAGCAGCATGACTCATCACTGATTAATTTTTGGGGTTTATATAAATGTGTGACATTTTCTCCCTCCCTGCAGAGCTATTGAAAAAATGAGTGAAACACTGCAGTCATAACCTCCTTCTTTTGCTGGATTTTGAGGACATTTCTCTTAAGCTTTATTTTTTTATCATAAACTTAAGCTGCAACAGCTTGATATTCTGTTTAGATGTTTGTATTAAATTCTGTGTTGTGTAACTTGTGAATCATGGGGGGGTCTGTTATTGAAAAAGTTACAAAAATGGTCAAAGTGATACCCACTGTGTAAAGCAGGTTGACCTGATTTAAATATTTCTTTAATTTAAAAATTTTCAATTAGATTGCTTAATAATAAAATATTTAGCCTCTCTGAAATATCTTCTTTTGGCATTTGGTGCGTGTGTGGGCATCTGCTAGTGGGAATGTTATTGCGTCGTTGAAGGGGAACATAAGTCAAAGCTTTGATAGCATCTTTTGTTTGACTGGAAGGATGGTAAAGTTAAAATAGCAGTACTGAAAGGGTACAAACAGAAAGGGTACAAAAGTAAAGAGTGGATCAAAGGCCAGCAGATTTGTAGTTAGTATTGCAGAAAATTATAATACATTTACACACTTGTAAACCTGTTTCAAGTTACAGAAGTACTGATACCTCATGTTTAATAGTATCTGTTTAATAGTAATGTGATTTTTCATTAAGATGAGGTGTCTATTGTGTTCTGTGCAACAATAGACACCAGTACCAGTATTCACTGTCTCTAACAAACCTAAACCAGCTAATTAAAAGCTTTATAATAATCTAACATCCGAAAGTTGCGCCCTTTCATTCTCTATGGCATTTTGGCCATCTTTGTGCCCGTGTAGTTTTGCCATAGTATAAAAAACAAAATCCCAGAAGAAATTTTTAAAAAGGGACTGCTGCCAAGAAACTACCTTCAGACTACACACCAACCATCTCCTACATAGCATTAGCATTAGCATAGCATTAACAGTAGCTAAACATTAACCTAGCATTAACATAGCATTACAAAAACATTAGCATTAGCATAGCATTAACATCATATTAGCGTAAGCCTACCATTAGCAGTAGCATAGCATTAAAAGAAGCATAGCTGTAGCATAGCATTAGCAGTAGCTAAACATTAGCATTAGCATTAACATAGCATTAGCATAGCATTAGGATAGCATTAGCCTAGCATTAGCATTAACTTAGTTTTGGCTTAGCATTAGCATTGGCTTAGCATTAGCATTGGCTTAGCATTAGCATTGGCTTAGCATTAGCATCGGCTTAGCATTAGCATCAGCATTAACATAGCATATCATGAGCATTAGCATAGCATTAGTAGTAGCATAACATTAGTAGCAGCTAAAAATTAGCCTTAGCATTAGCATTAACATAGCATTAAAAGTAGCATAGCATTAGCAGTAGCATAGCATTAGCAATAGCTAAATAGTAGCCTTAGCATAACCAATAACATAGCATTAGCATAGCATTAGCATGAACTCAGCATTGGCATAGCATTAGCATTACAATTAATATAGCATTACCATTGCATTAGCATAGCAGTAGCATTAACATTAGCAATGTCTAGCATTCACATAATATTAGCATTAGCATAGCAGTAGTGTGTTAGATAGATAGATAGATGAAGAAATATAAATAGAAAGATGGATGGAAAAAAGATAGATAGATAGACAGATAAATGGATGAAGGAAGATAGATAGATAGATAGATAGATAGATAGATAGACAGATAAATAGATGGATGAATGGATGAAGGAATATAGATAGATGGATAGAATGATGGAAGGAAGATAGATAGATAGATAGAGAGTTAGATAGACAGACAGACAGACAGACAGACAGACAGACAGAAAGACAGATACATGGATGGATGAAGGAAGATAGATACATAGATAGAAAGATGGAGGGAAGACAGACAGACAGACAGACAGACAGACAGATACATGGATGGATGAAGGAAGATAGATACATAGATAGAAAGATGGAGGGAAGACAGACAGACAGACAGACAGACAGACAGATACATGGATGGATGAAGGAAGATAGATACATAGATAGAAAGATGGAGGGAAGACAGACAGACAGACAGAC
>JBBJLS010000001.1:19658440-19685686 GCA_037577275.1 Bryconaethiops microstoma
TATTATAGCAAAATACAGTCGTTTGTACTTCTTTAGAGTGCTTCTCTCACCTAAAAGTCAGCGCTTTTGCCGCGACAACTCCATAGCAACCTCCTAGACCATAGCCACCACCTTTTATACCTTAGCAAACCACCCATACACTTCATAGCAACCATCTCCTACACCATAGCAACTGCCTAAAACTACTTAGCAACCATCTCCTACACCATAGCAACCATGTTTTATACCTTAGCAACCACCCAGAAACTTCATAGCAACCATCTCCTACACATTAGCAACTGCCTAAAACTACATAGCAACCATCTCCTACACCATAGCAACCACCTTTTATACCTTAGCAACTACCCAGAAACGTCATAGCAGCCATCTCCTACACCATAGCAACTGACTAAAACTACTCAGCAACCATCTCCTACACCATAGCAACCACCCAGAAACTTCATAGCAACCATCATCTACACCTTAGCAACTGCCTAAAACTATTTAGCAACCATCTCCTACACCATAGCAACCACCTTTTATACCTTAGCAACACCCTCCTGTACCATAGCAACCACCCATAAACTTCATAGCAACCATCTCCTACACCATAGCAACTGACTAAAAACTACCCAGCAACCATCTTATTACAACCAAGATTATTCCTTTTGCCAACATAGTTGCATTGCCCAAAGGACAAAGAGCAGTGCATGGAGCAGTTGTGTGTGTACCCTCTGAGATGGAAACAACTGTAGTCGAAGTGCCTACCAAGGCCCACCACAGAAGCCCAGCTTTTACGTATGAAGCTTAAGAGGAATATTAAATACAATGGTCATCAGCACTTCTACACAATGAACATGAAAAATGTGCTAGCAGGACTAGCCAAACTTAAAGAGACGCTTCCGGATTACAGAGATGTGGAGATACATGAGTGTGCCACGTTTGACATTCTTCAAGATGATCATTCTTCAAGACAATCAAAGCCAAAAAAGGACAATAAGACAGATGCAACTATGGAACAGCAGCCCAGCCATTGGGGGAAGAACATCAGGCACTTTGCCCTGGTCTGATATTGGGTACCTACATGCAGCCCCCTGACATAGCACAAGAAGTTCTGTCGTATGGGGCTGGAGTTTTCAGCATAGCTCCTGCTCAAGGAAACAAACCCATCAGCTTGTTTAGTGTTCCAAGACTTGAAGCCAAGGCCTTTCCTGTGCAGTTCTCAACTGGCACAAACACGTTAGATGAAGACAGGCAAGTTTGGCTGTCCCAGAATATGTACTTCAACATAAGGTTTTTCTCTGTGGATAACAGATATGCCAAGGAGCAGAGTTACCTTTCCTTCTACCAGTTTGTAACAGAAACACACATGGCCACTACCAGCATATAGACCAGAGATGGGCGCAACGTTTCTAACACAATGTTACAAGATAAGGAAGAGGTGGAAAAACTGATACAAAATAGAGAGGCCACTCGATTTATGTGTCCCCTGCGAGGCACTCCAACTTACTGGGAGAAAAGCCTTCGTGACCTGCATGCAATGGTAAGGCAGCTGGGCAAGCCCACCTTTTTTGGGACTTTTTCTGCTGTCGAAATGAGATGGCCAGAAGTCATCGAGGTCATCAAAGCTCATCAGGAGGAACGGGGAGACTTTGCGGAGCTTGACTGGAACGCCAAATGTGACATTCTCTGGAGCAACCCGGTCACTGTCATGCGCATGTTTGAGAAAAGAGTGGATGCACTTTTAACTAACCTCATCCTGTCACCTGGGCAGCCCATTGGCTCAGTAAAGATACTTTTATTGAGTGGAGTTTCAAGCAAGTCCACATATACATATGTTGGTATCAGTGAATGAAGCACCTGATGTTGCAAAATCTGGATATAATGAAGTTGTCAAATTCATCGATTGCTACATATCTTGTCAGCTGCCAGAAGAAAACACAGACCCAGAGCTGCACAAAATTGTAACTGAGCTTTAGATCCACAGCAAGAAACATTCCAAATCATGCAAGAAAGGAAATGTAGATGTAGCTTACTCTTACCCTGAATTCACGAGCTCCAAGCCCAAGACCAGCACCACCATGGATCTAGTTGGTGCGTTACCTCCGTCCCTGAACCCACCAGGAGCCAGGGAACCCATGCAGATCGGGCATGCCTCCCTGAATCCTGCGAAGAGGGCACAAAGATACCGCAAAACCACCATTGAGCTGTCTGCCCTCTCCGCCCGCGAAACGGTCAGACCAGGTGAAGAGGGGAAGGAAATCACCCGGTCTTATTAACCCCTCCGCCATCATGCCAACCATTTCCCGTCTATTAATACTGGCTCACATTCAGCTGGGCCACAAATGGGTCATGACCACCGCTTTTTTGATTCAGGGGCGGCTGGGAGTTTTACTAATCAAGCTTATGCTGCCCAGCTGGGTGTGAGGCTTCAACCGGTAAAAATCACCACTGTTGATTGTCGGCCCCTTAACTCCAGCCCCATTACACATCAACTTCATCTATTCAATTAATCATCCAAGAACATCATGAGCACATCCAATTCCTCGTCACTACCCTGACCTCACCACCCATCATCCTTGGCCACCAATGGCTCTGTCTGCACCACCCTCTTCTGTCCTGGAAACGAGTGAATTCTCCAGTGGGGTCCAATCTGTCAGGAGCTTTGTCTCCGGGCGACGGCTGAGACATGTTCAGGGGAGTCCGAGGCCCCCAACGTTGACCTAGAGGCCATACTGTGACAAATGTTGGGCCATCATGTTGCCTCCTCACTGGCCCAACAACCTTAATATCGACCTCCAGCCAGGCATGCTACCACCCCGCAGCCGCCTATTCTCACTATCCAAAGAGGAGCAGAAAGTGATGGAGGACTACAGGAGACAATTCATCTTAACCGAGTGTCTACTTAACCGAGTGTATACTTTTGTGAAAAGCTGTCTATGCCTCCAAAAATTACTATGTTGTAGCTGAAAACAAAATGTATAATGAAACAAAATATAGTACAAAACACATACAGAGCAATAGCAAAGCAGTCATGGAAGAGGCACTGCAGCTTGTGATCGTACTATTATTTTAGTTCTCTGTTGTATACACTGCCATTTATGGTCATACCAAATTTATTCTTATAATTTTGTCTTTTCTAAATTTTTAACAAAAAATACTTTATTTACAGTACTCAAGCCAGAGCACTGAGTGTTTGACTTTTTTTGAGAACATTTTATTACCATGTCAACTTTTCCATCGGCACTAAGGCTGCCATTAATTACTAATTTCCCAGTTGATTCATCTGGTGATTTTTTATGGTTAAACAATTAGTTGTTTGGTCTATAAAAAAGATATTCCATTTACACTAAAAGAGTACTAAAGAAATCAGACTATTTACATTTTAGAAGCTTGATTTAGAGAATGTGGACATTGTTAAATTACTCAAGGTAATTAACTTAATTGTGGAAACTCATTGATCAATTCAATCACATTATATAAAAACACCACCTGTCCTTTAGTACATATACATTTTAAATCTATCACGCAGTTACTACAACTGTGTAAGTACCTTTCTAAGAAACTGATTCTAATTTGCTAAGATGTCCACTCAAGTAAATACATACTACAACCTTTGGTGTGGCAAAATACATATGAAAGAATCAACTTACAGAATCAGTTTATGGTTGGTGTCGATGTGCATTATTGACCTAGGACTGGAGACTGAATAAGTCCTTTGAACAACACAGCCCAGTTGGGTCATCCGGGATATTACCCCTGCAGTGTCAACTCTGTGCATGGAAGCTCTAATATGGTCAAACTGAACCTGATGTCCTTCAGCCTGCAAAGCTCCTCTCATCATTCTATAGCCACAATGAGGCAAACATTGTTTAACAGATGTCACAAGTGTGTTTAATAGATGTCACAACTCTTCATCTGTGAGATCACTATACATTGCCCGGAGTGAGAGGTTACATTCAACTATTTGTCTGTGTACTGTGCGTGTGGATACTCCCATAATGCTGGCAACACTAGGGACAGTCATATTCAAATCCAGAAGATTTTTAATGTACCCAGGTGAGATAACCATCCATGGTCGTCCCATCAGACCTGGCTGCAGCAGAATCGATACTGTGTGAATGGACCAATCTGTCGGGCCATGTTCTATATGTCTTTGCAATTCAATAAGAATGTCCTGTATGTCCAGTGGCAAAGTGACAGTGCTGGATTTTGCATTTAAAATCCTAATTCCTGAGAATAAACAAATTCCAAGAAATCAATGGGCACATGTCCAATAGCCAGTACCAAACATGTCTTTCAAGGACATAGTCCAACAGCAAGTGCTAAACACAGAAGGGGTAAATAAATTCCACTAATTTCATGTCCCAAATATTACAGAATATTAATGCATTTTAGTCAGGGTTTACCACTTTTCAAAGTTATTCGTTTCGCAGGCCCATAATAATAACTAGAAAAAAAAATCCTGAAGAAATTTTGAAATGGGCCTGCCGCCTAGAAACAATGTAAAACACCATAGCAACAATCTCTTACACCTGAGCAACTGCCTAGAAACTACACAGAAACAACCTTTTAAACCTTAGCAACCACTGACAAAGTCCCTAGCAAAGTTTCCTACATAATAGCAACTACCTAGTAATTACTTAGTAATTGCTTCCTACAAAATAGCACGCAAGTAGCAACACCAAAGCAACCACCATGTATACCATGGCCATCACCTAAAATTCATTAGCAACCAACTCCTACACCACAGTAACTACCTAGAAACTACTTAGCAACCACCTCCTACACCATAGCAACCACCTTTTATACCACAACAACCACCCAGAAACTCCATAGCAACCACCTCATGCACCACAGCAACTGCCGAGAAACTCCTTAGCAACCACCTCCTAAACCACAGCAACTACCTAGAAACTACTTAGCAAAAACCTCCTACACCAGGGGTATTCAACTAAAATTTCCAGAAGCAAAGGTCCAGAAGATCATAATGTTTACATTTATGGCATTGAGCTGACGCTCTTATCCAGAGTGACGTACAACAGTGCTTAAGTAGTCTACATCTGTTTCTTAAACCTGTAAAGCTTAACTCAAGTCCACATCCATTGTTCAACCAAGTTACTACGTGCTCACTAAACCTAGACTCCTGACAAACAATACCTGTCAAAGAAAGTTTTTTTTTTAATTAGTAGGAGAAAGTGAAATGAAACACGGTTAGTCACAAAGGTGCCCTTTGAAGAGGTGGGTCTTCAGGCTACGATCTAATAATGTTTAACTGTTTAGTGTTTATTATATATATATATGTGTGTGTGTGTGTGTGTATGTGTAACAACATTGCATGTAATCAATACCTGACTGTCAATTCAGTTAATTCAGTACAATTCAAAAACATTTTTACAATATTTAATGTCAAAGCTTGAATTTCCACTTTTCTGTGTCATATTTTGACTCAACAGTCTCAACCACTTTTACAGAAAATAAACCTCAACACATCTTAACAGCTGAACAGTTTTAAAGGCTCACTTTCTTCCCCTTTTATATTGAACTCCCCCACAACTCCATTTGTATCGCTCCCTTTCTCTCACTCCATAGTCTGTATCTCTCCCTTTGTTTGCTCATGTATCTTTCTATTTCTTTCCACCGTCTTTTTACCCATTTGCCTTGCCTCTCACTCTCTCATCTGTCTGCCCTGTAGAGTTGCAATGTTTACCGCTTGGAACGAACGTACTTGATTGGCTGAAAGGTATCACATGGGATGGCTTAACCTGTGAGTTTTCTCGGCCTCTAAACCACTACCGAAAAGACTATAAATCTGCGCCAGTTAAAATAGATGCGCCCTGTCAGGTTTTAATTATAATGTTCTGTTTTGGCTATAGGTCCGGGTCCATATGGGATAGCTTCTGGGTCCGGACCCGGACAGCAGTCCGCCTGTTAGTGAGTGCTATCCTACACCTTTGCAACTGCCTAAAAACTACTTACTTGTGTGTGTGTGTGTGTGTGTGTGTGCGCATAAGTGTGTGTGTGAATGTGTGTGTTTGTGTGTACGTATGTGTGTATGTGCGTGAGTGTGCGTGTGTGCCGACTTGCCATGCTACCCTTGCCATTCTACCTGGTACCTCCGTTCATCGAGGTAGGATGCAAACTACTGCCAGAGTGTGCCCGAAATCCCAAGGTTGGGAAGATTAGCCAGGAGGATTTGATGGTTGACCATATTGGAAGTTGCAGAAAGAAGAATCAGAGCAGAAGACAGTTTGGCTGATCTAGCTGCATGACATTCTTCAGAGACGGCAAGTAGAGCAGTTTCAGTAGTGTGAAGCCTTGAACCCGGACTAGTGAGGGTCCTGAAGCCTGTTTTAAGTAGTTGAGTTGGTTATAAACAGAACATTCCAAGACTTTGGAAAGGAAGGAGAGAAGAGTTGATTAAATGAGCAGTAGAGAGATGAGAGAAATCATAGGTAGCTGATTCAACAGAAGATGGACAGGGGTTAGTGAGTTATGGAAAGATAGAGAAGATAGAATGGAGCAGGAGAGAGAGGTCAGAGATAAAGGAGAGATTTCTGTGGGTAGTTGTGGGTGGCCTGAAGAGGGAATTTGAAAGACAGAAGATAATGATCAGAGACAGAGAACAAATCTATGCAAGAGAAGCAAACCTGTACCCCCTCCTCTGCCTGTAGTGCAAGGATAGTAAGAGAAGGAAAATGCAGAGGACAAAGCAGTTGGAGTACCGGTGTTCTCCGGTGTGATCCAGAAAAAGTGCTTGCCAATGACTAGTGACAATTGGTGCCCAAATAATTACGGGAACCAGGAAACTGAAGTTTACGGGGGCTCTTGCACAAGCCATAAAACACCCATGAAATAAGAACATAACTTGAACTCAGTCCTCAGTCTATTGGAAAATACCTGGGAAGGTAATCAAATATTGTTTCTTATTGACAGAGCACCAATAAGGAGGTGTAATCTGAAACAAGGGTGTCCTAAAGGTCTATATAACCTGAGAAAGGAGAAAGGACCCTCCATCAGACCATAAGGCTGTTTTATTCTTTTATAAAACAGCAAGTTGCATTTCTCCATTTGATTTTTTGACTTGAAACAAGTTTCAGACTTAGACTTTTGCTTCAATTGTCCATCATACAACCACCTAGCAACACCCTAGCAACCACCTTGAATACCATAGCAACTGTCTACAAACTCCTTAGCAACCACTTCCAACACATAGCAAGTGCCTAAAAACTACTTAGCAACAACCATGTACACCTAAACAACTTTAGTTTTAAAAAAATTGTGTCCGAGCAGGAGGATCTGAAAGGTGAACTACAACCCACCTTGGCAACAAAAGCAATAGCACACCTCACACAGCCGAGCCGAACATTTTGATATATACGTTGCCATGTGAACGTTACAGTTCAAGCTGCATTAGGTGTGACGGAAGAATAATAAATTGACATGGCCAGTAAGAGGTGCTAGTGAGACGCCAGTGAGATGACGACCCACCAACATAGTGGCACACATGTGAAAATACAAACTACTAATTAATTCTCTCTGCTAGCTTAGGACAGCCCAAAAGGTAAGCAAACAAAATATACCTTATAACCAGAGTACGAATTACCCCTCCATAATTGGGGGGTACTGTCAGGCTGTCGTTCGGGGGCAGGGGGTGTTTGGAGGCGCTGGGCCCAAAATTAGTGACGACTGGCTAAGCTGCTTCTAGCGCCGAGGTTGTTAAAATGGTACGGTCCACATTAGGGGTGCCTGAAATCATTTTACATAACATTTTCCTACAAGGTGATGTTATCTTTTTTTTTTTTTTTTTTTTAAAGCAAAAGAAAATGATAAGACCCCCCAAACTGCTATTTTTGTCTTTGGGGGGGTCTGGGTTTTGATCAGGGGGTACAGTACCCTCCAGTACCCCCCGTAATTCGAACCATGCTTATAAAACACTCACGGCAGAGAACATGGTCCTCAGTGAGTCGGTAAAAGCTCTCACAGATGGTATGAACCAGCTCTTGGAAGAAAACAAAATGATCAAAGAATCTGTGCTGGATCTACAGGTGCGGAGCATGAGGGACAATCTATCCTTTGCAGAGAAGACAGAGGAGGATCCAGAATCTACGATGAAAAACTTCATTCAGAACCAGCTCAAACTTACAGCAGATGCTGTTAATAACATCATCTTCCATTGTGTCCATTGCCTTGGAGGAAGGAGACCCGACGTCCACAGACCCAGACCCAGACCCAGACCCATTGTGGCCAAATTCGAACATTTCACAGAAAAGGAGCTGGTGAAAAACAGAGGCAGGGAGCTGAGAGGAACCAACTTCAGCGTAAACGACCAGATCCCCCAGGAGATCCTGCAGCAGCGTAGAGTCCTGTTTCCCATGAGGAAACGTTTCATCCACAGAGGTTCCTGGGCGGTCATACTGTCGACAAGTTGTATGTTAACGGGCAGCTGTATCGCGATCGGGAAAAGACCCCCTGAATCATTTCTCACTCATTTCTCCTCATTCTCTAACCACTCTGACACCACACTTAAAATAGGAGGGGACTTCAATCTGGTGTTCAATCTTGAAATTGATAGGCTCAGTACAGCAGGGAGCTATAGGAATTGGCAATCCACAGAAACTCTTAAACAGTACATGAGGTACTTTGGTCTATCAGATGTCTGGTGCTCTCACTAACCTACCCTTAGAGAATATACCTTCTTCTCGCCAGTACACCGCTCGTATTCTCGCTTAGACCACTTTTTAATTAGCAGCCCCATCATGAGGGACACTGCAGCCACTCAGCTTCACTCTATCACCATCAATGACCAACCACCTGTTTCCCTCACTCTGACTAACACAAAGGTCACACCTCCAACCAGACACTGGAGATTTAACACATCATTACTTAAAGATCAAGATTTCTCAAACCAGAGCCCCTACTAAGCCCTTGGGGAGGTGGCCACTTGCATGCGTGGAGGGCATGCACGCCCGGGCCTGTTTCTCTGGTGGGGTGGGAACACTCCGGTTGGCACCAATGGGGGAGGAGAGTGCCCCTTCCTGGTGACAACCCTGGGCACCCTGGTTGGGCCCCTCTGCCAGGAGGGGAGAGGACAGGGACGGAGTACAATTTGGGGCCAGTCGGGGAGCTGGTCCTGGAGGGGAGAGGTCCCATCACCTTTAACATTTGGTGTCACTCCCCTGTACCCAACACTACATTACTCATAACACTAGGGCCGGAGGGGCAGTGTTGAGGCAGGCCAAGACACTGCCTCTCCATCTTAATTGCGTAATAGACATCACATGACACTAGGGCCTTGGGGGTCGTCTGGGGCAGATGGGACACTGTTGTCTACCAGCAGCTTGGAGCCCGGACCCTGGCCAGTCCCCCTCATTTTAATGCACTTTAGTCATACATACAATCCATATTACACTAGGGCCTTGTGGAGCAGGGATGGGTATGGGGGACTCCGCCATCTGCCAACGGTGGGGCCGCCATGCCATGCCATAACTGCATCCACAATTTTAATGCACAATTATAATTTTAATGCATGCTAGACACTCGCACACACTATACTTTCAAGCAGGTACATACACATACTCACTACGGTTGGGCTGGGGATATAGGCCAAAGGGCCCCACCTATACCTCAGTCCCTGGTCCTACAGGAGCAGCATGGCCTGCAAAGAGGGGCCCACTGGGAAGTTCAGGGAAAAGATCTGGGGTGGGGTATTACGTGAGATCTTGGCGGGAGGGAGGCCTCAGCCCTGCTGTAGCAGGATGGGGCCCTGATGGGTGGTCCGGGGATTTCTGGGACACTCTGGGCCCGTCTGGAGGGTCGGTCCTGGACTTAGGCCACCTGGGGTCCATTCCCCAGTGGGGGAGCTCTATATATGGGCCTTCCTCTTATGGTCCTATGGGGTGGTAGGCTGGGTCGCTGCAGTGGGCGTGGATCCCCCTTGCTGGGGGGCGGGCCCGTGCTCCTGCGCACTCGTTAATTACCCTCCACTTCCAGTGACAAAACGACTTACACTTAGAAACACATACAAGGGCGTAGAAAATACAAAACATTTATTTTGATTTGTTGTGTAAAATTTGTTTGAGTGCTTGGAGTCTGAGCTTTTATTCTATTTATTTTTTGTTTTGTTGTTGTTTTTGTTCTTTAAAGGTTACTAGAAACTTTTTGTGTAATATTTTTTTCTGTATGTCTTGCTTATGCTTTATTTTATTATTATTATTATTATTTTTTTTTTCATCCCTGTGGGGTGAGGGGTAAGCTCAGAGTGGCTTTAATGACTGTTTTTGTAAAATGAAACTACAAATTGAAAATAAAGTTGTCCAAAGTGGTGGCGGGCCAAAAAAGAAAAAAAACTAACAAACAAGCAATTTCAAACAAGAATGGGCACTATACTTAGACAGTAACAACATACCAGGAATTTCACCATATGTTCTTTGGGAGACAGGGAAAGCAATTACGTGAAATAAAATAAGAACTCCTTGCATAAGAAAAGATTAGAAAAATCAATTATTTCAGAACTCGAGCAAAAGATTAAATCTCTGGAGGGGTCAAGTATGCTGCCTCACCCCAGGAACACATTTTGAGTGAACTGAGGAATTCAAAACTCAAATTAAATGAAATTGACAAAAAAACAATTCTTGGTGCAAAGACTGCGATTACAGAACTAAGATTATAGCAACAAAACAGGCAAATTCATAGCCAACCAATTAAAACTGAATAAAGAAAGGAATGATTTCCTCCATAAAAAAACCCATCAAGAACCCATGACCCAATGGAAATTAACAACGCTTTTAGAAATTTCTATAAAAATTTCTATACGGCATATATATACGGGATGACCAGATTATGGCACTATATGCACCCATTTCAATGCATAGGCAATATAGGCAAATGCTAAGGGCGCCATCCATCCAGGGGGTGCCACAAAGGGAGGAAGAAAAAAAGTAACATTCCACTATTCTTAAAACTTCTTGGTATTAATGTGTCTTAATATGAAAAGAACAAGCCCACATGAATTTACCTGCTTAGCAAAGCCTATTAAGTAGTAGTAGTAATAATAATGATACGTAACTTTCCTGTGACTCCACCTCAGTATCAAGCACTCCTCCTGTCACCTCCACCTCAGCAGCACACCTCAGCAGTGATGCAGCAGCATCAAGCACTCCTAACTGTCACCTCCAGCTCAGCAGCACACCTCAGCAGTGATGTAGCAGCATCAAGCACTCCCCCTGTCGCCTCCACCTCAGCAGTGATGTAGCAGCATCAAGCACTCCTCCTGTCGCCTCTACCTCAGCAGCACACCTCAGCAGTGATGTAGCAGCCTCAAGCACTCCTCCTGTCACCTCAACCTCTGCAGCACAATCCAGCAATGATGCAGCAGCATCAAGTGCATCTTCTGCTGCTCCAAAAGACCCTGCTGACTGGCCATCTCCTCTAACTGATCAAGTACGAACAGAGTTGGTTCACAGAGGTCCATTTCAAATTGAAAACAGCTTCACATTCCTTAAACAAAAGGATGGACGAAGGTGTCAACATGACTATTTTAACAGACTCTTAGTCAATGGAGAAAAAGAAGCTGTCTTATGTACTCTAAAAGATGATGACAGTCTGCACTGCTTCTGCTTTTCTAAAAGAGAGTACAAACTGATTAGGGAAGGACTAAAGGACTGAAAAAATGCAAGGCACTTGCTCAAGGTCCCTGAGGATAGCCAGGAACATAATGCTCACATGGCAACATGGAAGGACTTGGTCCCTTTTGCAAAAGGGCTCACAATAGACAAACAAGAGATGGCACTTGCTGAGGCTAAGAGAAAACAGTGGTGTGATGTCCTACATTGATTGGTGGCAATAATTCAGTCTTTAGCTGAAAGAAACATGGTTTTTCGATGGTCCACAGACACATTAAATAAACCGGACTATGGACATTTTCTAAAAAAGGTGGAGCTTATGGCCCAATTTGATCCAGTGATGAAGCAGCAGGTCAGTAGAGTAGAAAGTGGTGCTGGCAGTCACGTCAGTTATCGCCAGACATTGATGGCACAGAACTTGCAAAGGAAATGCAGAATTTCCCACCATTGCCATCAAAGAATATGACAAACATGGAACTATTGACCTTCCTGCATGAGAAGAAGCTGGCAGAAATGTACCCCAACATGTAGGTTGCTTTGAGAATCTCTTCCACTCTTCCTGTTACAGTGGCTGCTGCTGAAAGAAGCTTCTCTAAGAAAAAATGATTAAAACTTACCTGAGATCTACTATGATGCAAGAATGTCTCAGTGGACTTGCCATTATAAGCATAAACCATGTGGTCTCAAATCAGTTGTCATATGAAACCAAGACCAGGAGAGTAAAGCTGTAGCAGGTTATGTGAGGTTGAGGAGATGGTGTAGCTTGTCATTCAAGTTAGGGCAGTACCAAAAATCACCACCAGAGGTATTTGTGAGATCACCTTTTTGTTAAAATTTTTATTTAAATCCTTGTAATTTTTTGTGCATACTGGTTTCTTTAATGTCTTATTTTGTGCAGTGCCTTATTTATATTGTATTTATAATTTAAGCTATATCACTTTTTTTATTTTGAGAATATTTCAATCTAATACTTTATGTAAACTAATTATATTGTATTTCATATATTCAGTTCATATTTTTTAGTATTTCTTTCTATGTATTTTGAATGTGCAGTTGGTTTATTTAAATAGAAGAATGTCTAAGACAAAGCTATTCAGTTTCTTGTGAGTATATGTACACTAGCAGTGGAATTTACTGCGATGCATGGATGCGCCACCTAAAATCTTGCCTAGGGCTCCAAATTTGTTAGGGCCAGGCTTGGCTGAACTCCATCATGCCATGATGCCCTTCAACATATGCCCAATAAGAAAGCTCCAGGTCCAGAAGGTTTTCCAACAGAATTCTATAAAGAATTCTGGACCTTGCTGGAACCCCTTTTTTTTTTTTTTTTTTTTTAAGAATGCTGTGTTGTATCTTCCAACATCTTAAAGGCAAAGACCCTAGGCTTCCATCTAGCTATCTCCCCAGGCTCTCAGACTTGCCAAAATTACTCTCCACTTCTTAATACAATAGAGGAGGATCTCACGCGGTGGAAGTCCTTACCTATATCACTCATAGGGAGAGTGGCCACTATTAAAATGATGATCCTACCTAAAATTATTTTTGATGATCCCCTATAAACCCGCATCTGTATGGTTCAAATCATTGGATTCACACATCTCCAAATTTTTATGGAAAGATAAGCCACCACAAATCAGTTTAAAAACCCTACAGAAGCCAAAAGGCTGTGGAGGTTTACACCTGCCAAACTTCTATTATTACTTCCTTGCCGATAGATTACAATATGTTTTGAAATGGAATAACCCCAGCCCATTAGATAGACTATGGCTAAATGTGGAACAAATGTTCTGTGAGAACACAGACATTTCAGATTTGCCATTTATCAGCTCCAGCATCAAACACCATAGGTGTTTCCAAAGCATTAACATCAATACATCTCTGACAGCCTGGTGGGACTTTCTCAAAATAACCCAGTTTTCGCTTACCCTATGCAAACGTACACCCATCTGGAACAATCCTGATATCCTACTGAATAAAAGAGATCATATCACAGTATTCACAGTGGTAAGTTTTTAGAATGTCAACAACTTAAATCCTCAAAACAGACAAAATACAAACATGAGGAAACAAACTTGCAATTACCTATTAGAGTAATCGAATTTATGAAACTCTCCACCCTTAAATTACTATCGAAAATATATAGAACATAGTCGAACACAGACAGTTCAATTTCACTTCAAACCTCAAAATGGGAAATAGATTTGTCCGCTAAACTAGATCAGAATTAGTTTTGGGTTTGAGGGGTGCATCTTCTAACTCCTGGTGCCGGTGGCCAGCCCCTTAGGAGGGGCACTGCCTGGCGTGGGGCAGGCTTCCCCAGGGAGCCTGCAGGACGCCCATCTAGTGGGTGGGTAGCTTATAAATAAAATTTTCAGATAAGAGGGGCTTATACCGTTAAAGCCCCACTCGGCACAGCAAAGGTATCTGGCGTATCATGGCATCCAGCTTTACATTCTGCTTGCTAAGCTGCTGGAAAGGAAAAAAAAAGAATAAAAAATTAAGATCCCGTTTAGAGGTGAGGAATATTATGGGCCTGCCATTAAAATGAATAGGAGAAACTGTTTAGAGGTGAAGAATAATATAAGCCTGCCATATTTTTTAATGAAATGAATCATTTTAATGGGCAGGCCCATAATGAGCTAGGTTACCTGGGATAGGAAATGGCTGAAACTGTGCTACTATGTTAGAAGGTGCAGTTTCTTTAAACTAGCCTAGATGTACTGGATTAGGTTCAAAGTGCCTTAGTTTTCCCACAGTTTCCTACAATCATAAATTGAAAGAGTAAACCTGCACAGCAGGCAACATAACACATATCAAACTCACAAAAAAGTAGAGACGTATTTTTCAAGAATAATGTGTGAATAAACATCTCGGTCAAAGTGTAGAAGACGAAACAGCTACCACTCCAGAGAGCCATTGGACCGCAGGTAGATTTCAGGTAACTGTACCCTCTCGCGGACAACGTTACACATTACATTCGTTTATGGAACACGTTTCTATGGTAACGCGTGATCCTCTAGAAGAAGAATCGGGGTGGGGTGTTTATGTCGCTGCTACGTTTCATTTTTGTGATTGTACGGATCATTTGAAGGAAGGTATCAGCGACTACAACAGATTTTTTTTTAAAGTTAGAGGCTTGGTAGTACGTTCGTTTCGTTTAGTTTAAGCCATCTAACCTCAGTTAACGTTAATGCTTGCTAACTCAGCATCAACACCTGCTTAACTACCAAGCCTCTGTTTTAGTAGCCTAAATTTTTAGCTCGGCGTTTTCTCCACCCGTTTTTCCTGCCACTGAAAGATGGACGTTCCAAGAGGCCAGAATGCTGTCCTGGAACATGCGAACTACTTTTGGTCAATTTTAGATGAAATGTCTCAGAATAATCCTGGAGTTTACAAGACTTTTATCGAGCGCCAGTTGCGCGAGGGAACTGCATATTACTCGGTGCCGCAGCCACACTCCTGCCTCCGCACTTCTCTACAGGTAAATGATGATGAAATATGAACTAACACAGTATGTTGGTATATAAATATAATCTTAAAGCAAACACACGTTGGCCCCCAAAATCTACGACGAAGCGAGAAAAAAAGAAAAACGACTTAAAGAAGAATTCCACCACTTTTATTTAAATGTTATAATGTAAACAGGGTCATTCTGAATGGTTCCATATCAATTGCTCCATTGTAGCAACCAAATACGAAATGTGTAATGTGTCTAAAAGCTACCACGCACAATACACTGCATATTAAAAAAACTCCCAGAAGTTACTGGTAGTTTTACATAGTATAACACAAATACGTTTGAGTTATTAACCTCTGGTTCCTGTCGACACCACTGTAAAAAAAAAATTTTTTTTTAAATCAGTAAATGTCTTTACAATAAACCATTTATCTTCCAACCACTGAATTTGTTTTTGTCAATTCCAGAGAACAATTAATGGAACTATCTCTGATTATTCTTTGTGCAGTCAGTAATGGCTCACAAATAGATCTTTAATTCCTTTCATAGCTACCTAATTTACACTTTACCTTTATAGTAGTTAGCAGAAAATGTTAAATATCTGCTGTGTAGCAAGTCTCAGGAGTTCTAGGGTTTACGGTTTGTTTAATTGTTTCCAGAAGCCTGTGGAAGGGATCCTGTATGTGAACGTGTGTGGTTGGAAACGAGTGCCTGCACCCATCTCTCCAACTCAGCCTGTTCCTGTGTGTGGTGGAAAAATGGAAACGATTGCTGAAGAGAATGGTAGACATTATCGTAATTGCCTAAATCTCTTTTGAAATTCATTTTTTGGTAAAACCGTCTGCTGCAAAAACGTTATCAGCCCAGTTCTAGCTGTGTTCATTTGGGGGAAATACTTTAATCACTGTGATTACATCAACTGTTACATAGGTTGAATTTGTGGTGACTGCGGGTATTCCCACATTTAATATAATATTTTAGCAATGTCATATTATTGCATGCTTACTCATAACCAATTGCAGCTCATTTCTGTTCAGCAAGTCAACAAATGCTGTTTTGTACACCATTTTCCAGAAAAGTACTGTATAGTGGAGGTAGCTTTCAACCCTGAGGTTCTTCAGAGGGCAGAGGGAGACACACAGGAGAAGCAGCAAATACATCTGCTCGCTCTGAGCTTCATACAGCAGCAGCAGAAACTGCATCACGAACTGTCTCAACACCTAACTGTTACTGAAGCCAAACTAAAGGGCAGTGTACAGGACATGAAACGTCGGCTGACAGCGCCACATCATTCCAAACATGATACCCCTAACCCACAAACAGAACCTGGTGACAGCATTATACAGTTCCATGCAACATTATGTCCTATAAATGTATGGCTTAGTAATATTTTACCAGAAACCTTACATTTAGTTTTATTTAACTCTGTTATCTCTTTCCACAGCCCCTTCACTTTTTCAGCAGATCTCTTCACTGCAAATGGAAGAGAATAAAGAGGACTCCATTATTCAGCTAAGTGTGGGGCTAGACAAAAGGAAGGCAAGGGCAGGCCTGATAGAGGTGATGAGCAGCACAGAGTCTGCCCAGCTCCAGCAGCCCAAGCACCAGCTCACAGTGTGCTCACACAGCAGTGAAACAACCAAGAGCCTAAAGCTGTGGGTGGAGCTGCCTGGAGTATGCTCTGTCTCCCAGTGCCAGCTCAGCGTAACACAGGTCCCTGCCACTATATCTTTCTTGCAGTGTCCGAAGGAATGCTTGACTTACAGGTTAACTCTTTCAAATCATATAGAGACATACATGTAAAGCTTATTTGATTTCCATTTATAAGTTCTTTATGTTCAATAGTGCATTCACAGGATTGCAGGATCAATAGTGCATTCACAGGAGAGCAGGATTTACCATGCCTGGATAATTACATGCCCTGATGCTATATATTTTCATAGGAGCTTAAAAAATGTAACCTAATTTCATGGCTTTTATTCTCACTCTAAATATAACACATTCTTTGTTTTTAACAAAATTAGTGCTATATAGTGAAGGCAATTCATACATATGTTAAGGCAATTATAAGTACTTTCTTGTCAGAGATGGTGTGTCCTTGTTACTTGGTTTAAAATTATTACATTACAAACATCTGTTGTTAGTTAACACTTCTTTTTAACAGATGTATATTCAGTGAGATATTTTTATATCCTCTTGAGATTCTAATGCTGTATTTTTTTCTGTAAACAGAATGACATCTTGCTGGAGGTGGAGGAAATGTATAATCTCCATATTCGGTTTCCTGAGGTTGTTAATGAGGAGACATGTCGTGCTACGTACAACAAAAAGAAACACGTGTTGACTGTTAAAGCAGCTATACTATAAATTAGAAGACCTTTGACTGTATGTACTCCTTCTAAAATTCATGATACCACAAGGCATTTGGCATTACTTTTTGATAAGAATGTACACCATGTAGAAAAATCCCAATTTATTATTATTTTTTAAATAATATTACATACCTGAACGTTGCATTTTGGACTTTGACAAACATGTTTTAGCTCACAGCAACAAATGAACAAAAACATAAGACTTGGGGGTATAAATTGTTAATATACTTAATAAAAAGGTGATATAGTGGATACATTTAATTTCAATATAGATGCTAAACACTATAAACTTACATGCAGGCTTTACAAAAATGAGCATTATTCTTAAATTTTTACAAATAAAGTGGTCCCATCTGTCCCAGCTTCTGGTTTCAAACTAATCTGTCTATAGAATCACTTGCAGAGAAAAAAATTCATCTAAAACCAGAGAAAAATCTTGCGTTGTAGTATGAATCATTGTAAACACATTGTGAGCCTTGACCCAAAACATATATAGCAAAACTCGGTCTGCAACATGTTCAATACAAGTAGTTTGGTAATTAATTATCTCTCATTCCTGGACAATATACAATGAATATTGTATCTCTTTCATTAAGAGTATAAGTCTAGTGTTCATTAAAAGACTTTTTCTAAAAACATAAAAGCTTTCTTACATAAACCCTAATAGCAATACAATCAAAGCAATGTTATGTTGTTGACATTCTTTTCATTACTTCATTACAATTACTTGTTCACAAAAAGTGAAAAAGTGGTGCTGAGGTATTACACTAGAACAAACATGAATATTTTGAATTGATTACAGTTCCCAGATCAATATGGTGGCTTTTGAGTCTTCAGTTACCTGCCCTCACCATGGTCTTCTTCCACCCAGGCAACTATCTTCCCTTCCCATCCAGGTATTATAGCATCATTCTGGAATACCTGATCATATCAGCATTAAATGAGGGGGCACAGAGACAGTCAGATATAGCCAATTACTTTTAAATTTACCATATAAGTGCAAACATTATAAAAAGTGACATTTCAAAATCACATTTCAAAAGTGGGCCTGCCCTGGCCCATTGTCATCACAATCTGCGCTTTTAAATCTAAAAGGTTAGGACCGGCAAAATCAATAATCAGATAACTATACCCTACAGCTGCAGTCAGTATCCTTCTCTAAACTATGAAGAGGTATGTACTACAGGCCATCAAACAGTCATTTCTATAGCGGTGGTCCTGTTACAGGCCCAAAATCTCTGGTGGAATTAAAAATATTGCCATGTTCATTGAAAGTTCATTTGAAAGTTCTGAATTCACTCAACACATGCAACTCTCACTCAAAAGAAATTTATGCTTAGCTACTAATAATAATTTAGTAATAAAAGTTACAATCAGAACACAAAGAATAGAAGAATAGAAACAAATCAGCCAAACAAAGAAACGGGTAGCAATAAAGAACTTGCTAAATCACAATTAAATAAGTAGAACATGTTACTGAACTTGTTCTGCTAAATGGGGTAAACGTAAACGTATTGACCACCGATATATGTAGGGTATGGAGTAATGAATACACGTTTTGAAAATTTAAAATTTTAAGTGCAAAAAACTAAATAAATACGTATTTGGAATTAGGTCAAAGACTTGCGTGCAAGATACAGGCATCTGAAAATAGACAACTAAACTTTTTTGTGAACAAAGGTAAAATCTAATTACATTTCAAGCCAGTGTAGCTCCTAAACTATATGAACTAGGCCAAAGAAATTCTGTATTTTTCATATTGGTCTAGAGACTAACAAAATAATGGTTCAATTCTGAGATAGTCGAGCATGTAGAGTACCAAATATTTGTTGAGTTGAGCCAGAATAACCCGGCCGTGAAAATCTGAATATGAAATGTGGACCTGAGCCAATACAGATTTAGAAAGGATTTTCAAATCAGATGTTAGCAGTTAGGTCCAGTCAGACTTGGACAAATATTTCAAGCTCTATTTTAAGTTCACTGCATAGGAGTTACTGTAGCTCATCAGATATCATCTCTCAAACACCCTGTACCCCAGAGCCATTTTGTAGCCAGAATGAAGGGTTAAAGAATGGCTAACTGTAAGGACAGTAACAGAGGGGCTACTTTTTGAGACACGTAGATCTGCAAGGTAGATGTTTATAGCAAAGTGTCAAATGAGTATAAATAAAAATCTACTGACCTCTTCTTTCACTGTTCCAAACTCAGGATCAAGAGACTTGAAGTGATATCTGAAACTGCCATGCCTGTCCACAGCTGCCTTGAAATCCTGAAGTGTGACCTCCCCAAGTCTGACAGAAGATAAAGGCTGCTCAGAATGATATACAGAATCTTTCCACTGAACAGCAATGAGGTTATTATGTGTCACCAACTGATACCTTTTGGGGATGTTTATCAGGAAAGGTGTGAGAGAGCGGCCTGTGAAGTAAAGTACTTTGGTTGAGGATGAGGTGCTGAGCACAGGGCTACTGTGAGAGTGGGCTATCTCTGGAAGAACCAGATAGAAGAACAATTAATTACACTCTACCATTAGAACAACATATGTTTTATAACTTAGTCAACCTGAAGTGGCTCACTGGAACTCAGTGGCCATGATTCTCGATCTGTGTAATTGGCTCGTCGTCCTGGAGATTTGGTTGTGCCCTGTATTGAGGAGAAATGAGACTGTGTTGCACACATTGCACAGTAAACCTTAATAAAGCTGATTGTGGACATTGACAGTAGATCTGGCGTAGTGTTGTCACGTGCCTTTCTCTCCTGCCTCTTCTTTGAATCAGTGACGTGGAGGCGGTCCATCAGGCTAGCCACACCCTGTTCCAGTGTGTCCAGTGTGTGATGCTGAGGGTCATGACCACTGAAGCTGTTCCTCAGACTGCGCAGAGCGTCTCGCACCAGCTGCAGTTCATCGCTCTGAAACAAACATACACACACACACACACATTAGATGTTCATAACTTTACAAGGACGAAAATTCATTCACTTACACCTGAAAACTCTTTATGGTGACTCACCATTCCATGTGGAAAGGGTGAAGAAAATGTATCCATCACATCACTGTGACCATTGTTCTCACAACCAGGTAACTAGAACAAAAGAGGCAGACATTAAAAAAAGTTAGATCACTACAGTATTGTGATATAATAGGATCACATGAAACTCCAATGCAGTCACTCAATCTAGTAGTAACATATAACAGTAAACCTCTTTGTACTACAATATTTAACTCAAAATATATGAACATTGATACTTTTTATATTAGATCTGTACCCTGTGGTAACTGCTTTCACTCAGTTTGCACAGTGACTCATCCAGTTTAACTTGCTGCTGTTGAAGTTGTCTGTCTTTCTGTGCAATTTCTTTCTACAAGAAAGACACATTCTCTGATTTTAATCAGTCTTGACCAAGCAGAGTGTTTAATCAAAACATGAATATAACTTTAAAAATCTTAAAAAGATAAAGATGAAATCACCTACTTTGTATTCACTCAGCAATTTGTCTCGATCACCCAGCTTCCTTTGTAATTCCACCTGGAAACAAAAGCTGTTCATATAACCTTTACATATTCTGTCATGTTAGTTTTTCCACAACAGATGGGAACCCTCAGGACCTTTTAGGCCTTCAGAGAATAATTTCTTGTACTTCTTGAAGAAAAAAACTTTTTTAGTTAATTTTTATTCAACAGAATCATGTGTGTTTATAAACGTTAACTACAGTACTATTCATTTAATTATTTTGTCTGAAAACAATTGGGCTACATTCTTAAAACTCCCAATTGAAAATCTGAATTTTCTTTTTCTCTGTGGTATCCTGATCAATGTAACTAATTGAACACTCCCATGGGATTAAATGTCCTATTGTGTCAAGACTAACCACAAACATAATTAGGACGAAACAAAAAATAACCAATTATAGTGTGATTTCCAGTGGATCAGACTGACTTCCCCCTTGGCTTTTAAGTCCTACATACATTGCTGACTATGAATATGAAACAGTAGTTTTCTTTCACATTTCTCTTTACTGAAGGAAACACTTCAGAAATACATAAAAATGTTAATATGTCTGTTACAAGCTGCAGTAAAACCATGGAATGTTTTTCATAAGCTATGTGCATGTTTATGTAAAACAGGCAAAAATGTTCACTTCCAGTGCTGGCTGTAACATAACACAATAAACCCATTGGGATACTTACAGAAATGAGTTTTATTATACTTTTTCCCATTTTGATATTTATGTTCTGAACTGCAATTACTAGGGTTCGGCTGCGATATATACACATATTTGTGTTCAAACATATGAACTGAGTTAGAGTTAAAGGTACAGTTCTATTCTTACATTTTGCCCTGCCAACTCCTCCCTGGCCATGCTGGAACGAAGCAACTCCTGTTTAAGCTCCAGCAATGAGTCCTCCTGCACTGACATGCGCTGCTGTAAGGCATCCTGAGGAGGCAAGTGGATGGACACAGAATTAAGTCCTCTGTATTTTCCTGTCAGGATGTACTCCTGCTCCACTGAAAAACTGCTAACGGACTGCATTGTAGACCTCAAAGATTTTCAAAATTTGTTAACATTTCAGCATTCTGTTTTGACATTTTTTATGTTTTCAGTATTATACATGGAACTATTACTTTAGATTAGATTTAGACAGTCTCTGTCATGAATTACCTTAACAGCCTGGAGGTTGCGTGCTTCCTGCTTATATCTCAGCAACTCTCTCTGAAACAAATTTTAAACCTTTTTTCCTCAGTATCTGATCTTTATGCACTTGGCCTCTACTGAAAGTACAGATTATCTTTATATACACTCACCTTCAGATCCAGTGCTTCTTCCATGCTCTGATCAAGGCGACTACGGATTAATATCTGCAAAGAAGTTTGCACAGAATTTATAGACAAACTGTATGTAGGAGCACAAAAACAGCATGTTACAAACAGGGGAATTACCAGCTGCTGTTCAGCATTGCCAGTGCTGTCTCCAAATAGAGGCACTGCTTGCTCATCTTCAGGCAGCAAACCATGGAGCAGCAAAGCCTATATGAATAAACAAAGCAAATGGACAAAACCAATGCCTTAAGCATCTCAGTATTACAGGTTGAGACTTGAAGTCATGCTGAGTACATGTGCTGTTGCACCAACACAGATGTCCAAACAATAGCCATCATGATCATCCTTGGACTATTTGGTGAATAGGCTAATCTGCTTAATATTGTAGTAGGATTATTTATGTTCAGGTGAATGGGGTTTACAATTTTGTATAAATAGGCTGTTTGTGTTTTTCTTAGTTGTCTGTTCTCCCTCACGCTACCCACGGTTTGTGCTTGTCTAGGTTTTTCCTTGTTTTGAAGTTCTGGCCTCCTTTTTGTTTCAAATATATATAAAGAAACAAAACAAAGAATGGAAAGCTGCGTGTGTGCCCACTTCTTAGATGGGCACAGCCCGTTTGTGACAGGAGAACAGACTGAACAAGGCGCAGCAGACTTTGCCACGGGTCCGTGGGAACGCGTGACAAGCTCAGTGAGTGGGACACGCTGGCAGGGGGATGAGACGACCAAAACTCAGCCCATTTGTGACACATGTGTGACAAATAGACACATTACACTTACACATCTTGTTTAAAAAAAAAAACAAAAAACATTCACCCATAGTGTCTTGCCTTGCCTATTTTTGTGCACGTCTCAGTAATTGTCTTGTCTTTTTAGTTTGGCAAGCTTGCATGAATCTGGCTGCTGAAGGCCAAGCTCACCTGAAGCCTTGACACCATCTTCCTGGTCTCTTGCATCTCCTTCTCCAGTTGCTCTTGCTGGACACACAGCTGCTCCTCCCAGGAGTTCCCGTCCCCTCTCCCAGCATGTTCTAGGCCTGGAGTCAGATGATTGCTTGAGGACTTCACTGCATCTTCTGCAATGAAAGACGGAGATATGGCCCATAGAACAGGAAAGGCTGAGACAGGCAAACAGCAAAACAAAGGTGATTCATCTTCTTACCTCTGATGCTCTGGGGTTGTTCTGTGTAGTTCCCCACAATCTCAGCCTGCTCTTCAGACTGGGTGATGATGTACTCCTCTTTAGGGGTGTGTGTAGGGCTTGATGAGCTGAGACTGTTAAAGTGAAACAATCAAGTGGTGTGAACCAGTAATTGACCCAGTTGAAGAATATAACATCATGACAACATGGAGTACTATTTTTGCATCAGTTTTCTTTAAATAATTAAGATGTGAATTACCCATAAATTGGTCTAATGATGAGTCTGAATATTATATGTTAGCATGTACTTGCTTTATGCTTCCTTAGTGCTAATCCATCTTTTGACCGTGCTCTTACAAAATATGAACTCCATTCCCATGTGAGTTTTGTCTTTCAAACCCCATTGATATGCACTGCCAAAACATTCCAAAGAAATATCCTCTCTCAAGCTTCCAACAAAAGTTAGGGTTAACTTTGGAGACCCTATCAAATCCACCTAAAACACCTCAAGCAATGGGCAAGACTTGGTAAAATTATCTTATGAGACTACACTGGCTAAGTAACTTTTACTTTGAATGCAAGTGGACTGTACTTTATTAAAGTGGAGAAAATTGGTCATTTTTGATTACTTTAAATGCACAAATTTGTTCACTGTAATAATCACCAACAATGTAGATTGGGTTGAATAAAAGGGAAAGCACTGATCTTACATTCCCTCTCCTTCAGACAGTTAATTAATTATGAGTGACATATCACTGCACCTCCATCCATCACAGTGGAAAGAAAATAAAGAAATGTCTGTTAATGGCACACAACTTCAACGTTTTTTTGCCCAAAATGTGTAGTAGTTTAAGCAGTTTCCACCGGGGTCAATAAAGTTTTCTGATTCTGATTAGTTTCTCTTAAAAACTGGTATGCTTCACATGAGTCTAAAAAATGTTCATATGTCATTTCTATAGTCAAAGTGCTTATCACAGCTGTTGAGAAACTGACATAACAGTGGAACAGTCAATGGGCCCCAACAAGCACAATAATTTAACCATGGGTAATATTCAGCAATATTCTTTAGGTTACTTTCTAGAATGTTTAAAGTATATATTTTATTACAGTGAAAATCACTTTTAGCATGTCACCAAACAAATGGTGAACTCATGAACTCAGAGGCGAATTAACTCAGACTAATGTTGAATTCATGAACCCAGAGCTGCTTAAATGTCATTTTAGAAGCAAGTTTGCAGAAGTCTGCAAAGAAATTGCTCAATTGAGAATGCTTTCTGACAGAATACTTTGGCAAAAAGAAAATGACATTTCTTACTGACATGTTTAAAAGAAATGCCACCTAATTTGACACAATCATGGCACAAATGTTTTTGGACCCACAGTACACTATCTCACAGTAAAACATGCTTTATTTTTTTATATTTATTTTAAATAATGACTGGAAAGAATGTTTGGCACATGGTCCATGTTCCACTGATGATCTCTGTCAAAGCTTGTCATCCCCACATTAGTATATTAATTACATTATTTGAGACTAGGCCAAAAACCTAAGCAGCCAGTGACTGCGGTGAACCTAGCCACTCTTCGGAAAAACGCGGTGAAGCCCGCAGCGCTTAAAGGGATAGTGCACATACTTTAGAGGATTTACGGTATCGATTAGAAGACATTATTTTTTTAAGGGAAACCTTGCAGTGTTGTTTTTGTTTTTCAGGCTCAGTCCTGAAAAAACTATAGTTAAGGATAATTGTGAATATAATGAGGGACTGGACTTTGAAATTACTCCATATTACATACATTTTGCATACAGGTCCAGGCTTGAATGTACAACAAATAAAATAAGCAATGTTTATTTGTGTTTTTACTTGTGCAGTTTTGGCAGGATAGTAAAATTCTTAATTCAAATAAAGCCATCTCCACTTCAGGTCACTCTACTGACAGACCTCATATGAAAATTGACTCTTTCGTTTATAAATAAACATGAAAGCAGCACTTTGAGCATTTATCTGTTTACATGTCTTATTTTTGAGCTAGAATAAAGTCCTTAAATTAAACAAAGCCTTTACCAAACCATCACAGGTCACTTCAGTAGCTATCATAATATTTCCATACCTAATATGGATTTTTTTACTGTAGTATTTAGGAAGAATTTAAAAATAAAATCAGCACTTTCAGCATTCATTTGTTCATCTTTGTCATGTTTGACATAGAATAAAATCCTTAAATGAAATAAGGCCATCACCAAACCATAGGAGATCACTTCAAAAGCTATCATACTATGATTGTACCTGAAATGGAGATTTTTTTACTGTGGAATTTAAGCAAAAATTAAAAATGAAATCAGTACATTAAGCATTCACTTGTTTATATGTGTCCTTATTTGGATTTGAATAAAGTCATTAAATAAATTAAGGCCATCACCAAACCACTGCAGGTCACTTCAATAGCTACCATACCATGTCTGTCCCTCATATAGAATTTTTTTACTGTGGCATTTATAAATAATTTAAAAATAAAATCAGCACTTTCAGCATTTATTTGTTCATCTTCCTAGTGTTTGATATAGGATAAAATCCCTAAATTAGTTAAGGCCATCACCAAACTACTGCAGGTCACTTCAGTAGCTATTATACTATGTCTGTACCTCATATGGAGATTTTATGCTGTGGCATTTAGTAATATATATATATACACAGCACTTTCAGAATTAATTTGTTCATCGTTGGTATGTTTTACATAGAATAAAATCCTTAAATGAAATAAGGCCCCCACCAAACCAATGCAGGTCACTTCAGCAGCTATCATACTATGTCTGTACAGTAAAAATATGGAATATTTTTACTGTGCCATTTAGGAATAATTTAAAAATAAAAACAGCACTTTCAGCATTCATTTGTTTATTTTTGTCATGTTTGACAAAGGATAAAATTCAAAATCACCAAACCATGACAGGTCACTTCAGTAGCTATCATACTATGTCTGCACCTCATTTCAAATTTTTTTACTGTGGCATTTAAGAATGAATTCAACATGAAATCAGCACTATCAGCATTTATTTGTTCATCTTCGTCATGTTTGACATAGGATATAATCCTTAAATGAATTAAGGCCATCACCAAACCAATGCAGATCACTTCAGTAGTTATTATAATATGTCTATACCAGACATGGAGTTCTTTACTATGGTGTTTAGGAATAAAATAAGCATGAAATCATGTTTAATTTATTAAACACTTTCAGCATTCATTCTCTCCCAACCCTAACCCCCACAGTTTGTCCACCTCATCACTGAACAAGACATCTACAGACTTTTTAAAAATATGTCTTCAGCTAGTCTGCAGGTTCTGACCATTTTCTTGTTCCAGTTAAAGAAAGGGATAACTGGAATTATTGATGCATTTCAGAAATTCCTGTTTTAAGCCTTAAGGTTCATGGTGTAATTTTGCAAAGTTTATCGTATTTTGGAAGAAAGTTGTACTCATTCTGTCATAACAAGTACAATGAAGAACTAAGGTTGCCTTAAGAAAGCACAATAATAAATATTATGACCGATAATATACAGTCCATTTTTATAGGAATAACAATACATTAAAAAAACCCATAAAATATATATTTTTTAAATCTGGATTATTATCTCCAACATTTACAATTTGAACTGTGGAATATATCAAGTCAAGTCAAATCAAATTAAAAAGAGATTTATTGTCATTAACAATTCTAGAATATAAATAAATATAAATAAACAAACTAACTATAAAAGTACACAAACTATGATCTTGTTTCTACATAAAATACTTTGACAGGCGGGGGGGACAATTACCAATTATTTACATATTAATAAAGAATGACATAAGTCAC
>JBBJLS010000001.1:19701692-19712477 GCA_037577275.1 Bryconaethiops microstoma
TGATTAACAATGCCCTCAGCTGCTTAACCAACCAGAAAATTATCAGACAGGTTTAATTGATTTCATGCCAGGCCCAATAAAAAAAGTGTTCCTTTAATTTTTGTGAGCAGTGTATATCAAATATATCTTAATAAATCCTAATGTGTATAATATATGCATTTTAATATGTATTTCTTTATTAAAGGAAGCCAACTTTTTTTTTATTTTTCTACTATTTGAAACTACTTCAGTAGTTCAATATGAATGGAACAATGGAAATAGTCCACAATATGAATAACTAACAAATCATAAATCAGGAGTGGATTACCCTTCTCCTGTAAAGTGGTCTTTTTTTAGTTGTGGCCAAAAGTTTTGAACCTGACACAAAGTCCCTCTTTGCCATGAAAAAAAGCAATCTGCATTGCATTTCAGCCCTGCCACAAAAGGACCTGCTGATATTATTTCATTTCAGTGATCACTCCGTGATCACTCTGTCATGCAGATTGAGTTAGAATAGCAGACTGAATGCATTAAAAGGAGGATGGTTCTTGAAATCATTGTTCTTCCTTTGTTAACCATGGTTACCTGAAAGGAAATACATATAGTTATCGTTGCTTTAGCTAAAAAGGGCTTCAAAAGGATATTGCTGCTAGTAAGATTGTATCTAAATCAAACATTTATCGGATTGTCTTCTAGGAGAGAGGTTCAGTTGTTGTGAGGAAGGCTTCAGTGTGCTCTAGAAAGTCCAGGAAGGGCCAGGATCGTTTCCTAATGGTGATTCAGCTGTGGGATCAGGGCACCACCAATTTTAATAAAAGCCAAAAACATTTTAAATGTTTTGGCTTTTATTCAAATATAGCAAGCTTGACAAAACATATTCTGTGTGTAAGACCTCCGGCGTGTGGAGGAGAAGTTGTTTGATGATGCATCAAGAATCATTGCGTTATCAAATCGCGACCCATTGAATCATAATCGCATTGTGAGACCAGTGAAGGTTCGCACCTGTTGAAAGTAATGTGTATTTGCATGTAAAAAAATTTTTTTACTGAAATTTTGCTTTTTTTTTCGGGAAGTGCGATTGTGTCTGCCACGCTGAAGTGCTTGATGAAGTTTTACAACCTCACAGAAGATGTATGTTTAATTTTTAAAAGATGTTTAGTTTTCATTGACAAGATTTATAGTTTGCTTTTATAAAGTTTTATTGGATAATGAAACTGAAGCTGCTCTCTTGTCAGGATCTTCCTAAACCAGTCAGAGCAAACTTCATACTGAACGTAGAGACCGATGAGCTCTTTATCACAGCTGGGTTGCAGGATAGGGTGGTGCAGGTCAGTTGTCCATGAATTAAGACATTCGCGAAGTGAAGTTCAGTCCTGCATGACATTGTTGATATGCGCCTTTCCTGATGCTGTTCCAGGTCTATGAGGGACTGGTATACATGGACTTTAGCAAGGAGCTGATGGACGAGCAGGGTCATGGTACTGACTTTAAAATTTAATTGCTGTCTGGTCTATTTGTGCATAGTTTGCCCATGTTTCTGTGGGTTTCTTCTGGGTTCTCTGCTTTTCTCCTACAGTCTAAAGACAGGCACAACAGGTGAATTAGACATTGATGAATTGCCCTTAATTAAGAATGTGAGTGAATGAGTTTGTGCCCTGTGATGGACTGGCACACACACACACACACACACACACACACAGCCCCCGTGGCCTTGATTAAGTGTAACTACATGACCATTATATTTTCTAATACAACCCCAATTCCAATGAAGTTGGGACGTTGTGTAAACCATAAATGAAAACAGAATACAATGATTTGCAAATTCTTTTCAACCTATATTCAATTGAATACACTACAAAGACAAGATATCTAATGTTCAAACTGAAACTTTATTGTTTTTTTGCAAATCTTCACTCATTTTGAATTTGATGCCCGCAACACGTTCCAAAAAAGCTGGGACAGGGGCATGTTTACCACTGTTACATCACCTTTCCTTTTAACAACACTCAATAAGCGTTTGGGAACTGAAGACACAAATTGTTGAAGCTGTGTAGGGGCAATTCTTTCCCATTCTTGCTTGATGTACAACTTCAGTTGCTCAACACTCCGGGGTCTCTGTTGTCCACACATTTTCAATGGGAGACAGGTCTGGACTGCAGGCAGGCCAGTCTAGTACCCGCACCCTTTTACTACGAAACCACGCTGTTGTAACACATGCAGAATGTGGCTTCACATTGTCTTGCTGAAATACGCAGGGACGTCCCTGAAAAAGACGTTGCTTGGATGGCAGCATATGTTGCTCCAAAACCTGTATGTACCTTTTCAGCATTAAAGGTGCCTTCACAGATGTGCAAGTTACCCACGCCATGGGCACTAACACACCCCCATACCATCACAGATGCTGGCTTTTGAACTTTGCGCTGATGAAAACCGGGATGGTCCTTTTCCTCTTTGGCCCGGAGGACACAACGTCCATGATTTCCAAAAACAATTTGAGATGTGGACTCGTCAGATCACAGCACACTTTTCCACTTCTCAGACCATCTCAGATGAGCTCAGGCCCAGAGAAGCTGGTGGCGTTTCTGGGTGTTGTTGATATGTGGCTTTCGCTTTGCATGGTAGAGTTTTAACTTGCACTTGTAAATGTAGCGACGAACTGTGTTAACTGACAATGGTTTTCTGAAGTATTACTGAGCCCATGTGGTAATATCCTTTACAGAACGATGTCGGGTTTTTAATGCAGTGCCGCCTAAGGGATCGAAGGTCACGGGCATCCAGTTTTGGTGTTCGGCCTTGCCGCTTACGTGCAGAGATTTCTCCAGATTCTCTGAATCTTTTAATGATGATATGGACGGTAGATGATGAAAATCCCTAAATTCTTGCAATTGTACGTTGAGAAACGTTCTGAAACTGCTGGACTATTTGCCCACGCAGTTGTTCACGAAGTGGTGAACCTCACCCCATCCTTGCTTGTGAACAACTGAGCCTTTTGGGGATGCTCCTTTTATACCCAATCATGACAAACACCCTTTTCCAATTAACCTGTTCACCTGTGGAATGTTCAAAACAGGTGTTTTTTGAGCATTCCTCAACGTTCCGTCTTTTGCTGCCCTTGTCCCAGCTTTTTTAGAACGTGTTGCTGGCATCAAATTCAAAATGAGTGAAATAGTACAGTTTATCACTACATTAAATATCTTGTCTTTGTAGTGTATTCAATTGAATATATATTGAAAAGGATTTGCAAATCATTGTATTCTATTTACGTTTTACACAACGTCCCAACTTCATTGAAATCGGGGTTGTAATAATAAATGCATAATGTTAATAATAACACAGAACGGTGTACGTGAACACTTACTGCCACAAAATTACACTAAATTAGCCTGGCAATATGTGGCAGTTGTTTGGGAGTTTGTAAGCTTAGCATATGTAAATAGAAAATAATGGGAATAATAATATTCAGTAGCATTACATAAGATTTTCAAAGGCCAATTTTCTTCACTGGATGTACTATAAAACATGGTGTAAGTAAACTGAATGCTTTAGAAGAGTCATTATATTTATGTGTAGTATATATTTTATATTTGCTTGTAGTTATATGAATAAACACAATTTTTATAATAAACAAATAAAATAAACATGTTTTATATATAAAAACAGCTGATTATGTGTAAAAACAAAAATTTATTTTTTTTTTTCCCCTTGTACTTTATTTCTGATGCTAGGTCATACACTGAAGCAGTGTAGTTGCACATAGATCTGTGTTCTCTCTGGTTGTTTAGGGGAGTACATCCCGCTGGATATGAGCAGCCTCCCCACCTTCTGGTTGGCTTACCTGGGGGATCCAAGTGACTCTGGACGTATTCACAGCAATGTGAGGCAGCGCTGGCTGAATGGTAAGTACACAGTGCTGAACATGAGGATCTTTTCCATTTAATCCAGCTCTCCATCTCATCTCTTGCTGTATTGTTCGTTTCCAGGTGAAGCTGATGTTATCGAAGCCATGAAACGTTTTGCTGGACTCACAGACCAGGCCAGGTTTGTTCAAGATGCTGGGTATTTCCTATCTACATATAGACAGGGGTACGCAAGTGGTACGTGGTACGCAAGCACTCATAGACATAAGTGGTACACTAAATGCGCACCAATTTTCAGTCTTCACAGCGCAAATGCATACCTAATTTGTGACATCATACTGCACGCGCTGCCCCACCCCACCCCCGGAAACACCCTGAGACATAGACCTCGGCGCGCATTCCATCCCCCTCCCACGCCCCGGAACCATGCCAAGACATAGACCCCGGCGTGCAGAACAGAAACATTATTTACTCAAAACATTTATAAACAGGAGCTGCGTCACAAGTCAAGTTCTCTGTTATTCAGTGTCAATACTATTGTAGAGATTAAAGTGGAAAATAAAAATATGTTCCATATGAAAATTTTCATTTCATAATGTGTGAAGATAGATATTTGATTTTTATGATTTATCAAATTTGCTTAGTAGCGGGGGAACTAACTGCTGTGTTTTAAGGCACTGTTTCCTTCATTCAGGGCAGCCTTTCAGTCTAAGAACTGGCCCAGACTAGCTCAACTTATGGATGAAAACTTTGAGCTGAGACGGTGAGATCCTTTTTATTTCAGTACATGTCTTGACTCGTGATGTAGTTTGATGCCTGTCATGAACTACAAAGTTTATGCAGCTGTCCTTTGCCCTGCAGGTCTGTTTACACTGATGACTGCTTAGGCTCAGGGAATTTCAGAATGGTACAACTGGCGAGACAGGTACAGCATGGAGGGGGGAGTAGTCAGTTATGGTGATTTTAATGCGTTTTGAACCCAATAAATTCCAACAAAGTCGATAAAGAGTATTATTTGTATGTGCATACAGTTTGGCTCTGCTGTGAAATTGCCTGGCAGTGGTGGTGCTGTGGTGGGCTTGTGTATGGACACTGATCGACTGGTAAAGCTGACTTTGTTACTTAAATATTAGAAATCTGAAAAATAACATGGCATAATATACTTTTATTGATATAAAATATATAAAATATAACTTCATAATATGGGGTGGTAGCAGCCTAGTGGATAAAACACTTGCATGTGAACCCGATTACCACAAATTTGCAGGTTTGAACCCCCACTTTCAATCACTATGTCTTTGAGCAAGACACGTAACCCTCAGTTGTTCCAGAGGGATTGTTCCTGTAATTAATGATTGTACGTTGCTCTGGATAAGGGCATCTGCCAAATGCCACTTTACTTTACTATAATATATTTTTTGAGGCCTATTAAGATGCTTAAAGCTTGTTGGTAAAAATGCTGGAAAGCTAAAAGCAGGTGATGTACACTATACACTAGGGCATGTACTGCTATTTACTAGAATGGCATTAAAGTTTGCTTTTTTCCCCACTAGATGGAGATGAAGAGAGCATTTCAGGAAGCCGGGTGTGTTTTCTGCATCATTTTGCCTCATCGTCCATCTTATAGTGGTGTTTAAAATAATTTTCTCATTTCTCATCACATCATGAATTAAGTGACATTTTCTGTGACTAAAAGAAGTGATGCTTCTAGGGCTTGTCATTTCTGAACTGTTTTTATGTCATGGAGCACAAGAGGACATTGTGACTGACCACTGTGTTGACCCTGGCATGTGCTACAGTGTTTCAGATAATTATTTTGTTCAAAGTACAAAGTAGGTGTGGTATAGAGCATAGATAATTAGTTTTATATTCACATCGAATACAACAGTTTAAGCTACATGCATAGCAATCCCCAGACTGTATCAAGTGTCAGAAAAAATGCCAAATGTAATTGTGCTAATGTAATGCCAAATGTAATTGTGTTTTTCTGTGGAGATAATACAAGTGCAAGTGCACATTAAAGTTCATTAGAGATTAGAAGGAAGGATTGGCTGGATTCTGAATAATGTACGTAGTATGTGTGCTATGTACTCTAGTTCAAGTTCAGTGTTATTTATATTGCACATTATCATACACAAAAGGTCATTCAATGTGCTTTACAGAAATATAATAAATAATATAGAATAAAATAATGGAAGAAATAAAAGAATACATAGAAAAATGATTTAAAAACATTGGAGATGCAATAGAAATGCAAATATTTAAAAGAAGGTGGAGTTGAATAGTGCAGTTTTTAGCAGCTGTTTAATGCTGACTACAGTTGGGGCAGATCTGATATTGATGTGCAGTTTGTTCCAGCAGCAAGCTGCATAGTGATCATGCAGTTTCACCATGTTTAGTCTGTTTTCACCTCTGGCTGGCCAGCTCCTGCAGATCTAAGAGACCTCCCAGGAATATGTGTGGTATGCACAAATAGTGAAAAAAAGCAATGTAATGTGGTTTTAAAAAAAAAAAAAAAAAGCCTATTTTTGTAGTGTTAACCCGAAATATGCCCCCAAATATGCTCCCAAAACACTTTCATTTCATTTTAAACTTAATACGTTACCCTTAAAGAAACTGTAAAGGTAAACCTGTATTTGTACTGTGCAGTTTACACTGTTTCTCGCAGTGCTAGAATGTAAGATACCGTATGTGACCCCTATATAGACTGCACTGTAATTCATGCACTGCGAAAGTTGGAAGCAGGGCGTGGTATACTTGAAGCATTAAGATTGCCATTCACTGGACGTAAAGGGCCTAGCCCAAACCCTGAATAACAGGTGTGTCCCAATACTTTAGTCCATGTAGTGTACCAAAAAGTGTGTATATATTATTATGCTTTGTGTATCCGCTGGTGAGCAGCAGAATGATCGTGTTTCTGGTGGTCTCTCTCTTTCTCTTTCACACACACATACACGCACACTCGCAGAGAGAGATTGAGAGAAAGCGAGCCTAACACACTTCTCATTTGATTCTTCCCTCTGTGTGTAAACGCGGCGTTTGTGACGCACAGTATTATTGTGTCGGAGGGGAGGGGAGGGGAGGGGAGGGGAGGGGAGGGGATGTGTGCGCGCGGTCACATAGAGCTGAAACAATCTGCTATACTTCATGTCTCACTCTTGCACCCCGTCGCTCTCCAAGAAGCCAACTATTTATGGGAGGCTGAAGTATGGCAGCGAAGGAAGAGCTTTACTCCAAAATCATTCCCCGCAGGCTCCGGCAGAATCGAGACAGCAGCGCAGTCAAGCAAGGCTCCCATTTGGACGTGCTGCTGTCGATGGGCTTCCCTCAGACCAGAGCGTAAGTACGCGGACCTGCAGCAGAGCGAGCCCCGCTGTTCCTCCGTATTCCTCCGGTGAGGGCCCGCGGAGGCTCTGTACTGCTGCTGCGAGGTAACTTCTCGCGTGTGAGAAACGGGGCCAGAGGCGAATGGGCAAACGGACCTGACAATTTATCTAGAGCGAAAGAAAACCCTGTGCGTATAACAGCTTATTCACCGTGCTGACGGATAAAAGCTTTGTTAGTGGAAAATTTAGCTAAATGTCTTGACACATTTAGCTTCACCTTGTTTACCAAACCGCTTTTAAGTGTAAAACCAAAAATCAGTTCAGTCTCTGAAAGTTCAATAGCGAGTTTGGAATTAGCTGCAAAGTTCAGTTTAAACGTTTGTTAGGCCTAGCATATTGCTAATGTATCGGGTTTCATTTTAATTCTGCTGGTATATGTGCTGTATTTTAAAAAAAAAATAGTGTATTATCCTAAACTAAATACATTGTGAGATTTTGTAAATAATTTTATAATTTATAAATGATAAAAAAAACAGTAGCAGTAATAATTTATATAGATTGAGAGAGATGTACACACACGCACAGCGACTATCACTTTGTATTTCTCTGTTCATTAGAATGAAATGAACGTGCCTCATCAGCTGCTCTGTGGACCCACAGTAGAGAGTGAAATGGAGAGACAGAGAGCATCTGTGCTCATCACAGCGTGACTGATCTGCAAGTCACAAGGTGCTGTCTTCATTCTCCTTTTGGCTCAAGAGTGCTTTCTCGGGGAGGGAACCTGAGGCCATGCAGCTGCTTTAAAGATACATCACATTCACTTTTCCTTTGTTTTAGGCAGGAGGGACCTCCCTGTTTTCTCCAAGCCCTTGCCTCAAGGGGAAAAACACACCTTTCATGTATTTAAATGTGTGAAGTGCAGCATTATTGAGTTTTGGTCAGGGCTAAATTCTTAAAGTTACTTAGTCCACTCTGTGGCATCTTGGTAGATACAGCTAAGTAAGCTCTTCCATTGGTTAGAAGCTCAGATATTAATTCTGTTGTGTCCTGTTATGTCAGTTAATTTACTGACATAATTAAGAAGATCAACCAATTATGTTTTGGTTTTCAATGGGAGGGACCAATTCTGTGAGGGAAAATATCACTCTAGACCTTCTACAGGTCCTATGGCACGCATCCATTTGCACTTTTACTTCTTAAAAAAAAAAGTCCTTCGGAAACTGTCATTTCTGTTATGAAACACTATGAAATAGGGATATTTCAAACATATCTGGGACAATAAACATGCGGTTTCTTATATAATGTTAAACCAAATTATGATGGGAAAATGCTAGAAATAAATATAAATAAAAGTATATTTAAAAAAAATAAAAAATGAATACATTTTTAATGTACATCAGACATCAAAGGGGTCACATGAGCAAGTTAGCCCATCAACCTCCCTAACAGTCTAGCTATCTACAGGTTCTTTAAGTTTGCCTTCCCACTTAAAAAGATGTACACACCTTTTATCCAAATCTTTGCTGCCAACTGTTTGTATAAAACCTGGTATATTATTTTGATTAAAAGAGGGACACTGGTTCCTCTCTACTTTCAGAGAATGTTTAATGTGTCCCATTCGTGACAAAGTCCAGTGTATCCTGATTGCCTAAATGCAATATGATGACTGCAATCATTTTTCTAACATTGAAACCTGCTCGTGTGGTAAAACCTCTGACTAGAAAAAATAAAAGAAAACCCTTCTTTACTGTGAATCTCATCTCATAAAGTTGGGAAACTGTTCCCGGTTTGGTGTTTAGCAGATGAGGTCCTACTGACATGGTGCCTCACATTGTCACCAGTTAATAATCTCTACTTTTACAAGAGATTACAGCAGTATTTGTACAATCAACATACAAATTTACTTTGTGTCAATGTCACATCTGGATTCCTTTTCCAGGCACGCATAGCAGGTGCACTCACATACTTCCATTACTTAATACCTTTTTATTTATAACACAAAAACAAAAGTGGCATGAGAATCAGACTCAGGATTATAGCTGTAAGAGAAACAAAAGGAGACAGGAGTAACCAAAGCGAAAATGATGGTTGACCAACAACGCAGGTCAGTCACACATGAACTAAATACTAAATCCCAGAACAACACAGACTAAAACCTCTGTATGCTCACAATGTTACATGGCATCTTTCAAAAATATAGTTATCATTATGAATTGTTCAGTAATATTACAAACTGTCCGTATTATGTTACCATCAGGGAAATGGAAGCTATTTGTCAAGACTCTGTAATGCTCACATATAGTACTATGTAAATGAATTTAGATACTGATTATCTCATTTAAAATGAAATAAAGATACAAAACAGCCTGTTTTAAAATCATAGTTTTGTGATATCACAAAACCAACACATTTAATCTCCTTATGCTGGCTACAGCAGTTTAGCCCCACCCATTCAGCACCTTTTATGGGTAAAACTTAGACTTTTGTTGGATTACATGAAGACTTAGATTTTGCACAGCACCGAGTAACTCACCTAGAGCTGTAAGTGGTCACCCTATCAGAAACACTGTAACTGGTTAGAGGCCAGTATTGCAGATATAAGTATTGCAGTGGCTGGTATTGTGATAACAATTAGCAGACGATAGCCAGAAATAAACAATACCTGTCAAAGAAACACTTTATATACACATGCAGACAGGAACTAGGTAGGACCCCAAGAGGAGAGAAGACCAAGAAATACACCTACAAAATGAAAACACACAGAAGGAACCAGACCAGAGATGGAAACATAGCAAAACCAATAAGAAAAACAAACAGTAAGGAAAAAAAGAACAAGAAGAAGAGAACAGATATACAAAATAGGGAAATACATAATTTTTGTAAATATGCAAGCATGAAGAATGTTCAAAGAACCTCTTCATTATGTAAAGGTTCTATAGCAGTTAAATTGTGTTCAAGAACCATTTGTCCCTTTAGCAACCTTTTATTCTAAGAATAGTGTTCTTGATGCAGTGTGCTGTGTTAGACTTGAAACAAACATATTTCTTTCTGAGCTTCTCCTTGTGACTATGAACAACACAGTGAAGCCTCCATCATCAAGCCTGCACTCTTCTAAATGCATCCAGTCCTTCCTTCTCTGAACTCCTCCATAATCATTGTGGAGCTTCTCTCAGTATGTGGTGGTGTGTGCATTCTCTTAGTAGTGAGTCCACCATCTGCGTGTATTGTGCCCTTGCCAGATCGCAAGTTACTCATCCAAGTGCGAGTGTCCTTCCAGCCCGCTGCTGCTGCATTGCCTCAGACTGGAGCTGTGGGAGACGCAGTGGGATGCTGTTCTGTGCTCTAGCCAACATGCTGGACAATGTTGTGGATTACCAATAAGGCTTGTGGACTTTTAATTACAGTCCTTACGCTGTTTTATTTTGATGACGTGTCAGAGAGGATATTAATTTATAATAAAACAGCCAGGCAGTATATTATTTGCCATGTTATGTAAGTGGTGATTGATTTTGCATTGTGTAGAGTCATAAGCTGTGAGAGGAGTAGGTGTCGACAATCTCTGGAAAGTTTTCAAGCTGGAAATCATCTACAGTAGGTAGGACGCTAACATTAGCTGCTAGGTG
>JBBJLS010000001.1:19717706-19739858 GCA_037577275.1 Bryconaethiops microstoma
CTTAACCCCAAGTTGCTCCAGGGAGACTGTCCCCTGTAGTTAGGGAATGGAAGTTGCTTTGGATAAAAGCGTCTGCTCAATGCTGTAAATGTGAAAAAGAAAAGGCTTTGTCTGATATAAATATGTTATATATTTTTATTCATAATACGTAAACAGGTTAAACCAATGCCAGTTCTGAATGTTTTAGTGTACTACTAATAGAGGTTTCCATAAGCTAATGGCTGAAGAATAACATGGTGAAAGATACCAGCCATGTTAGAGGTTGAGGTAACAGTGAGGACAAGTAGTACTAAAATAATTATTCAACATCACCAATAATGTCAACAATAAAAATGGAAAAATTGTCCTGTCAGAAATAACTAAAGCTCACTAAGTTACTTGGTTGTTCATTAAAATCCTAAGAAGGCTTCTTGGTGATGTCATGTCGGACTAGGGAAGGGGAACGCAAATGCAGTAAAATTCAGACACAAGAGATTTAATCGTGCTCTTAACCAACCATGAAGCTCTGTGAGCTCAAACAGAAAAAGTCCATAAACAGATAGAGTCTATACACAAATTCACAAAGTGCCTCACTCTTCTAGCCAGGCAAAGGATAAGGGTCACGCTCAGCTTGCATGCTCCATGTGTTGACAGATGCTGAGATGGCCACACCTCCTCCGGGAGTCCAGGAGATGATGCACCCGGTAGGTGGGGGCCTCCTCGACCTCAACCGCCTTGGGGACAGATGGTTCCACGTCCCCTTCATCCAGTGGACCAGGGACAGCAGGCCTAAGAAGGGAAACATGAAACACAGAACTCACATACATCTGGGGCGGCAACTGCAATTTATAGGAAACAGGGATAACCTGTCTAATAATTTTAAACAGACCTATGTACTTAAGAGACAACTTATGTGATGGGAGACCTTACCTAAGGTGCCGAGTGGAGAGCCAGACCCGAATATCGGCGCCTCTCTCTGTCGCCAGTCGGCCCTGCAGATGGATGTTTGTGCACTTTCCCAGACCTGCTCAGCCCTCCTAAACCACCCATCCACCTGGGGCAGATTGGGTGGCTATACCCAATTTATCCCCCGAGCACACACTGAAAAGGTGTCTGGCTGGTTGCAGAGTGACGCATGGTGTTTTGGGTGTATTCCAGCCTGCCCAGGAACTCTGCCCAGTCGTGTTGATGCCCATGACAGTAGGCCCGGAGGAAGTGACCCAACTCTTGTACTGACTGTTCAGCCTGACTGTTAGACGTCAAGCTGACAGTGGCACCTAATTTCTTAAAAAACACGGCCCATAACCTGGACATGAACTGGGGTCCTCGGTCCGACAGGATGTCCTCTGGGATGCCATAGTATAAGAACACCAACCAGAACAGAGTCTTAGCCACTTGCAGGGCCGTGGGCAGAGAACTAAATGTCAGGAACCAGACCCCCCTTCGAAAATGGTCCGTGACCACCAGGATGGTATTGTACCATGGCCTCTGCGGAACCGGTAAGAGTAATAGTTTCCTGGCAGGCAACTGACAAGTCTAAAACTACTTCTAAGTCAAAAAATCGAACACATTCAGGGAAATGCAGCTTGCTGTTTTATTGGTCCGCTGACCCCAACTGGGTATTTTATTGGTGTAGAAAGCATTGATCCATCCCACCTTACAATTAAGTTAAAATGACATCAGTATTTGAATATTCAAATCTCCACCTCTCCCTAATGTCTCCATCTTCCCAAGTATTTTTCATTGGATACGAGGTATTATTTAATTAATATTCCTCCATCATGAATGGTCACGCTCTTATTTTTTCAATATCATGCCTTGTGGACGTGAAAATCTCATGACTGACATCCTGTGCTTGCAAAGATTCCGTATGACACACTTATGCTCATGTTCAAATTGACAAAATACAATTTAAATACAATTTTCTTGACCTCCTAACATATTCATTATCTATTATTGACAGGTGACCCCTTGGTGATTGGGTTTTCCCTACGTAATTAGATTATATGTTCATTAGAGTGTAGATGTTTGTGGCCTTCTGGAAGGGCATCCTCTGTATGAGGATCACCGTCCTTCTTCTCGTTAAAAAAGAAGCTCGCCGACGCAGGGGACATGGGCCGGCTAATGAACCCCTGCCTGAGTGCCTCGGCCACGTAGTCGTCCATTGCTTTGGTCTCCACCTCAGACAATGGATAGACTCATGACTGGGGCAGCATTGTTCCCCACAGGAGGTCAATAGCACAGTCCCACAGTCAGTGTGGAGGGAGATGGGTTGCCCTTGAGGCGATAAGGACTGTGGCTAGGTCCCTATACTGTTTCGAAATTTGGATTGGAGTTGAGGCGAGTGGGCTCTCAGTTGACATGGCGTACAATTGAGTGACAAAACATGTCTTATGACAATATGCTGACTTTGCCAATATTTTAGTCACCTTCCAATCGATATGAGGGTTGTGTACTCAACCACGGGAGCCCTACCACTACGGCTGGCTTTTGTTTGTTCCAACACCATGAACTGTATGCATTCAGGGTGTACATCACCCATTGAAAACCCTATTGGTTTTGTTACATGCAAGATGACCCTGCCACTCACTCACATACCATAGAGGGCTTTCACTGATATTGGGGCTGACAATAACCCCACTGGGAGTTTCAACAAAGAGACTAGGGCTCGGGAGATGAAGTTACCAGCCGGTCCAGAATCTATAAGGGTGCAAAGAGAGAAGCAATGTTTAGACACATGAAAGAGGGCAGACACACAAAACTGATTAGTGAACTGAGATGTAGCTGCTGCTACTCCCATATGTGCGGTGACCTGGTGTCTCCAGAGCGAACAGGAGGTCACTTGATGTCCACCTGCACCACAACAGAGACAGAGACCCCACACAGATCCTCCGTTTATTTTTCGTTCGCTGTCAAACATGACGTACCCAGTTCCATGGGTTCAGGTGGAGTTTTAGTCTGGGTCTGCGCAGACATCTCAGGTCCTGAGAGGGGAAGTAGTGCTTTTACCCTTGACATGTTGGTCAAGTTTGATAGCGAGGCCAATCAACTCATCAAGGTTAAGTCCTGACAGGCCAACACCAGTGGTAATTCTGCACTCAAGCCTTTCCTATAGACTGTCATGAGAGCTGGCTCGTTGCAGCCAGTACCCGCAGCCAGAATGCGAAAGTTGATTGAATAATCAGCAGTGGAGTGGGAGCCCTGCTTCAGCTGCAGGAGGCGCATGCTGCTTGTCTTTCCCTGGTCCAGATAATCGAAAACCGTCTGGAAAAGCCAGATGAACTCCCCGTAGTTCTGCAGAATTGATCCTCCGCCTCTCCACACGGCAGCTGCCCAGTCTTGAGCCTGTTCTGTCAGTCTCTGAATCATCACAGACACCTTTTGTGTCTGAGTCACCTTTGGGAACTCTGTGAAGTAGAGTTCACATGCCAACCCAAAATTACGACACCCTGCCAGATCCCCTCCGTACCTCTCAGGTAGAGACGCATGCCTCGGGGTCCTGGAGCAAATGGTGGTGATCTGGGTTGGTGCTGGAACCTGGGGTGGCATGGAGCGTAGTGTTTGCATGAGATGAGAGACTACACGGGCTAGTTGGTTAAGCTGGCCCTGTTGGTCCGTGATGCTCTGTAAGAGTGGGTCCTCATCGCTGGGCAGGGGGATTCCTGCTGCATCCATGGTAATAGTGCTGTCATTTGTCATGTTGGGCTAGGGAAGGAGGACACAAATGCCAGAAAGTTCAGAAACAAGAGATTTAATCGTGCTCTTAACCAACCACGAAGCTCTGTGAGCTCAAAGAGGAAAAAGTCCATAAATAGAGTCTATATACAAATTCATAAAGGGCCTCCAGCTGGGCAGGGGATAAGGGTCACACTCAGCTTGTGTGTTCCACATGTCAACAGATGCTGAGACGGACCTCATGCATTTAGAGCTTGTGGAAAAGCTCAGTAAATAGTAACTCCACACCTTGCGGCAGCCAGTGGGGAAGTCATCAGCCAGCTGACGGGATCCTTTTTCCCATCACTTCTGTAGGGACAGAAGACACAGAAAGACAGAGTAATACAGAGTCACAGTCTACCATGCATAAATGTTTGTGTGCCCAGCTTCTTCCTTGGTGCTCCGTGTGGAATCCGATATCTGTCTTTCACACGCAGCGTGGAGCCAGAAAAGAGCGAGGTTCTTGGCCGAGAAGGGAGAAGCTCGTACTTGGTTCACCGATGAGCTAGGCAGTCCAGACACATGCCCACACTAGGTGTAGTAGTTGCATAGAGAAGGGAAACAATGATAGTGACAACACGCCGGCCTTCTGGATCGGCTGGTCTTAAGTTTAGGGACACACAAGGGACTCGACTCAAAACAACCAATAACAACACAGAACTAATAAACACTTAACAAGTTTAACACACAACACAGCAGAGGATAGGTAAGGTGCTTAACTGGTGCCTAGCAACCCAGATCAGGGGCAGTCTAGGCTCCAATCTGAAACAGGTGAAAGGCACCAGACTCAAAACAAAACACTAACCTGCACGTGACTTGTGCAGGTTAGTACGCTGGGGTGACAAAGTCCGCTGGGAGCGTGGTCGGGGCGGTACAGTCATATATTAGCCTCCAACACAAAACTGGTTAATTACCTTAAAACACAACTGATTCCGGAAGCGTTCTGTATTCCATATGCTCAAATGTGGTTATGCTCAACTCACTGCAACCAGACTAAACCAACAAAAATTTTTGTCACATGAATAGTTTAAATGTATCCTCAAGTTCATAAAGGTCTTATTTAAATGTAACTGTAACATGTAACTGTAAAACTGGTGAAGCAGTTACATTCTGTTATTTAAAGTGGACTGGAGAATTCAGTCAAGAAGCTGTCAGATATGAATACGAGACCTCCCCAGTCCCCAGCTATCAAACAGCCTCACAAAAAGCTCAACTGTTTAGCTCACTAACTTTATTTAACTTCATCACATTTAGATCAGTCTCTAAACTTTGTTTGCACACAAGATGGCCAACATATAATATTCTCAGGTTTTTGGCCATTTTGGTCTTCCTTGTTAATGAGCTGGTTGATTGTGCCATGTCTAGAGTTAGATAACTGTAGTGAACTGATGTGATGTAATGTGCTCGGCAACAGACCATGCTCAAACACCTTAAATCCATGTAATGGTAATCTCTCTTAAATGCTAACAGAAACACTGAATATGCAGGGGCCAATCTTAGATCATATTTATATGATATATTTTGTGAATATTATATTGAAATGACTTTTGATTCAGTCATTTCAATATTCAATACTTGAATACAATAACATTTCTAAATAGTTTTGATTAGAAATCCTGTAAATACTTTGAGTGGTTAGTAATTGGTTGTTTAATAGTTAATGTCCAAACAACAGCCACCTTCATTACGTCCTGAACAATATGTCCTTGACAATATGCTGACATTAAGACATTTGTGTGCTATACAGCCCAGTTAAAACTTACAGGATTGTGGGTCTCCATGACCTTGCATTATGAATATCTGAATGGTGATTTCAATATCTTGAATACATGGACCTGGAACAATTAACACATTTCAGAAGAATACATTAAAAGCAGAAATACATGCATTTTGCTTTGGAATTAAAATGTCAAATGTCATTAATAATATAAATTCTAGAACAGCAAAACTCTGACACTAAATCATTCTTAAACACTAAATGAAGCATAATTGCAGACAGTCTTCCCCTCAGACAGTTTACAAGCTGAGCTGTGACCTCAAGGTAAAATGGCCATTTTTATCACGCTTGAGCACACCACAGCACATCACACAATACTGTGAAACTGTTCTCATTTAATCCATTCACCCAAGTGAAGTAGTGTACAGTCACTACAGTCAGTAGTGTACACAGCACCCAGGCAGCAGTGTGTAGGAACAGTACCGGGGACCTCAATGGTGCCTCTGACAGTCCTGGGATTCAAACCCACAACCTTACAATTGTAGGAGTTACTCCCTAACCACCAGAACACCAGGTGCTCGTGCAACTGTCCATGACAAAATGAACACCAGTTTTATACCTCCAAAAGCTCTAATTTTATTTCTGTTGCCTGTGAACAGTGCACAAACCCTCTTTTTGTGGCTGACAGTTGGCTGAAGTAAGCATATTTGGCAAATGAGATGTATATGTTCAGGAATCAATGTTGGTTATATACTACAAATTCAGTGTCAACAGCTTTACAGTTCCTGTTTGGTTTTAAACGCTTTTGTAAGTCTGGCCCTTTGTAATGCTTGGCAGCTTAATGGTGTTATTTTGTTATTTGCTGCTACAGTGCCTTCATGACTTCATTGAAAGAATGGGTGCCTGTAAAAACTGGTGAAGGTTAAGCAAATAAAAATCAAAGTTGTAATGGAGAAAGCGACTGCGACACCAGCCAAAGAGTCAAAATAACACAAATTTCAATGAGCAATTAATAAAAACTTCATAAATATAAATGATAATTTGCAAATAAACATATCAAATAAATACAACAGAGTGTACATAAAGTGCAGTTGCAGTTGTAGTGTGAAGCAGTGTGACAGTTTAGCTATTTAGGAGGGAGACGGTGAGGGGAAAGAAACTGTTCCTGTGTCGTCTGGTCCTGGTCTGCAGGCTTCTATACCATCTGCCAGAGGGCAGCAGGTATACACACTTACACATACACATACAACATAGCCTTGACACAAAAACTGCAGCTGTGGAGCAGCACCTCATATTCTCTCGACCGCCCCCAATCACAATCTGGGGTTGATTAAGCATGCTGGCAAGCAGAACGTGTCTACAAATGTGATTAAACAGACAAATATAAGCTTTTACCAAGTGAACACCAAAATGTTTCCAGTGGTCTTGAGGGGAAAAAATTGACTTGTGCATGTCATGTAGGCTTACACAATGCTGGCTTTCAGTGACGTTTTAAAAAAAATACTGCATGCTTTGCCGCATACTTCGAACACTTTCAGAATGAAAGAATGACAATAAAACTCAATTAAGAAGTTGTGCCTTTTAAAAAGGATTTATTTAGCCATACATTTTTCATGGTAATTTGTCTGGTTGACCAAATACATAATTAGCAATATTCTCATTTCATTGAAATGACTTCAGCAGGTGAACATATATGTCTTTCAGTATTGATTACATGGTGACATACACACACAGCTTCCTCACTCAGAAAGTTTTCCAGCAGTGAAAAGCCAACAGATTAAATCAAATTTTGTTATTGTCGTTTTTTCCCCCCGTGGTTTGATGATAAACATGTTTTGTTGAAACCAATGATCAAAATATGATAGTTGTCAAGAACCCCAAAGACTGTTTTGTTGTTGTGTGAAGGATAAGAAAGCCCAATACAATTGCTAGATTAATCATCAGCATATAAAATGTAGATTACTCAATTACCAAAGTAATTGACAGTGACAGCCCTAGTTTTCTCTCTTTCGGTGATGCTCACACACACTGTTTATGGAGGTTTGAAGCCACAGTTGGGTTCTTTTAGTGGGGTAAAGGGGTATTTTTTTATAGCGCTGTATCAGATTGTTTGTTGGGTGATAATGATCTAGGACACTGTTATATATTGTAGTACTTACACATCCCTGTTCTTATATTTCTAAATGTATTTTTTTGTTGACATACTTTGTCCGCTAAATAACACAAAATATCTACATACAATTCAGTTCAATTCAAATGTATTTATATAGTGCTTTTTACAGCTGATGGGGCAAAGCAGATTTACAGAATCCAGGTTCAAGACACTTATGCAAAAGCAAAAGGCCACAGAGACGAGGAAAAACACCCTACATTCACGTAAAAAACACCCTACATTCATGCTGTGCATGCTCCAATGAGCTGGTTGTTCCTAATGAAGTGGCCGGTCTGTGCCATATGAAGTTTTGTGTTTGCACGGTGAAGTATTAATGAGCAGAACTCCATTCATTTGAATGTGGCCAAAAAAGTATGTGTATAGAGCCAAAACAGATGCATGAAAACAAAGGAAAAGATGAGTGCAGGGCTTGGATTAGGGGATGGATATGTTGGGGGGACGTGGCCTGAGGTTTCAAGTGAAGTTTCACTACGTTTGGTCACTGTATGGATACTGAAAGTTTAATCTCTTGAAAGTGCATTCATTAGAATTAGGTTAAAAATGTGTAGACGTGAATGGGGGGAAAAAACATAGAAAAGACGAGTGCTGGGGGAGTTGGCTTGAGGTATCACATGAAGTTTGATTCGGATGAAGCAGGATGATCTGAAAGGTGAACCCCATTCATTGGAAGAATAATAAATAAACAAACCGTTTTGAGGTGAAGAATAATATGGGCCAATAATGATCAGTTTGGTATCAGCCATATACTAAGGTGAATGCTTATATCGGGCTCACCGCGGCGCATCTCTATTTATAACTTTCTTTCATGGCCCAGTATTTTCTTGCTGTTACAGAGTGTTACATCAGCTTCGATGAAAGGAATGCAAAACAAAATTCCACTTTCTTACAGTAAAATGAGTAAAATTCCAAAGATCAACACAAATAAAATAGTGAATAATGTTCACTATTTAATGTTTCAAAAAGTTATCAGTATGATTTTGTTTTATGGCTGATTGCTGCTTGTAATACAAAGTCTAGTAGATTGTCTGCTAGCTTCTTTATATGCACGTACACTCCAAGTGTAATGCTCTGGCATGTTTTTTCTTCTTCATATTGATTTGGTGAACATCAGTCATTTCTTTGTTCTGAGTCCAATATTAAGCTCTCCATTTGGACCAGTCTTGGTCTAGTTGAGCTCCTGCCGGGCTATGTAAGGTTTTGGGGGCTGCTGAGAGAGACAGTGGTGTGTTGACTGCTTGCCCTAGGGAGATGGGCGGTTATTAATCAAACAGACAGTCTCTCTTTTACTGTGGTGTGCAAAGGCTGGACTTCAGTCTGAGCTTCATTTGTGCCTCCTGTGTGACCAAGGAGTAATGGCAAGGCGGGAAGGAGGGAGGGACGGATGGAGAGACGGAGGGGGGTGGATGAGAGGTGGAACCCAGAGGCTGGAAAAGGAAGTCATGTGCGTATGAAAAGTGTCTTTCACTTCAGAGCATGCTTGCTGAAGCTTGCTTGACTCCCCGAAAAGCCAGCCTCTAAATTCGAACCAGAGGAAGGTGAAGTTTCTCCAGCTGTTTTTTCTATCGTTCTCTTTCTCACAGCATGCCTCTTTTACGTCCTGCTTGGGGGGTCTTTTTAAAAACATGACAAAAATGAAAACGGAAAAATAAAAAAAGCCACTGTATCTGAACAGTCAATGCCTTCAAGAGTCGAGAGAGAGAAACTTCAGATCAGAAGGTGTGAAATTTGAGGAAGAAGGTGAACCTGCTGTCTCGAGTTTAGGTCAGTATTTTTGGGTAGCAGACTTAAAGGGAAAACAATCTCACTTGCTACTTGTTTTCCAGCGAACATGTGAAACCTTGTAGTAATGGTGTGCTACTGTTTACATGCTGGTGTGAGGGGTTAATAGGTTGGCATTGTGTAATAGGGTGGTTGGACACGTGGACATGTGCAGAGAACACTTGTACTAAGACGGGTTTCTGCATTTCATCAAAGTGCTCCAGCTATTTCTCTGCCCTGGACTGTATGTGTTACCTTTGGGATGTGGCAGCATGGAGACCAAAGTGTTGCAATGTAAAGAAAGGCTGTAGAGATTTAAGACTTGAGTGTGGCCATGTGGGTGTGACAAAAATGCGAATTTCCAAAGCCTTCATTCTGCATATGGTACAATCGTTTCGGTTCACTACTGCTGATACTATTACTTCTATTATTATTATTATTATTATTATTTTATTATTATTATTATTATTGTTGTTGTTGTTGTTATTGTTATTGTAATGATTGTTATTATAACTGCTTTGTTACCCATCATAATGTTGTCTTTTGTAATATGTCAATCAAAAAAATAAGATCAATATTACACCCCACAAATCAGACCCATTATTAAAAAAAACATTTTGAAGATGCATAAAATAGTGAATTATTATTTGTAGAATATCATTAATGTCCTTTAAAAATATTTAGAACTCACCTCTGTTTAAGTTCTTATACTTCATTTAAATTTAACTCTCATAGTAGGCCGATGCAACCTCATGACCATTATATTATTTGGCGCCTGCCTCTGAGCAAACTGGATCTATACTGAGACCTTGACTTCAAAGACCACTGAGACCTCAGGTGACCTGCGGAACAACACAGGTCTGGCCCTCTGTTTTACAGTAGATAAAATACAGATTGTTTCTGTGCCTACAGACTTTACTGCCCATAGCAAGACGTGAAGCTTTTAGTTACGTTAATAAAAGATCAAAATGTGTGTCTTGCTCAATGGACTGGGGTGGTTGTTCTCTTTTCATGACTGTGTATTAGAAATATGAAACCTGATCTAGTAGGTTTGTCTGTAGTAGGTTACATGTTATGCCAAGCTAAGATTACTCTTTCTTTAGTCTAACTGTTTGATGCTCATGGGGTTTGCCTGCTTTTCTCTCCAGCAGGGGCCATACATTTGAGCTGTGTTTTGCTGTTTGAATGGACTGCTGTTTGTTTGGTCATTACATACCGAGCATACCTTACACTCCCTTTGGCTCCCATGTTTTTACATTGAGAGAGCCAGCTTAGAGACTGCACTTGGCAAGAAAAGGCTCTAACAAGTCTTATTGTTTGCCTAAAGGTTCTTTAAGAGCTTACATCTACAGGGCCTACATGTTCTTGTATTTAATGTTTTTTTATCCCAAGGTCTACTTATGACACATGTGGTATTATATTCCAAAAACAGTTGCATTTAATGTTGTACCATTAATACTGAGGTATGGAAATAACCTCTGATGTGATTGGCTGCTCTGTATTGTGCCTCACTCAGAAACTTTAGTGTGGATGGTCAGGGCTAACCTGCTGTAGGTTGAATAGACATTTGTGTAATGAGTTAGTGTTTGTAACACAAAAACTGTCATTTCAAAACAGCTGTTTTTGCGGCAGAGTTTCCACTTATGGGCTGTATGAAATGTGGTGTGAACAATACATTGTAAAACTTTAGTTTCCATACTGAATTAAAGGCTTATTTAAAGGAACATTTGTTTGTCCATGAAATATGACATTTAAACCATGTATGGCCAAGGTGTGAGAAAGCTGTTGTAATTATTCACCGCCATCTCTGTCAAAAGCTCAGCACTGAATTAATGAATTTGTCTTTTGCTGCATGAGACAGCTTCACTAACCAGCTGTGTGGAATATTTTGCAAATGCAGTAATGTATAGAAGCTCCCTGCATATTTTCAGCCCATTCTTGAGTAGATAATTGAAGTGAAGGGTTCGAAGAGGTTAGTTTCTTTTGGCTTTGCATTGCAGTCTCTATCCCCTGTTGACAGAGCATACATCACGCCGCATGCGGCCGTGTTTCCTAAGAGCCATGAACTTGCCAACTCCCTCGGGCTCCCCTGTCAGAGTGTCAAAGACAAACACATTTTCATATTGTGTCCCAGGGCATTGAGCATTCAGCCATCCAAATAATTGCTGTTGGCCTTTGCTGAATAAGACAGCATTCTCTGTAATGGAATAGACACATCAATCGAATGGCTCCTTGTTTTTGCCAAGGTTCCAAGAAGGAAACACAAAAGAGCACCAAAAAGTAAATCTCTGATCAGTGAACCAACAAGAGTCTTCTACCTCCATCCTGATCTCATGACAAAAGTACCGACAGCAGCCTAGCCTCACTATGTGCTTGGACCATGTTAGGTATGCTAACCATGCTAAATTTAGCTTAAAATAGGTATTTTGTAGTTTTTTGGGGGTAGATTTATTGACTGCACAATTTACGTCATTAAAGACCTTTTTGTTTGTTGTTCTTGTTATGCATTCAAAGTTCAGTTGACTTCTGCAGCACCCAGTTTGGCCAATGAAGCATTGGTCTTTCCGACAAACAGCCGTGAGACTAGTTTAATGCCTTTGTTTTCAACCAAGGGTCTTTAATATTTTTAAAAAATGGAAGCAGCATAATGATGTCAGACTGTGTGCTTAAAAAATGACTTATGAGTTCACCCCAAGGAAACTTTATTGGCTTAAGAATGTTGCCGTGATGTCGGTTCATTCTGTTTTGGGGCAAAATATGTCAAGTGGGTCAGGCCTTTGGTTTGGTCTTGCAGACCAGCGTCACTGCTTACACACAGTTATCTCACTGACATCAGCCCGGTGTTTTAAATATGGGGTGACTGAGTTCAGTTGTTGTTACGCTAAAAGCATACAATGCCAGGGAAAGGAGCCTTGAAGGAAAACAGCACTTTCCTATTGTAGAGAAAGTGACTGGTTTTAGGTTCTGCAAGGAGCTTCCTTTATCTGAAAAAAAGTGTATGTATATAAAGTACTGTGCAAAAGTCTTAGGTACCAGTGAAAATAATATTAAAAACTGTTTAGATGTGCAGTTAGTGTTTTTAAAAAAATAGTATTACTTAACATATTGAATTAAAATATAAAGAATGAATACTAATAACATTATACTGTAAATAGTGATTTTATGTTCAGTGTGTTCCTTGTGGAAGCCCAGTATTAATAGTCATTTTCATCAGAAACCTGGTTTGCTCAATCAGTTCTTCGTTAAATTAAATCAGGAGCTGCTGATAGAGTTTCACAAACCCATGCAACGGTTTAGGAGCCGACCATTTAATGCTTTCTTGTTTATTTGAGTTCATTCTAATGTTAACTGTGCTAGCAGAAAGACATTATCACACACTGAGAAAAATGGCTTTAAACAATTTGTGTAGATACCCAAAACTTGTACAGTACTGTAGTAAGCGTGTGTATATATGTATATTGGAATTTTACACAACCTAGTTTGTACTCCTAATAGGATTTTCAGCAGTGTCTACTGAAATTAGATTGAATGTCTACCAAGTATTTTTCTCCCTTTTTGTTAGTGTCCAGTTAAAAATCTATTTAACTTTGTTCCTAATTCACACAACCGAATACAGTCTGTAAAAATTGTGAGAAATGAAAAGAAATTAGAAGTGAAAAGTTAAAAATGTCAAGTAATTATAAGTTTTCTTCCTCTTCCACAGGCTGAAGAGCCCAAATTCACTCTATACAACACTTAAAGGTTTTGTTCTTCCTGCGGTACTTTAGATGTGCCACTGTGAGATCAAAATGTCAATGTTGTTTTGGATTCCTCTAGTTTAATAGGACCAATATTTTTTCATAAATTTTAGAGATTAGATTAAATTAGTAGTGAGTTTTCATGCTACTGATATTCACCTTGTCTCTGTTTGTTAGTGTTCAGTTAAATCAGAGACTGTCATTAAATTCAAATAAAAAAGTGAAAATATTTTGGCAAGTAGATGAAGCTCAACTCTCTCTACATGGTACCTATAGACAGGGTGCATTTACACAGCTGTGTGCTTAAGCTTTGGCTCATCTTATGTTTAGAGTAGTGTTTTTTAAACATATTATGTCTAATTAAGTTTCACCTTGATGGTGTCTTTTAATTATATCTTGATGACCGGTTAAAGTTGATGGGAGCCACAGTAATAATTACCGACTTGGGTTGCCACCGTTCTTTAGCTAAGACATATGGGCGGAATTGCCTTTAGTCTGTGCAATAGTGCCTGTAGCTGTCCTTGCTGTCTCTTTGTGGGGTGGAGATAGCAGCTGATATTTGCTGGTTGCCTCTTTATGGGGTAACACTGCTGTAGGAGGAGATTCATGGCACTGATAAAAGCTATGCAGGGCAATAATGGTGGAGGTGGATGCTCTGAGCCATACTTGCATCTCATAGTGCTGCCTCCCCAATGTGCTGCAAAGAGAGAGAGAGAGATAAAGAGATAATCGAACAATGACAGAGAGGAGGATCCTTAAATTATTGTCAACAGTTTCCATAGATGTGATTCTACACATAAGTGTCACAGATGACCATTTTCTGAGTGATTACTACAGGTGTATACGGTCCAGTAAGCTTGTTTTGGTCCTTTACAGTGATGTCGCCTGCCTGTAAGAGCCATTCTCTTCTCTCTCAGCCAATGATAACATCAGCCATTTATCACTGTAGTATAAGGGAGTGAAACCAGCTGTAATTCAGACCTGACAAGCTGGAGGAAAAGAAGGAGAGGGTAATAGCATGAGACGACAATAATGGCCCAACAGACTGGAGATAGATGTAGCTTTTTCTGGTGTGTCCTAACAGACTAACAATGATTTTTAAAAAAAAGCATTCCGTATATCTCTACTTTTTATCTTCTTTGGTGGACGTAGACCTGTTTGCCTGGAAGAGTCGTGGTTGCCATATAACAGAATGCTCATACAGCACAGTCAAAAATTCACAGCAGCTTTTGAACCAACAGTGTGGATGTTGACCAAGATCGCTGAATATGAATAATTACAATATTGTAAGCATATGCTTATATCAAAAGTAGAATAACCATTTGTAGAACCATGTAATGGATGGTTCTTTAAAGAAATGTGTTTGTAAATAAGATGTGAATGTGAAGGACCGTTTTAATGTTTCAAGAACCTCCCGATAACGTAACAGTGGTGAAGAATATTTACATAATATGAAAGTGTTTTATACCTTTAAAATGCCATCTCATTTACAAAAAGTGTTGCATGATTCCACTTTTCATAAAGCTGCCAATAAAGTAATTACCGTAGATTTTATTTTAAGCATATTTGAGCATGGATTGTCCAGTGGATATGTGTGCATGTGAAACACAGAGATTATAGAAAATGCAACAATATGCAAACTAACACTGTTTAAAAATGATCACTCATTTTAAAGATTCATTGACAAGTGTTTATTGCTTGGTGGCCGGCTTTTTCCTAGATACTATGTAGATAAAGTTTTCAAAATAAGAAGTTTACCATGCATGGCAAGTCATGAAAACATTCTACTATTTTTTTGGTCATAAAATAGTGAAAATGTAAAAAAGGCACACTGGATTCCGAAGTCTACTTGGTTACTACTATTTAAAAATTAAAAAGTAAGACAAAAAATGTAACAGTTTCTCTTATCACACCAGAAAAATGCCAATTTGTTACACATACTGTTTCCCGTGTCCCTCTGTGCACAGCTGGAACCGAGCACTGCGATCACAGGCCCTTCTGACTGCGTGGAGAGAGAGAGGAGTCAGGTCAGTGCAACTGCATTCCTTTCACACCCCTCACCCCCCTTTTCATGATCACCAGCAATATGCCAGCCAGCCAGCTAGCCCCACACATCAACCCCTGATGAATGGGGTCAAACTGGGGGCTGCCTGTTGATTAGACGCTGAGTCTACCGATAAATGATCTAATATGAGCAGCAGGCTGAATCTTGTTCGGATAACTGGGCCCTATAATGGCTTGAGCCGACGTTCAAATGACTGTTTTTCTACTCTTCTAGTGTCACGTAGTTAGAGTTGTAAGACCAAGTTCAAGTATCTTAACAGTTCAAAGCTCTTGAAAGGAGGATTCATCAGTTTGAAAAACTGTTACTGAGTTTGTATGACTTTATGTTTTACTGTTTTGTTACATAAAGTCTTTTACAGGGCTTTAATATTATCTTGACTGCAACAAAGGAATTGAAGGTGTAAGCATTGTTCAATTAAAATGCATTAAGGACTTGAATACACAACAATATTGTTGCTCTATGAATAATTACTCTGCTTATTGGCCCTTTAAAAAGGCTGAACAAATTCCAATCAGAAGTGGGAAATCCTATGTGAGATTAAAACTTGGTCACAGGCACGCTTTGCGCCATGTTCTATCATTCTCTCATTTGGGCCTATCCCTGCTTCTGTTCCGTTGTTTTATTTTTTTCATGTCTATTCATATGTAGATGGAGGTCAGGAGATGAGGTGGTTCTCACGTTCAACTTGAAACCCTGGCCTTTGTGTGGCTGCAGCCCGAGCTCCAGCACTGAAGCCAGAAGTGAAATTAAAATCTGCTGAATGCCCCAGCAGGGAGGAGATGTGGGGAAGAGGCGAGAGGAGGGCACGCAGCTGCTGACGTTGGATAAATGTGAGATGCCCACTGTGGCATTCCATGCCCTCCTGAGGGACCAGCCAAATTAAGCATTGCTCAGTCGCCCCTTTCATCTTAATACAGGCCCATTCCTCCATTAATGGTCAATGCCCAGTGCATAGGCCTCTTCTGTACACCCTCTCTTACCACTTAGCTTCGGCCCAGTTTTCACAGCCCAGGATTTCAATAGGTTAATTTAAATACTTTTGAACTTCCCTCATTTATTCCTGCAAACTTCATAGCATTCATAGTGACAGCCTAATGGACAACCTTTTAGGTCAACCTAGTGGAGTGTCTTTAGCTGTAATTACATGGTATGTTTGCTTCTATGGACCACTACATGATAATGGAAAATGTATATGCTTAATGGAGGCTAGGTGAGTTAGCATTTTTTTTATTGAAGCAATATTTATATCATGATGTCAGAAGGCCGGTTCATTTAGAATTTGACAGGCTTTGAATATTTGAGTACCTGAGTACCAAAATCACCCTAACCATAATTTTAAGTATTTTACTAACTCAGTTCCAAAATAAATCCAGTAGGCAGCAATACTACTTTAAGTGTTAGCAGTTCGCATGCTGATGTTGCTATAGAAGCAACAGTTGTAGCTTTTTGTGAGCCATGTAGACACTAAGGGTGTAATGGTAGCAAATTAGAAATATAGTTTTATTTAATCACCACGAAGATGTAAATTAGCAACAGCAGCAATCAGTGTCCCCCAACCCCCATCCAATCCACTTTCACTAAAAATTAGTAGTAGTCATTCGGATGGGTTTCACTGTTCTCATATATTTCAGCAGATTCATAATCTTTTTCATAGCTTCAAACCAACCTCTTATAATAAATGTCACACTCTTATTGTCCAATATTTTAAAGTGCTCCTAAACATGACTCAGGCTCTTCTGCTCTTTTAGCTTTAATGGGTGTGTGACAAGTGTCACAGTTTTTGCCCCTGTAAGTGAAGGTGACACGTATGCCAAGGTGGGGTTGCCTGAAGCATCTCAGGGAAGAAGCACTGCAGGTGTTGCAAATAGAAACAGAAGAGGAGCAAGTGGGCTGTTGTAATTTATAGTTTTATACCTAACCCCTACAGACTGCTGCTTCATTACTCTCCCATGGACTACCTCAGACTGCAAATGACTGCATAACAGGAAGTGATTGATTACCAGTCATTTTCACAGTACATGTGTGTACTTGGAGCAATAATTTTAGCTGTTATAACTTTTCTTCAGCAGCAAAAGACATAACAGCAGTGTGTATAAGTCTGTGCCATACAGGCTGACGGTTATAGGCAAATGTCTCAAAATTGCACAGGCATATTTGTTATTCCTTCTTCCTGTGGCTAAAGTAGACAAATTATATTAAATAGCTAACAGTTCTCCCTCCAGTCAGTGGAGCTGTATGAAGAAGGGAATAGTCACATACTGCCAGAATCTGACACATGGTCAGTTTTCACTTCAGCCATTGCAGATTTTTTCCAGTAGGACAGTGTGCATCAGTCTTTCTTCCCCTCATCCTGTCTTGGTGGTTGTCTCAACCACCCTAGTCACGTTGTTTTCATTTGAGGCATGGGAAGCTGGCATTTGTGTAAAGTTTTTGAAAAATGAAGTGATTAAGAAATACTTTCCAAACAATGGGTGAGCTGTTGGCCTATGGTATGGAATACTGACTGCTGTTTATGTCTTGAAATCATCACCTTCGGACCCTCTGAGCAAAATCCCTCCCCAGATATCAGATCCACCTCTTAAAGCATGCAAGAAAGCTCTTAATGTAAAGTCTTAGTGGTGTTACAATAGCACAGATAAACTGCCTGCTAGTCCAATACCGCAGGTGTATGTATTCCCTCCCATGGTCTGTGTTTAGGGGGGAACTGATTAAAGTCAGGGACTTTAAAAAGAACAAGACTACAACGGGTTTTGAATGTTGCTACAAAGAAAACCCATATTAATGAATTTTAGAATGCTTTCCAGTACTTCACAGAATCAAATACCGTCAGTTGTTGGAGTTGTTAATATTATGTACCTCAACCTCATTTCTCTCGAACACCCCAGTACCCCCAAAAAATAATTCTGGTGAAGGCCCCCTGCTCCTCTGGCTGCTACTGGCCCCTCTACTGTGGCTATGGGCACCTCTGCTGTGGCTACGGGCCCCTCTGCTGTGGCTACGGGCCCCTCTGCTGTGGCTGTGGCTACAGGCCCCTCTGAAAGCCTTTCTACTGAGACTATGGGCCCCTCTGAAAGCCCCTCTACTGTGGCTACAGGCCCCACTACTGTGGCTAAAGCTACGGGCCCCACTACTGTGGCTACAGGCCTCTCTACAGTGGCTACGGCTACCTCTGAACACCCCTCTGAAGCCCCTAGCTCCTCTGAAAGCCCCTCTGTGGCTACTAGCCCCTCTGAAAGCCCCTCGGCTGTGGCTATGGGCCCGTCTGCTATGGCTATGGCTAAGGGCCCCACTACTGTGGCTATGTGCCCCTCTACTGTGGCTGCTAGGCCCTCTGAAAGCCCCTCTGTGGCTAATGACCCCTCTGAAAGCCCCTCTGTGGCTACTAGCCCCTCTGAAGGCCCCTCTGTGGCTAACAGCCCCTCTACTGGGCTAAGATGCTGGGCTAACGGGCTAAGCTGCTGGGCTAATGGGCTAAGCTGCTGGGCAAAAATGGGCCTCAAGGGCTCTACTAGTGCACCTAGAGGCGCCTCTAATGGGCCTAAAAGGTCCATGGGCTCTGGGCTCTGGGCTGCCCCGACTGTGCTCCTTGGGGCTGGTACATGAAGCCGGGGGGTAGGTGTGGGTGGCGGCATGGGTCTCAGGAGAGTGGCCTCTACGCACCTATTTTCTGTTTAAATATCACTTTCACGAGCTGGAGAGAGACACGAACGTATCTGGCCAGTAGAGTTGCCCGTGTAGCGTGAAGGAAGAGCCCAAGTGAGGATAGAAGCGAATGGGTTGGATAATTCATGCAGTTTGCTCTGCAAACGCACTATGAGAGAGTTAGGATACCCACCAGAACCCGCGTTCACAAACATACACAGAGAAGGGTAGTGAGTACTCACGTGAAGTAGATTCACCATCGGTTGCGCGAGGATCGAGACCCAATGACTGAGCGATGAGGAGCTACTCACATCCTGTTTATATACCCAGTGATGCGCTCATTTCCGGTGTCACGTGAGCGTCACGTGACTAGTGCATGTGACAACCACGTGATGTGCATCATTTCCAATTCCCCGTCACATGACTGGTGTGCATGATAAAGAGTAAAAAAATTTAACCTGTAAATAAATTAATAAAATCTCCTCTAATTACCACCCTTGTGATCATAATAGCCTTGTTAAAAATGTAGATCCAAGCATAGTACAGTTTTAGTTTTCCTCATTCTCCTTCATTTTATCTATGTCTCCTTATCTTTATACCCCAGTGAAACAAAGATGACTGCTTAAGTGTAAATGGGCACAAGCATCAGTTACATTTTCTTCATAAGGCTTTCTAAAATACTTACATGTGGTTGGTATTTTAAGTTAATGGTTAGATTGGATTTTGTTTTTTTCAACAATAGCTTTTTTTCTGAACTGTTTTACCCATCATTCTAAAGGATACTAATAATTATGGAACTGACTGTATTGCCCACTTACACTTCCCAGATTCAGAGACTGAAGAGACACTTGACAAGCACTGAATAGCTCTCCCCTGCGCCTGGAGAGAGTGTGGATGCTGGGTTGCAGTGGCTGGCCTGCATCCACGAGATTAATATGAAAGTCATTATATAGCGGCACGTACTATGTGTGTGCCGAGAGGACAAGTACACACTGGGCTTAAGTAGTTGTGAAAGCAAAAGTTAGAACCTGCCTCTTCTCTCCTCATACACTGCGATGGGCCAGTAATTTAATTTGCCAGCGCGCTCCATGAGGGGGCCGGGAGGGTATACGACTCTCTGAGCGCTAATAGCTTCTGGGCAGAATGATGGGCCTGATGGAGGCCCATCATTTATTCTTTTCCCCCTCAAAACCTCCAAAACCTGGCCCTGCTACAGTCATCACACATCTTGTTTGTTTTGTCATGGGGCGTGATGGTTAAATGTGTCTCAAAGGGAGTTAAGGAATGACTGCAGGCCTCCCCTAGGCCGGGCCCCTCCACAGCTGTTCTCACCACCTCAAACCACACCTCAGCTCTGCTCCAGCTCAACATGCTGGCCTGCCACAAGCTCCAGGACATGTTTTACAAAAGAGTACTGTTTCCATTCTTTCCAGAAGGATTGGGCATGTCAAACTGATTTCCTTTTTAGAACTGTGACTATTTAAAAAACTATGCTAGAATGTCTTTAACAATTTATCATATGCACTTTATATTGTTGTGAATAAAAAATCAAAAGCGCCGAATGATTAATAAAGTAATATAATTAAGGCATAACCAACTTGTTTGTTACACTGATTTTATCAGTGAGTTCTTTTGGTGTGACATGAAACAAAATGAAAATCACTTTTTTTTTTAATGCTGTGCAACATATAATGCAGAATTGAGCGGGCAAGTCATGCTGGATGAGACTGCTGTCAAATATGTAAATGTAAACATTAGGGGTATGACAAGACGCTCAGCTCACGAGACGATACATAATATTGAGTTCGCGAGCATGAGATGAAACAAGATTTTAACAAGACTTTTCAGATAACTTTAAACATGAAATAGAAGAAGCCTTTCATTTGACTGAAAGTCAAAATCACAAAACAATGCAGGTACATCACTGCAGTTTTACTTTTAATGATTAATTATTAAGCTTGAGCAGTAGCAACTGGACAGAACAATATGCAGGCACTTATGTTTTAACTGTGAATGTGTAAATCAAGTGACTGGCTTCTCTTGTATGATTTCTCAATAGTTTCATCCAATCTTATAACTGTGCATGAACTCCCAACTTTTTGAAGCTGTGTGGGACCTTCCAACTGAAGTTAAACATAAAAAATAAAAACAATATAATAAACAAACATAAATAAAAGTTTTCCTAGTCTATTTTAAGCGAAAACAAGCACAAACCATATATCAAAGTAGTACACTGTTGGTGCTCAAAGTACAGCGTGACCATATTTTTCTTCAAGCATGATACAGAGCTCTGGACTTAAGATGTTTACAATTACAACAGCAGTTGAGACCTCTGGATGCTAATTATGTCTCCTGCAGTTGGAAAGACATGTTCACTTGGGATAAAGCTTGCAGGGATGGACAAGTATGGTTTGGGAAATGGAGACAGTAAAGGATATGGTTCTGTGGTGGTTCTGTGGATGTTCGCTACATGTCTTTGCATACTGCTTGTGTTAGCTGCAGTGTACGGTACTATTTTCTGATGGTGCTTACAAATTGTTTGTGACCTATCTGTCACTCTTTGGGTAGCCAAAGACTGGTCAAAAACTGGTGGATAATAAACTGTGAAAATTTTGCCACACAAATGATTTTAAAGTGCTGGGAGCCCCACACCATTCTAGACCCCCCACATCAAAAATGATTCCGACACCCCTAAGATATAAATGTGTACATTTGTGTACTCTTATCTTGTGCTAATGCTGCCAAGTGCTCTGTTACCTTGGTTAGTTGATAAGTACAAATCCTCCATTCATAGACATACAGGGGTTGCTCAAAGCTGTATTTTACAAATTGTGGTTCGCTCAGAGTCACAGTAATCCCTTCAATAGTTGAGGAGAGGGTTAAGTGCAATTTGCACATTAAATCTCTCCCTAAGAGGTTAACAGGGCAGGCATGGGAAATTAAAAACTGATGTGTTACTCTCAAACCATTTTCACTGAGTTGGTCCTCCTTTGCAGCTGCTATAATGGTTCCGCCCACATGCTCTGGACTCTGAGGGTAACTTGCTTTTCTATAATAAACGTGAATGCCCTGTAGTGGCAAGTAGCTTTGTTTTTATATTTGACTACATTACCGTTTGAAATTTAGAAATATATAAAAGCATTATTACTTAATGCTGACAATTATTTTATTGTGCGTTAATGCAAGTTTTTTAAAAACCCTTTTATCTTGAAAGTTTGTTGTGTTTTTGGGCTCGTAGGTGTGAGCACGCACATGTGTAGCACTCCCATTATTTTTGTCCATATTATATGGGGTTATGTGGGGGCTAATATTAGCTGCTAACTGCCTTGTAAAGCATTGTGAAGTCCTGCATATATATATATATATG
>JBBJLS010000001.1:19754930-19767382 GCA_037577275.1 Bryconaethiops microstoma
GATCAAAATCCATGTCAAACTGGCCAAAACACTCAATTTCAGTGGGGGTTGAATAATTTTGAACACAACTGTACATGCAGTAATCTACACTCTTAAAACTAAAGGTGCCCAGAAGGGTTCTTTGGAGCAATTCCATAGAAAAACTACTTTCCCCTCCCTAATGCCACTTTCTGTTGAGTTTTAAAGTACCAACATCATAGAAAACCCTATTTTGATTAAAAAAATTATTGTTACCTAGAATAGAATAGAATAGAATAGTCTTTATTGCAGGAACTGTTGCAGGAACAATGAAAAGCAATTTGGCTCTTCGTGGCAGCATAATAATTAAGAAAATAAATAAATAGAAAACTTTAAATGTAAACATAAAATGTAAAATGTAAACAATACACAGAGGAAGGGGAAAAAAAACACAAAAAAAACCCTATATACAACACAAAATGCGGCAGTTCTCAGCCCATATACAATATAAGGTGTGTAAAGTGGAGTCTGTACAATGTCTGAGACCTGCTCTGAGAATAGATATTACACACACAGTTATATTGTACAATCATGTAAAGAAATATTGCACAGTCATGTAAGTGAATATTGCACAATGTCATGAATTGATGGGAGGGCATAGTTGAGTACCTGAGGATAATGGCTTTTTTTTTTAGACTGTTGGTCTTTGTCCTGAGTGTCCTGTAGTGTCCTGCCATCTTCCAGAGGGCAGGAGGGAGAAAAATGAGTGTCCGGGGTGTGAGGGGTCTTTAATGGTGTTGCTGGCTTTCCGCTGGAGTCTGCCAATGTAAATGTCTCTGAGGAGAGGTGGTGTGGTCCCAATCACCCGCTCTGCTGTTTTTACCACCTGTTGAATGTTCTTCCTGTCCTTTGCCATGCAGCAGCTGTACCACACTGTACAGCAATAGGTCAGGAGACTCTCGATGGTGGAGCGGAAGAAGTTAGTCAGCAGGGTTTAGGGGAGGTGGGCCTGACGCAACTTTCTGAGGAAGTACAGCCTTTGTTGTGCCTCCCCACCTGGTGAGAGATGTTTGTGGACCTGGTGTGGTCAGCAGAGATGTGGACCCCAAGAAACTTGAAGCTCTCCAACCTCTCTACCTCTTCTCCATTAATGTAGAGGGTGGAGTGCTCAGACCGCTTCGATCTTCTGAAATTCATGATCATCTCCTTGGTCTTGGCCATCTGCAGGTCCAGGTTATTGCTATCACACCATCGCTTCAAGTAATGGACCTCCTCTCTGTAGACTGATTCATTGTTAACTGCCAGGTTCATACTGTCTGCTTTGAATTTAATTTACTTTGATGATGTCACAAAAACCAAACAATATTCATATATCCACTTATTTTACCTTTGGTAGCATAGTCCCACTCATTCAAGATTAAGCTACAGCAGATATTTCGGCCACATAGTGTTTTTTGAATGTGCCTCACAAAAGGGCAGCCAATCAGAGCAGAGATTATGTTAATACAGTCTTAAAGGCACAGTAACAAAAAAAACAACCTGTTTAATTCTAACAGGCATAGAGATGTTGGAAAAAGGTAATGATAAAAATAATTATTTTAACTATTTTGGGTGCATAACCCTCCTTAAATCCCATAAAAAATAAATAAAATGCAAAATATTGACTTTTTACAGAAGATGCGTTAGTCTGTGGAATTGCTTCAAAGAATGCTTTTTTTCTAATCTTTAAGAGTTTAGCTTATTGTAAATACTTCTTTAGTGAAGCTCTTTACACCTGAGATGCCTTTTTTTCCCAAGGCTTCAGCTAAAAGCCTGAATCTCAGAGAAGATTCTAGTACACTTGAATCTGTCAATCTTATCTGATTTTGTCATGTGCCCAGAAAGCAAATACAAAAATAACAGTGTGTAATGAAAACTCTTTTTGTACTTTTTGGACTGCATAAAAATGCCTACTCTACAGTGGTATGTGATTTGTGTTGAACGCTCTGTACATATCTTACACTACGCACAGCCTCATAGAGACGCTGTGCAGTTTGCACGTTCGGCCAGGAGAGGGGGGAAACTGTACATCTTTGTTCCCAGAATGAATTGCTCGCATTGGCTGGGCTATACAATTGCTGCTTCAGCTCCTCTGCCCGTGATACGTTTGTTACGGTCTAGTATCAAATGAATAATGAACATACTGCAAGATATCTAACATTACATAATTGTAATACTGTGGTGCTGGGATGTGGTCGTTTTGAGAGTAGGATGCTAATCGGCCTGTGTGTAATGATGCCAAACCAGTTGAAGAATTTTATTATTTTTTGGAAGTAAATCTTTTAAACACAGTGTTCCTTTTCGTTAATGGTTGAACTCCACTGACCACAACTGATGAGTGCTTTCTTTTCTCATCGTTTTACTAATATTAACAATATTGTTTTAAAATTGTATATATATTGAATATTGAATATGTTTCACAATTAATTGTTTTGTGATCTGACACAAAAAAGCATTTATGATTAGAATAATTTTAGGAATTAATATTGCTAAAAATAACGAGGCTTTTCCGAGTTTAGAGCATATCAGGTACCTTCTGCAGTATTTATTTTTGTCTACATTTATCTTCTCTTGTACAGTGCAGAGCCTGAGGCAAGAGGGTGGTATGTCTATCCACTTCCTCTTTTTTCTTTTTTTGTTCCAGCACAATGCAGAGAGAATGTGTATCGTAAATCACATTACGTTTGTAACATATTCCTAATGTAATAAGAGACAAACTCCAGCAATGAGTACTTACTTTGAGCATGAATATCTCATGCAGATCTTTGGCTGATTAGAGAGAAGAATTGAACTAGTGAAAGCTGTTTTTTTATTCTGAGCTTTTATTTCACTGCTGTTTATTATTTAGCTGAATTAACAGACTTGGATTAGATTCATGAATCTGGCATTAAACATGAGGTGTTAGAAAACTGTTGTTTTCTTACAAGTGTGTGTCGAGAGTCCTCTGACATTTTAACGAGGAGCAGTCATATATGTTGAAGAACTCCAGGAAGTAAAGTCAGATTAAGAGATTTTATCCAATGTATGCCATTCTCTCAGGATAGTTCAGAGCTGGTGTAAATTGCCCTTGGCCTGCACAGCTCCACAGGGCTGTAACAGAATGTCTGCGGTGACCGAGGACAGCGGTGACGTCCGGCAGCCCAAGCAGGCCGAGCTCGTACAGTGCGGTTGGGAGCTGATTTGTTTCCCTTCCTGTAAGCCCCTCGCACATCCCCCTGCCCGCCCCCTTTCTCTGAGCAGTGTAAACACACAGCTCCAGAGGAATGTTGGACTCTCTGACCTCACGACAAACACTCTGCTGCAGTTCACCCGGTTCAGCCTGGCCACGGTGTGCTCCGAGACAGAGAGAGAAAAAGAGAGAGAGAGAGAGAGAGAGAGAGAGAGAGAGAGAGAGAGAGAGAGAGAGAGAGAGAAAGAAAGAGAGAGAGAGAGAGAGAGAGCATCCAGCTCTGCCACATTTCTTTCTGCTGTTGTTACCACCACTCCTATCATCGCCTTTGTTTCTCTCTGTCTCTCTCTCTGTCTCTCACTTTCAGTATTTCTGTCTTTTCCTTCAGTGTATTTCTGTCTCCTCCTTCAGTGTCTCTCTCCCTCTCTTCCTCTCAATATCTTTCTCTTTCTTCCCTTTTCTGTGTCTATCTCTGTCTCAATTTCCCTTTGTCTCTCTTTTTTTCCTGTTTCTCTTTCTCTTTTAACTCTTCTTTCTCAGTGTCTTTCTTTTCCACTTTCTCCCTCAAACTGTCTTTTCCTGTATCTCTCTCTCACGCCCCAGACCCTTCATTTCTGTGTTTCTCTCCCCATCCACAGTCATATTATTAGCATCTCCTACAGTTGAATTCTTAATATTAATACAGTTTACCAACATGTAGGTCAGTTAGAGTCAGTTGAGCTGAATGGAGTGAAACCCCTCCCCCCCCCAGCTCTCAGTGCTGAAGGCATATTGTACGTGTTGTGCTGCTGGGCTGGGCTGGGCTGGGGTGGGCTGGGCTGCTGGGTGTAGAAAAGGCAGAATCTCTAAGCAGCTTTCAGGACAGTGGCCCGCAGATAGGAGTGGATTGGCTAAAGATAGATCAAAGCAGACAGCATCTGTCAGTGTGTGTAAAGGCACTGTAAAATGAATGTTTGACCTCCTCCCTCTCCGCTCCATACTGAGCTCTGCCATTTTTAGCAGATGCAGCAGACACACAGATATACACATATGCACATGAACACCCCCCACTCCCTGGTCTCTCCAAGTTGCTCTTTCTGGAGGACATGAGCTGCTGTTCATCTTTAACCTCACACGCACGCACAAATGTGACAGTAACCAAATATTTCTGCACAGCAGTGCAGTGTCTCTTTGTACTTCAGCCTGTGTTAGCAATCAGCCTTGCAGCTGCACAATCTGTAGTTGTATTGCAGTATTCCTTCACTGATGCATTCCTGAACCTGCACTAGCGTGTGTGCATGTCAGAGAGAGGTCTGCGGTTCCACCTCTGGCTTTTCTGTAGGTTGTGTTGGTCTTGCTCTTGTGGCGGCAGGGGGCAAATTAAAGAAAAGGCAGCCACTGAGTTTTGCAAGGTGTGGGCCAGATAGTATAGAGGAATTTCACATGAACAAAGACACCGCTTGTCTTGGCCCTCCACCAAGGGCTTGATCTATGTGCGGCTGTAGTTTTGGTTAGAGAAGGGGGCACTGTTTGGACCCTGAACCTTCTCAGCACTCTCTTGGCAAGCACTCTCCAATAAGCATCAAAACAGCTCAGGCCCTACCTTCTCTTGTCTAAACAGGGCACTGGAGACTTTGATGCGGGCCTTGTTTGTTTGCTCTGGGTCTGTCGTGCTGTGTCTTAGATATTGAATGTGCATAATTATGGCATGTCTTGGCAGAATTTTGACTGAAAAGGTTTATTATTTTCAACAACTATCCAGTCTAATCAAAGAGTGGACCAGTCTAGAGTGTTTTTCATTAAAAACGGTTAAATCAAGCTCAGTGGCCCCCTCTACTGGCTTTTTGCCGCTAGCACTGGCATTATGCAGGTTAATGCACACAGGACGTATACAACACCAATTTCACACCTCTCTGTCTTACAAAGAACGGGTTTTCATGGGCTCAGGTCCTACACAGCGGGAGACCCATACACATAAATGCCTTCTGAAATGTAGCTATTGTGATAGCACAGATTAAACCCTAAAAGCAGTGCATTGTGTGACAGCATATAGAATGAAAAAGCAATCAGATAAAATATAGCGCACTTCTTAATGACAAGTAAAATAACTGACCGTTCTTCTTGTACTGATCTTCTTGTACATATTTTAATATAAATTTTTCATTAGACTTCTGAGATTGTACTTACTTTTGCATTGCACCTGAAGAATGTACTGTACACACTGATGTTCCAGACCAACTTGGACCAGTTTATCTTTATGTACAGAAAATTTTACATTCATATTATAAAGTATTCATATTATATCTCTAGTTTTACAAACATAGAGTACACAAACATAATAAGTTCAGAAAACAGCAGTAAGATAGATGATTAATAGATTAATTAAGCATATGTTAATTAATGCAGTAAGATAGATGATTATAGATTAATTAAGCATATGTTAATTAAAAGGAAACCCTAAATACCCATGTGTGAAATGATTCACGAATGCAGGGGATGTCCACAGGAGGCATCACAGACTTGCGGCCACTCTGTGCTGTGCTAGACCCAGTGCTGTGGTGTGAGAACCCCATCGCCCTCTAATGCAGTCTTGTTTGGTGACACAGCGCAGCATAAAGGAAGTTTGTGAGTAAGCCTGATGGAGAGGCAAAGAGAAACAGATGGCTGCAAATATCAACTGCTAAATTATTCATTGATGCTCCAGCTTTCGGATAGACAGTGTAGTGATAAAGTTTACTGAGATTGATGAGACAGAGAGTGACAGTCAGGCTTCTTTCGTTAGTGGACAGTGAAACGGCTGAAAAGCACTTACGGCAAGAAATGTGGTGATAGAGAATTATTGTCAAAATATGAAGTCATGCAATAAGAAATTGTAAAATTTCTATGATGGTGCATAAAGTGCCTAAGGGGTGGGAGGAAAAATAATCGATTCTTGGATGGATTGCAGTTCCCTCTTAAAAGATTCTGAATCAATTCACAAAACGTCATAATTGGCTAAACAAAATGTCATAACTCAAGCACACGCAGAGACTTTATAAAGTAGGATATTTTAGAGCAGCCCAGCTCAGAGGTGGTAAGGACATGCAGGATCTAACTATTGCATGCATGTTTGCAGTCACAATCTGGTCACAATTTTTGTATATAGAATATAAAGGCCCAGCCCATAATAAACATAACCTGTGTAAGAATACTACTTTGTATAATGGCCAGCTCAGGATGCTAACAGGCAAATACAGTCGTATTCGGCATTAGGCTTTAAGTGTAAATAACTGCTGAAGGATAACTGTTAAGCTTCAACATAAAAATTATCTGCTTTTTCTACATAGGGTAAGTGTCTGTGCCACTTTAATGAAGACCAGCATATGGCTTAAGTGGGCTAAGAGAGGTTTTGGTGGTGTATGTTACAGAAATAGTTTACATTACTATTGACCTGACTATTGTGTTTGTTAGCAACATTAGCTCTATAGTTCCAGGTCTAAACTGTAGAAAATTTTTGCCACCAGATATCCTGACTACATAAGGAAAAAGTGGAAAATTTTATACATTATTTTTTCATCAATCTTTTACAATTAGTTTTTTGTTTCATAAAGGCTGTGAATGTCCGGCTGCTCAGACTGGACATGCAGAGAGAACTAAAAACATCTACACTTTGGCCCCCCACCCCCCATACACACACTACCTACCATTTGCATGATTTGTAATTTTACATAACTGACATGTGATGCATGTTCTATCTGTCTCCTATCTCTTTTCCACTCTAGCTGTGACAGACAGACAGACACACACATATACACACCCCCTCCCTGTAAGGCTCTGGGGAAATGGAGCAGAGGAAACTACGTGCCTTCACCAAGAAAGGGCTGTCTGGTGTCATGGCAACCATTGCGGATTTACCCCACCCTCTCTCATCAGCCTGAGAGGGAGAGGGGAAAGTGGAGGGAGGGAGAGAGTTAAAGAGGGATGAGAATGGGAGAATGAGTGAGGCGGAGAGTGGCAGGAAAGCGGACACGAATGTCAGAGGTGGTCTGACGACTTGTGTGCATGTGTCATCAAATTCATAGTAATATTCTCATTTAGAATTTATGATGGGTCTCAGAAGGGGCAATGCTTTAAGGTGTGCCCACCTCTGTGGTGAAGTTTTAAAGAGGAGGCAGAAAGAGAACTCTTCTAGGATGCTAAATACACATGACACATAGGTTGTTTAATAAAGGAATGATTCATTTGAAAATATTAATTTTATACAAATACCCAAGGGTAGTCAGTCCGCCAAGTCATTCTTAGACTCTGATTTTTGCTTCTTTTTTTGTACTGGAGCTACAAGGCTAATACAATAGCTTATAGGTCTGTTCTGAATGGTTAATTCATTCACTGATCACTACATATAATTTCCTATACAATGACCTTCATTTAAGAATGACCATAGAATGACTGGAAGGTTTATCACTGAAAATTTTAATACACCTACAAAATGATTGGCACTATATAATACATATTTCCACCATCCCCAATAAAAGTCAAACAGACTTTCAGCAATAAACGTGTTTTATGTTGTTTTCTGCCAAAAACTGTTGCCACATATTTTAAAAAGCAGCTCTTTTCTCTAATTACTCTAACTAGATTACTTCTTGTCTAATTTTATATGATGGAACTTATGCACCTTTGGCTCCCCTGACTTCACGATGACCTATCGCTAAAGAAATTTGGTTGATTCAATTTTTTTTCCCATTGGAACCCCTTAGCAAGGGATCACATTTCTCTGTCGTATAGAACTGTTTGAGTGCTTTCCATTCAGAATGGCTGTTTTCTGAGTGCTGAAAGAGGCAGGATTCCAATTAAAAAACATCTTCTGTCCTCACCACGACTTTTAATATTAGTTCACAATTGCTATGTGTAGCTGTGTAGACAAAATGCCAGTCTAACATTCATATCATGCAGCCTTTCTCTCGACAGAAAGATCACACTGAAGCAGTGGGAGAATTACAGGAAAAGCAAAAGAGATTGAGGGTGAAGAGCTAGGGAGGGAATGCCAAAACAAGTCAAGAGTATTAAGAAGTGAGAGAAAAAGAAATCAAGAGAGAAAGAAAGCACAGAGGAGCATGGAAGATAATGGGGTTGGAGAGAGGGAAGGAGGGAGGGATGAAGGCAAATGGGACACTGGTTCATCCAAGGACACACAAAGGAAAAAAGCACGGATCTTGCTGCCATCTCTAATACAGGGCTGATGACTGCACAGAGGCAGGCAGAGACACAAACACTACAACGGCCATCCCTGCAAGCACACACCACACCATGGCTCTGTTGCATTATACCAGCTAGACTATAGCCATTATATAGATGCAATTGACCTGAAGTTTTAAAACTTTTACATACTATATTGTGAGTTTGAGCAAAGCGGCATAACCAGACAAGAGTTCGGCTGAGCTATTGTCTTTGGATTGGAAAAACTGCAGAATTGGGTTGGATTTTTTAAGGTGATGCACCAATGAGCATCACTAACATAGTGTCTGCTGTTTGTGTAACAGCATTCAGTGAAGAATGAGTGCATCTTACATATGCAGCTGCTGTAATGCAATATGGAATACGTAACTGGCCATGCTGGAAACTGACAGATCCTTCCAGAGAGATTCCTTCTAAAGCTTAAATGTAAAGCAGAACAGTGTTCAATACTGACCTGAACAGGGTTTTTGGGATTTTACACTCCAATAATTTGTACTATAATACCAAATTACTGGAGAGGAATGTAAACAATTTATCCATGGCTTCTTTGTGGTGACTTCAGGCAACCCATAATTGCATAGTAACTAGTTTAGTAAAGACTCATTTTTTCCTAACACAAATTGCCTAGCATTCTGCCAAGTCCCACCAGTCACTTGGATTGGCTGTTATAGTGCCACCTCCTGCAGTTTGACTGGCTTTTAGATTCCCTCTAGATCCACTAAATAGTACAATACCCAAGAATATCTTGTCTCCTGCACTGGGATTGTCTAAAAGAATGCCACCAGGGATAAGACTTTGTAGTAAAATTCCTGGTAGAATCCAGTCTTCCGCAAGAGGACTAGCTAATAGAATCCCTCCAGTGGTGGAACCTGTTTGTAACATTCATGGTAGCATTTTGTCTCCTGCAGTGGGATTGGCTAATAGTGTTCCTTCGGGTGCTGGGGTTAACCATTACAATACCCAGTAGGATCTGGTCTCCTGCACTGGGATTGACAGATAGATTCCATTCAGTGCTGGGTCCTGGAACTCTATAGTAAAAGTCTTCGTAGGATCCTGTTTCCCTCTTTGAAATTGGGTAGTGGATTTCGCTTGTGAGTCAGTAGACGTCTATCACAAGAGGTGGGATTAATCAGAGTATGGGCGGGGAATTTTTTTTTTCTGAGTGGTGTTTGACTGGGTGCCCAGAATTGAGCAGTTTGCCTGAAAAATGTGCAGAATAAAAATGGTTTGATCATAAATGAGAATGTTTTCTTTGAACAAGTCCAAATTTGAAATACCAGAGCCTGGGCCAGGAATGGGAGGAATGGGTTCTATCTTTGGCAAGGAGAAATAACAATAAAGATAATGATCATAATAACATGCAGCACGTGTTTTCCAGCACTTTACTGTAGGCTGCCGATCTCCAGTGAGAAAGGGAGCTTAAGTGACACAGTAGAGTATAGGCAGCATCTATCAGTGCCTTCGTTTGGATGTAGTCATAGCATCCTTTCATCTCCTTAGGTAAGTAACATGTCAGCTGAAATCGTTCTCAATTTTGCTTTTTGTTTGGGGGCTGATAGAGAACACTCAAAACTCCATGTAACACTCAAAACGCCATTTGACGCTGTAGAAGTGAGTAGATGCTGATTTTAGGACTTGCATCATTACATCAACTTACACAATAATAGAGGTAATTTAGCTGAGGTTTGTATGCAACTGTTTGTTCTTTGGCCTATAAAAATAGCAGCTTAAACACCAGCACCTGCCTCACATACAAACATGCACACACGCACAAACAGCAGAGATATACATGTTTTCTTAAGTTAGATCTCTAGCAGACCTCTTTTTTTGACCAACATCTAATGGGTTTGCACACATAATTAAATGTGTAAAGAATAATCACCTTTCTTTTTAACATTTATGCATTTGATAATGATAAGGATTCCTCCTTATTAAAGCAGAACACTGTGTGCAGAAATGTCCATTTTGGGTCAGAATTTTGGATACATCTGTAAAATGTCTGCTGCTAAACTCTTCATAAAATCATGTTCTCAAAAAGCCCAACAGAAATATATTTATTTCAAAAGTGTTTTGTCAAATTGTGTCAAATATGTGACCGCACATATATGTGACCTGATGAAAACTTTTATAATAACAGTTCACAGTGTCTACAATTAGAACAGGTTCAAATCCAATCTTTTATTTCTGGAGAGTCTTTGCAATTAAAAACGAAAACAAAAAAGGCTACACTTTTGGTTTTTGAAGGCCCATATCGTACATTTTTGTGTATTTCATTTTTTTCAGGTTTGCTTATGGCATTTTTGCGGTTTTGTGTACCAGAAACAGTCATAAGTCTGTTCTACCATGACATTTAGAAACTCTAAATAAAGTTATTGCAATGTCCTTTAAAATGGATATATGTACAGTGCTGTGAAAAAGTATTTTCCATCTTCCTGATTTCTTATTTTTTGTATGTTTGTCACACTTAAATGTATAATCAAACAAATTTGAATACTAGACGGAGATAACCCAAGTAAACACAAAATGCAGTTTTTAAGTGATGATTTTATTTCTTAAAGAAAAAAAACTATCCAAACCTACATGGCCCTATGTGAAAAAGTAATTGCCACCTAAACCTAATAGCTGGTTGTGCCACCCTTAGCAGCAACAACTGCAACAACTGCAACAACTGAATTGTTTTAATTCAGCCATATTGGAGGGTTTCCAAGCATGAACCGCCTTTTTAAGGTCATGTCACAGCATCTCAGTTGGATTCAATTACTTTATGACATAGGACCATGTAGGTTTGGATATTTTTTTCCTTAATGAATAAAATCATCATTTAAAAACTGTATTTTGTGTTTACTTGGGTTATCTTTGCCTAAAATTTTAATTTGTTTGATAAGTATGAGAAACTTGCAAAAAAGTAGGAAATCAGGAAGGTGGCAAATACTTTTTCACAGCACTGTATACTGGCTGGCAACAGCTGGCAAGAAACATTAGAGCACAGCGTTTTTCTTGTTTTCATGAGTTCTTTATATAAAGACCTTGGACACATCTTGTTTCTGAACAGTGGCTATAAATTCCAGTTTTGTAAAGCTGGACATACTGAGACATTTTCATTTAATTCTGGTATAAAGCAACTGTAGGCGTCTGCCTATTGCTGCCTTTTTGTTTGCAGCAGGGGTGCACTAGTCCAGTGCTCTGAGATGGTATCAGTCTGACAGGTGCCAAAATCACTGGATCAGATATGGGAAAAAGCCTGAACTAATATGTAAATGCTTAACTAAACTTTGAGCAACCGACTGTAAAGAGAAATACACATATATTGCTCTCTACTCCTTACATAGGGCACTATGTAAGAATTAAAGTACAGGCTCCTGCACCCAAATAGTGTAAAACATGTCTAATTAGAACTCCATAATGAACAAACTGTGCACTATATGAGTGTAGAAACACAAATTTTATAACATACGTAATGCTCTATAAAGGAAACTGGGATTTTGGATTCAAAGTGCATCTGTACAAATGTATTATTAACAGCTTAGTTGTTTAATAGAAGGAAAAGACTGTATTGAACTGATATTGGTATTGGGAGGTACTCTAGGTCACAGTATCAGTATTGTATCTGAAAAAGTGGTATCAGGCCACCCGTAGTTTGGAACACTTTAAATCACAAATGAAATGTTTTTATGTTAAATACAATAAACATTTCCATGCCAAGAGCACCTCTGTTAGTAGTCTCAGAGTTCCAGTGATTTCCTCTTATTTTAACTGGTAGATGTCTTTTGTTGCTTTCACAAACTACTAACTGACAGTCAGTCTATAACTGACCAAAGTTCATATATTTGAAGTATTTTAATTACTTCAGAGATTTTGTTTCATGTGGTGCGTAGTCTATTATTTGCACAGCTGTGATATTTCTGGCATTCACTGTAATTGTATACAAGAACATGGTGGACAGCACAGCATATCACTTTTAGTTACTGCAAAGAAAAATGGTATCTAGCCTGTGATTTGTGGACTGTGTGTGTGAGAGTGTGTGTGTGTGTGTGTGTGTGTGTGTGTGTGTGAGAGAGAGAGAGAGAGAGAGAGAGAGAGAGAGAGAGAG
>JBBJLS010000001.1:19771447-19794012 GCA_037577275.1 Bryconaethiops microstoma
TCACAGCAAGTCGTCCAGGTCCTGAAGCAGCAAAGCAGCCCCAGACCATCACACTACCACCACCATGTTTGACTGTTGGTATGATATTCTTTTTCTGAAATGCTGTGTTATTTTTACGCCAGATGTAATGGGACGCACAGCTCCCAAAAAGTTCAACTTTTGTTTCGTCAGTCCACAAAATATAGTCTCAAAAGACTTGGGGATCATCCAGATGTTTTCTTGGCAAAAGTGAAATGAGCCTTTATGTTCTTTTTGGTCAGCGGTGGTTTTTGCCAGAAACTCTCCCATGAATGCCATTTTTGCGCATTCTCTTTCTAATGGTTGAGTTATGAACACTGACCTTACCTGAGGAAGGTGAGGCCTGCATTTGTTTAAATGTTGTTCTGGGTTTTTTTGTGACTTCTTGGATGAGTCGTCACTGAGCTCTTGGGGTAAATTTTATAGGCCGGCCTCTCCTAGGAAGGTTCACCACTGTTCCATGTTTTCTCCATTTGTAACAACGGCCTTCACTGTGGTTCGCTGGAGTCCCAGAGTTTTCGACATGGCTTTGTAATCTTTTCCAGACCGATAGATGTCAATTATTTTGTCATCTTTCTCATCTGTTCTTGAATTTCTTTAGATCGGGGCATGATGTTTTCTGGGATCTTTTAGACTCCTTTTTCAGTGATCTCTGGATTCAGCAGGTCTGGCAGTAATCAGGACTGGGTGTGGCTAGTGGAATTGCACTCAGCCTTCAAAACAATGTGATTAACCAAAGTTACTTCATGATTTTACAAGGGGGGCAATTCCTTTTTCACATAGGGCCATGTAGGTTTGGATAGTTTTTTCCTTAATAAATAAAATCATCACTTAACTGCATTTTGTGTTTACTTGGGTTATCTTTGCCTAATATTTAAATTTGTTTGATAATCTGAAACATTTAAGTGTGACAAACACGCAAAAAAATAGACAATTCACATCTCCTCTCCCCAGGACAAGAGACAACTCACTGTTGAGAGAGAGAAAGGAAGGCTGAGAAAGAGACAGAGATATGTCTTGTAAGGAAAAGAAAAGCTAGGAAGGGGGCAAATACTTTTTCACAGCATTGTATATTTATGAAATTTAGCAGACACTTTTATCCAAAGCGACTTCCATTCCCTTGGAAGAAAAGGAAAATCTACAGAAACACAGAAAGGGACAGCATAAGAGGGAAGGAGAGCTAGTGAGAGAAAAAAAGTGTGACAAACACGCAAAAAAAAAGAAAATCAGGAAGGGGGCAAATACTTTTTCACAGCACTGTACATTTATGACATTTAGCAGACACTTTTATCCAAAGCGACTTCCATTCCCTGACTACAGGGGACAGTCTCCCTGGAGCAAATTGGGGTTAAGGGTCTTGCTCAGGAACCCAGTGGTGGTATGCTAAAGGTAGGATTCGAACCCATGACATCTTGGTCCAGAGGCAAGTAGGCCACCCCCACAAACCCCTTTCCCCTCATGTAAATTAGTTCTGTTCTTAATACCTGCCCTGTATTGTGACTCATTCAAAAATAAGTCCAGACTGAAACACTCTTTAAAGTGGCATTTGGCAGATGCCCTTATCCAGAGTGACTTACAGTCATTAGTTACAGAGACACTCCCCCTTGAGCAACTGAGGGTTAAGTGTCTTGGTCAAGGACAGAACAGCAGAAAGTGGGATTTGAACCTGCAACTTTTTGCAGTCATCGGGTCTATCTAATTTCTAATTATGGACTGTGTGAAGCGACCAGTATTTCAAAACTTTACTAGTGTTTATGTACTACGTCCAGCTCTAATTTTAAAAAGCCACTGAAATTTTGTTTTGCCATGAAATGGGCGCTTTAAAAATATTTTTAAAATCATGCTTATTTAATGCTTTGCAGATGTAATTGTGTTTTTTAACCTTAAAATAGAAAAATCGCAGAGTGAGACCTGGAGTAAAAAGGCTAAGTTTAATTGCCCCATGAAGGCAGCATAATGAGCCACACAGGGCGAGACAATTCATGTCTCCTCTCCCAAGGGCCAGAGAAAACTCACTGTTGAGCGAGAGAGGAAGGCTGAGAATGAGACAGAGATATGTCTTGGAAGGAAAGGAAAAGCTACAGAAAGACATTAAGGGACAGCATAAGAGGGAAGGAGAGCTAGTGAGAGAAATAAAGAGAGAGAGGATCAACAGAGGAAGGGAAAGGGCGAGAGGTAGAGGTTACTGAGTTCATTCCAGATGGAGCTACTTTACCAAATGTTCCACAGGATGCGTGCTGTAACAGAGCATACTAAACAGACATGGCTATTGATCTGAGATGAAACCCTCAGCTCCTACTTAAAGTTTTTAATGTCAGGCCATTTTCTGCATCTAAAAACTTCAGACTGGGATCCTGGAACATGTCTGTTCTGTGATTGCAGTTTAAGCCAACGCACTCTTGAAATAAAGATTCCTAAATTGTTCCTGGCTTGTTCTTTAGGTACTAAAATCCTTAATTTCTGTAGAGTCTTTACATTATATGGAAGTTTTAAGTTGTTAAATGTTCTTTAAAGTTATGATTCTTTAATAAAGTTTTCATTGAAAGGTTCTTTAGCCAACAAGAACAGCACCTTTACCTGTAGTGCAAGCAAAGGCGTCAATCAGCACCCCGGTATCTGCTGCTACTCTGTTTAGCTGGAGGCTGATTAGATATTATTTGCGGTTAGTGGAGGCAGCCTCTAACCAGAGGGCCAAGTGCACTAAAGTGGCCCACGATTAGCCACTAAGAAATACCTGTGGTTGGGTAAGGACATTACAGTCAAAGAGAGAGAGAGAGAGAGAGAGAGAGAGAGAGAGAGAAATAACTGGACTGAGTCCGCATTTATTTATGCTTGTGTAGCTGAAGAGAATTTGCGGTATGTTTTCTAAAATGACACTGTTACTTCCAGTCACTTTTATGAGTACCTTTAGCTCCAACAAAAAGTATGTTAAATCACTGTGTGACAACTAATTATGAACACACTTACACTGACTCTCTCACATAGAGTGTAATAGGTAAGAGAGTGGGGTTTTATGGCAGTGTGGCAGGGCCGCACAATATATAGTTTAGTAGTAGTTATCGCAGAGCTGATGTCATGACCTTGAATTTACAAGTGAATCTTCCAGGGTTCAAAATACAGGGAGAAGCTCACATTTTTGTTTTTTGTGAAATTGTACATCTAGGGCTGTCACAGCGTCAGGCCTGGGGACAGTGACTGTGGGCGGCTGCTAGAGGCCGCCAAGGGTTTTGTTTTAGGATTCCTGAGCACATCGGGTTTTAGTTACATAATTAATGTTGTGCTCAGGAGTGATTTGTGTTTTGTATTTAAGTTCAGCTTAGCTGGACCTTAGTTGTCGGTCCACCATCAGAATACCCTGATGTTTCTGTTTCTCCTGACTTCTTTTTGTTTTGAAGTATTGAGTTTTAGTTTTTGGCCCTCGTGCTTTTTGGTTTACTTTGTTTAAATAAAAGAATCTAAGATGGAAGTCTGCGTATGCGCCTGCTCTATGTGCCTGGAGGAGGGGAGCCATGATAGATGGACTGACCTACCAACAGCAGACGCAGAAGATGAGGTGTGCACGCCCGAGGAGGAGGCTGATAGCATGAGACATGGCTGCCTATAGCAAAGCCTATAGCGAGGGCCAAGTTGCAGAGAGAGAGAGCCACGAAGCAACGTACGCGAGCGTCAAGGCTGCTCCAAGGGGGCTCATGCATCCCGTGCCAGCACCCAGGCTCACGCATCCAGTGCCAGCACCAAGGCTCCAGCCCCCGACGCCTGCTCCCCAGTTTCGGCTGCAAGCTCCAGCTCCAGTGAATGTTTGTGCAGCTCCAGCTCCAGTGAGTGTTCATGCAGCTCCAGTGAGTGTTCGTGCAGCTCCAGCTCCAGTGAGTGTTTGTGCAGCTCCAGCTCCAGTGAGTGTTCATGTAGCTCCAGCTCCAGTGAGTGTTTGTACAGCTCCAGCTCCAGTGAGTGTTCGTGTAGCTCTAGCTCCAGTGAGTGTTTGTGCAGCTCCAGCTCAAGTGAGTGTTTGTGCAGCTCCAGCTCCAGTGAGTGTTTGTGCAGATCCAGCTCCAGTGAGCGTTCCGGCAGCTCCAGCTCCAGCTCCAGCTCCAGCCCCTGTGAGTGTTGGTGCCACAGCAGTTCCAGCCCCAGTACCAGAGATTACAGCTCCACTGGGTAATGTGATGACAGCAAGCCTGGGAGCCGAGCAGCTAGTCCCATTAGCTGGGCAGCCGGTAGCAGGACAGCTAACTTTCGTAGCAGGGCCGCTAACCTTCGTAGTATGGCTGCTAACCTTAGGAGCAGGGCCGCAAAGCTTACCAGCAGGGCCTTTAACTCTACCAGCAGAACCTTTAACCCAACCAGCAGGGACTCACACCACAGCAGCAAAGCCGCAGTTTACTCCACCAACATCTTGGAGGGGATCAGGGCCTTCAGGCTTGCTGGAAGCGTGCCTTTGGAAGCGGGGTACAGCTGGGGGTCTTACCCTGAATCTTTTGCAGGGGGGTACTGGGGTGTTAGAGAGCTCCCGTAGAGCTCCCCGGAAGGGACTCGAACCTTGGGGTGATGGAACAACTCCACAAAGGGGGTTTGATCCCGGAGGGAGTTCGGTCCCGGAGGACATTAGGAGACTCCACGGAGAGAGCTCAGTCCCAGAGGACACTGAGGAGACAAGGAGGGGCTCCACGGTGAGAGCTTGGTCTTGGAGGACACTCAGGAGCTCCATGGTGGGAGCTTGGTCCCGGAGAACACGGAGGGGCTCCCCTTAGGGGGCTCCGCCCACAAGAAGAGTGAGGGGCTCCCGGTAAGGGAGCCCTACTCAATAAACCCTGTTAAAAGAAAAAAGTCAGAGGTTTATACACAAGTGAGGAAAAACAGTTAAGAGGGTGTTGAAAAAACATGTTGGAAAAGATATATAAGAGATAAGCAAGATGACTGGTTAATCACCAAGATGCCCCTTGAAGAGGCGGGTTTTCAAATGATGCAGATCTGATTGCAAGAGGGAATTCGATCCACCATTGGGGGGCCAAGACTGAAAAGAGTCTCGATGCATGTCTTCCTCTTCTTTTGAGCAGCGGAGGTTCAAGATGAGCAGTGCTTGAAGTTCTGAGACGACTGCTTAATCAGCGCTGATAATTAAGGAGGTGCAAGTCCATCCTTGGCCTTGAAGGCAAGTATTAAGGTCTTGAACTTAATGCAAGTGGCCACAGGGAGCCAGTGAAGGTTTCCGTAGTAGAGGCGTGGTGTATAAGAATTTAGGAACATTGAAGACTTACCTCGCTGCTGCAGTCTCATTAACATCAGTGGAAGTCCAGCAAGTAGAGAGTTGCAGTCGTCCAGTTTAGAGATGACAAGAGACTGGACAAGTAACTGTGTAGCTTCCGTGGTGAGAAAGGGTTGGATTCTTCTGATGTTGGTCAACGTGCGACAAGAATGACAGGTCTTCATCTAGTATGACAAGATATTTTACCTTCTTTGAGGGGACGATAACAGAGTTCTCAAAAGAAACGGTGAGGTCGTGGCTTGGTGATGGACTCCCCTGTTCTCAAATGAAACAAAATACTCTTCTACAAGTGCGTTTATAGGGAGAATTAAAACAGCGAATATATTGAAACAATGCTGAATCATGCTTAATGATACTGATAAAATTTGTAGCAATCTGATTTTGCCCGTATCATGCAACCTTTACCATGTAGCCTATTAGCACATCTTTGCAGATGATGGAGTGATCTGCTTTGAAGTGCAGGTTGCTGCTGCTTGCTTGAATAATTGCTTTTCTGTGCTTTGTTCAGTCCATACTGTAGCTGGATAGTGGTGTGTGAGATGCAGATGGCTTCAGACTGCTCTCGAGCTGCGGGCATTAGTATGCAATGCCCAACCCGGAGCATCTCCCTAGGCTGTGGCCACAGGCAGGCAAGTAGTAGAGCACCATCAGTATGTTAGAGAGCCCACCAGCATTACATGTTAAACAGCATCTTCTTTTTCCCTGACCTTCACTGCTACCTGGCCTCAGACCACAGGGGGGATTAAGGAGGAGAAAGTCAAGTAGAAGCGATGGGGTGAATAATGAAGGGCTGTTGCAGGGACAAAAAAAGATAGGGCAGAAAGGAATTCTGGAATACTGCGGTGCTTGTCAGGCAGTCTCATTCAGTCTGGTGATACCAGCCTTCATTAATAGAAAGTGTAAAATAAACTTGTGTGTGCATGTTTGTATTTAGAGCTTTGTGAGGACCACGAAAAGGGGAGAGTAGCCTAAGCACACAGCCATGTAAAAGTATTACGGATGTACTAAAATTTAGGCCATAGAAGCATTTGCCATCATCAGGCTGTTTGTTCCATTTGCCCTCCACAAAGAGGCCTATGTGCATCTTTTGGAAAAAATATAATATGAGTGAATCGGATCTGTGAGTCTCCTACTGGTTTGCCATGAATGTTAACGGGGTGCGTGGTCACTAGTGGTTTGGCCGATCTTGGCTGTTACTATAGCACCCCTTGCTACAGTGCTCAGAATGTATGTTGTGCTTGTGCTATGAATTGCATCGTGATACAAAGTGTTGGAGCTTATGTGCTAGCATGAAGTATATTTCTGGCCTAACAATGAAAATGTCGGCTCTGTGGAACTACTTCACAATTTCTGTGAGAAGTTAAGAAGGCTTAACTTCTCCTTTTACCAGAGATGGATCTTTTGGAAAATATACTGGTTAATGTACTTCTTTTACTGGTTAATAAGGTTAGGGTTAGCATTAGGTATTGCATTACTCTAAGTCAATGGAACTACTTACAAGCATAGTAATACTTACGTGTGTGGGAGTAAATTGTGTTTTTAGGTCTAAGGTGGCGGGGAAGGGGATAAAATGACATAGCTTGTTAGTGTTAAAATAGGAACATCTGATCTACTGCCTAACACGGGAGGTGGTTGAGATGTCTGTTGGAAATGTGTGTAAACATAAACACTTTATGAAAATAATAGTGCCACAAAGCTTGTGCAAACTGTTAGCCATGCTCTGATCGAGGAGGCGCAACAGCAGCATTAACGTTGATGGAGAGAGACTTGTTTTGACTTTCATTTCAGTGCAGTCACACTGGGCCTGCTGAGTAAAGCTGTCTACATTCATGAGCAATGCAGTAGGTGCTTTATCTCAGTATGAATCATCATAATCTCACCGTAACATTTATGCCATTCTCTGTTTGTTTTATACCATCCTCATGTGATTTAATGTGGGCAAGCAGAGGAGTTAGGTGAGTCCTGCCTTTCCAATACTTTCTCTCCCCACCCTTTCCACCTCTTTCTATCTCTCTCAGCCTCTCCAGTCTAAAGAATTCTTCTCTCATCCAGCTTTTGATTTTATCTGTTCAGTTTGTCCTTGGCTTTCCCTCCCCTTCTCAATGGAGCCCAGCAAAGTAACATAAGCCGTAAATCTGCTGTCTCCTCACAGGATGTGACCTGCACTTCTTTTCAAGGATTTTTTCATTATGTCCTGAACTATGCAAGTGTGTGCGTGTATGTGCGCTTGTGCATGATTGTTCATGTGAGAGTGATTGCGGGTGTGTGTATCCTTGTCCTGCACTCTTAAACATGGCCTGGCCATGCATGTAAAAGCGACTGAAACTTGAGCCGGGTCGCACGTTTGCCCTAGCTTGAAACATAAAACGCTCCACCAGCGTCAGAACTCACGTTCATGTTTGCAGTAGTAAAAGCTGAAGGAATGATAAGCTGGAGCAGTATAGAATGGTGGAGGGGTGGAAGGATAGTGGTGAAGCCGAGGAGGCAGAAGGCAGTGGAGCTGGAGCGAGTTGAAGCAGCCCCTGGACAGGTCAAAAAACAGTCTGGACCAAGGCTGTGGTCTGAAGCAGAGAGGCACAATGAGTGCCTTTATGTGTGGCAAGTCTGGCACTAATACGGAGAGCTGCAGGATGTCTTCCTCGCATATGTAGCTGATCAGTGTTCTCCAGTGTAAACACCACGGCTCTTACACACAAACACACAATCTCTCTCACTCCTTCTCTCTCTCTCTCTTGTGCGCTTTCTATATCTCTCTGTTTGTCAACTTTGTTGTTTCTCACTCTCTTTCTCTCTTTTTACACTATATAGCCAAACATATGTATACATGCCTCTTGTTTACTGAGTTCAGGTGTTTAAGCCACACTAATTGCTAATAGGTGTATAGAATCAAGCACCTATCTACGCAATCTACGTAGTCAAACACTGTCAGTAGAGTGGGTTGTATTAAGCTCAGTGACTTTAGACATGACAGTGTCATAGGATACCACCTTTACCGCAAGACATTTCTGCTTAGCTTGACCAACTCCAATCAACCGTAAGTGCTATTGGAAGTGCCCTCTGTTGCATCACAGAATTATAGATTGCCTCTGGATGCAACAAGAGTTGCACATCAGGATCTACATATAATTAGTTTCCATGGCCGAGCAGCTTTACATAAACCTGAAGGGTAAATTTAATTCTACTGCATTCAGAAACATTGTAGACAGTTACATGCTTGTAACTGTTGCAACAATTTGAGGGAGGCCCTTCCATGTTCCAGCCTGTAGACATTTTTTAATGAGTTTGGTGTGGAGGGACTACACAGAGCCCCTGACCTTCACCAACTGAACACCTTTGGAATTAATTGAAACATCAATTACGAGCCTGGTCTTCTTGTCCAACATCACTGTTCAACCTCACAAGAATGCAGGCTTCTGAAAAGAGTGGAGGAGCCCTTCTGAGTCAAGTGTAGTGTGGGCGCAAAGGGGTTGGGGGCTATGGGCAGTTTCATATTAATGGTCTTAGAAAAGGATTCTCAACAAGCTGGTATTGTTGTGATGATTAGGTGTCTACATACTTTAGGATATGTAGTGTATCTCTGCATCTATCTGTAAACATCATATCATTTGAAGTTAAATGATATGTAAATCCATATCATTTTAAGCTAAGTAACTTTAAATCTTTTAAAACATCAAAATATTATTTGTAACCCAGACAAATCTGATTAGTCTGTCAGTCTCTCTGCCTATCAACACTTTAAACTCTTTTTCATGTTCCTTAAACCATTACTGAGCAGTGTTCCTTAAACCATTACATTTTTGCAGTGTGGCAGGATGTATGAAGAGGCCACTGACATTATGCCATTTGCCATGAAAGGGTCCACTTGGTCTGCAACAATATGTTGAAGTAGGTGGTACGTGTCAAAGTTATATACCGAAGGTTTTCCAACAGGACGGTGCCCAGAGCGTCACACTGCTTCCGCCAGTTTGCCTTCTTCCTGTAGTGCATGCTTGTGCCACCTTTTTCCGGGTAAGCAACGCCCATGCACCCTGTGACTATGTAGCCCCATACACAGCACGCTGCAATGCACTGTGTGTTCTGACATCTTTCTGTCATCGCCTGCATTAACCTTTTATCAATTTGTGCTACAGTAGCTCTTCTCTGGGATCAGACCAGACAGGCTAGACTTTGTTCCCCACGTATATCAAAGAGTTTTGGGTGCCCAAGATGCATTCGGTAGTTTACAGGGTTGTCCACTTGTTGTAGGTATTAACCACTCTATACCAGGACCACCTCATGAAACCTGCCATTTTGGAGATTCTCTGACCCAGTCATCAAGTCATCACAACTTGACCCCTGCCAAAGCTGCTCAAGTCCTTATGCTTGCTCATTTTTTCTGCTTCAAACATATCAAATACAAGAACTGACAGTTCTGCCTAATGTGTCTCACTCCTTAACAGAGGTCATTGTAACAAGGTAATCAGTTCAATGGTAATCAATCTTTGCAGTTAGAGGCTTATTTATCACTGCTTTAAATATAGAATTTACCATAGAACCAGGAGTTAATGTCTCAGGTAATATTAGGGATTAACTTCGTCCACGGTTTCATTACTCTTTTTTTTTGTGAAAGACTGACATTGGATTGTCAAGAGGAAAATATTAAAAAGGGCAAAAAATGTTTACAGACATGGCATTAAACCTGACTGTTAAACTCCTTTAGACCCACGGAGCTGAGATACTATCCATAGCAGCAAATCCGTAAATCTGTTTGAGTTTAGTCCCAAACGCTGAAATAACTTTTGTCATAATTATTGCTTTTGTACCACCAATGTTATTGCACTGGCAATAGAACTTATAAAGCTAAAACTGGCTTTTTTCTTTTGATGCAATGTTATGTTATGGCTGCTTCAACATTTGCAATGGAACAGAGAAGTTTGACAAAACAGTGTCAGCAAACCTGCAGCACTCAGTTAGCCATGGAAGAGAAACATGACTCTTCATTCAATACATCAGCGTAACTGACAATAACAATTAGTCGCTTATGGACTCATGATCTTCATGAATGTCCGCTTACAGGATAATGTAATATTTAGACACTTTTTGCAACTTTAGCATAGATGATCATTTTATTGCATGATCTTTTGTGCAAAATCTACTGCCTCATCTACTAAACACATCTCCAGTGAGCTCCAGTCTGCACATGTGGTCCTCTGGCACAGTAGCCTTCAGTGTTGACAGGCTATTATTTGTGATGTGTAACCAATCAGATTGTGGCAGGACATGACAGAAGACCACAGAGGGTGATTACAGCGAAAGAGATGGCTGCATCAGAACCAAAATAGCAAAAATTTATTTTTGTTAAATTCATTTAAAAATTTGGAGAGGAAGAGAGAGGTCTTTCTCTCTTCCTCTCACTCCCTCTGCAGTATTTCAGGCCTGCACTCCGCCTGCTTTCTGTCAGTTTGACATGTCTTCTACTATCAGTGCTTTCCTTCCAACACACACACAAACCAAAAACAGAAGAAGAAACATGACACTTTCACGCCATGATAAGGCCTTTTTTGGGTTGCCTTGTTTGTTTGTGCTAAGCCTTGTTTACTTTGAGTACCATATGTTAAGCTGTGAGGAGGTGTGTCATGCTTTTGCAGTGAGCCTGCTGTTCACAAGCCTTGGCTCATTCAGCACAAACAACAACAAACGCTACTTTGCTCTGATCTATTCCAATTTTACCGGCCATCCGCGAGTGCGTCTGTGAAGCGCCTCTTACCACCAGTTAACAAATGCGAGCTCTTCCATATCATATTTCAGCTTTCACACAATGTGCATCATCAGGCGTGCGGCAGCTTTGGGCCCCTCTGGCGGATCCGTTCTCATTGTTCGTGTTGTTTCAGGACTTTTATTCAGGGCACAGGGAGAAGATGGCCAGTGCTACGGTTTCAGGCCTCTCTTCTATACCTGGCCACACGCCCTGCATGCATATTAATTTCCGCTTCCACTTTTATCAGCGCTCTGAAAAGATAATACAGGGCCATATGGCAGAATATTATTTACAGTGATCTGAGAGTGGAGCTACACTGGAATTGACATAACAGCCCAATCTATTTAGGTACTGTTTCATTTCATCCCTGCTTGTATGGCTCTACTTTTTGATGTGTCCATCCACGTAAAAAAACATGTTTCTTAAGTGATAATATAACCAATATTTACTTGAAGCTTATTTTACATTGCAGTAGCATGTTTTTCTTCTCTTTTTTTTTTTAGACTTTTCTGTCTTCTTTGTGTCGCTAAAGTGGCATATTTCTGTAGGATGAGATTGTTCCAGAGATCGTTCTGTCTGTGGGTCTTTAAAGCCAGGCTTAAGAAAGCCATCACACACCTTCCCCTCACTGCAAAGAGACAACAGATAAAAATAGATGGCACCAGCGCTGGTTAACGCGTGTCGCCCTAGACACATGCATTTGCATTTCTTTTATGTTTTTCTTTTTCCTCTGTCTTCTTTTTCTCTTTTCCTCCAGGTTCCTTTCCTCCAGGCTCCTCTCTCCTGTCTCTCACACACTCTCTCACTCTGTCTGTGTGCAGGATCTGTGCAGGGGCTCCTCCTGGGGCATAGAGGGTTTTTTTCTCCACTTTCAGAAAAGGAGGGCTGTTTAGAAAGCACTATTGAAAAGCAATGGCAGCAGACAGTTGGGTAATTAAAGATTTGGAAAGGCAAGGCTTTTCTTCCTGTGTTTTCTTTCAGGCCTTTTTTGTAGAGTGTAACGGTCTGCTTGCTCTGTCAGAGGAAAAGGTATTGAGTCCAGGGCTACAGGGCAGCCATCTGGAATCGGACCAATCCTTCAAGTCCTATGATAAATAGGGAGAGTTATAAAAAAAGAAGACCAAGTGTCTGTGCCAGAGTCAGCCCCTTATGAGTTCTTTGTCAAACGACATATGAAATTTGACCTCTTGTTCCATTTTGATACTGCATTAGAATTTTATGTTTCATTCAGAAACCTGGCTTATAGAAACATCTTTGTCACAAATTTGATTTCAGTAACTTCCACATTGGGCAGCTGGTAGCCTACTGGTTACGGTTTTCACCCTGCAATCAGGAAGTTGTGGATTCGATTCCCAAAATTGCTATGCACCTCTGAGGTAACCTTGAGCAAGGTACCGTTCCCACACACTGCTCCCCGGGTGCTGTGTTCTTGCTTCACTTGGTGAATGGGTTAAATGCAGAGGAAGAATTTCATGCTGTTCGCACTGTGTGCTGTGGTGTGTTCACGTATGAGAGAATGGTCCTTTTCACTTTAAGCACCTCAGTAATTTTCTCTCTGTAGTTAAGTATGTCCACCATCCATACGGAACATTTAAGTGTGCTGCAAAAAAGACTCACAGTTCCTAAGACACTAGAGAGCTGACCACTCTCTAACACGGTAAACTCTACAACATACATGACCACTGAAAAGGAGGTATCTAATTTATAGTATTCAGCACCTAATAACCATAGCCCTCTGCTCCATAGCGATGAAATAGAAGTCAGGTTCTTCTACTGAAAAACGGCAGTGCTGTAATTTTAAATGCACAGATTGGTTACAATGCAAAGGACTTTATCATTCACACAGAAGAAACAACTGTGTTCTCTTTAAATCCCAACAAAAGCGTAAGCTTGTTTATTCAGCTATTTATCACTCTTGTGGTGAAAACACAAAATGAAATGTTTATACATACTCCCACAAGTGACAAACTGTGGAAAATTAGGTGTATGTAGGTGTCACATGTGGGCCACCTCAACTACGCCCCCAGTGGCCCAGATCGCCTGAGTACTAAGAATACACGTCTGTGTGACGTCATGGTTTGTTGTGTCTGAGCCCGGTGCTGGGTAGCCCAACTGTTTCAGCTTAGTTTCCTGTTCGTTCATCAGCTGGTTTGCCAGGCACCAGGTAATTAAATTCAATTCAATTGTATTTATATAGTGCTTTTTACAACCAAGTTGTCACAAAGCAGCTTTACAGAAGCCAGGTCCGAGCCCCTTGTGAGTAAGCCAAAGATGTCAGAGGCGAGGAGGAAAAAACCTTGGAAGGAACCAAGACTGAAACCCATCTTCCTCAGGTTGACCTGGAGGGAAAGGAACGAGAATCTTTATGGGGATAAATAACAAGTGATGCCCTTTATGAACAAGATTATTGACAGATAGGCCAACTACGGCTAACAGAGTTGTCCATAGAGGTAAATTTTGTTGGAAGAGGAACTGAGAGTCTGTAGTCCATAAACAATAGGATCAGGAGCAGCAGTCTCCGCCGGAGCTTTAGGCAGCAGTTGCCCCAACTTGGGAAGGGCCTGAGTGGAGCCGAAACCAGTCGAGGACAATTTGGCATGGGGCACCAGCGATAGCAGGTGGTAACCTGGGGTCCCACGGTGATCAGTTCGGCAACAGAGAAGAGAGTTAGTTCTGTTTAAATTTGCAGAGGATTATTTATATCTGTTAGGAGTGCAAGTTAAGACTAACTAGCTAAAGCAGCCTAGATAGAAAGGGCAGAACTGAGAGGTATGATGGGCATGAGAGCGCCCTGAGACACCGGCGCACCTCCACTCCACTGTCACAAACCTGAGTGAATGTGAAGAGTGGTGGGGCGACATCACCAGTGTCCCAGTTTACTTGAATTATCTGTGCCCACCGCCTCCCAGCTCTACACCTTCCATCTAACAGAAAAAAGTAATTACAAAAAAGCCTGACTAAACAAGTATATTTTCAGTGTGGACTTAAAAACTGTCCCCAATGTTGCTCGGAATTGCATTCCCGAGCTTGGGGGCTATATATGAGAATGCTCTTCCCTCTGCTGAAGCTTTCATGATTCTCAGGACAAGTAAGTAGTCAGCACCTTGAGATCTGAGTGATCGGGGAGGTTCATATTAAGAGATAAGTTTATGGAGGTAACCAGGTACGAGGCCATTTAAGGCTTTATATGTCATTAGTAGAATTTTGTAGTCAATACATAATTTGATCAGAAGCCAATGAAGTATTGATAATATTGGGCTAATGTGGTCAAATTTCCTGGTTCTAGTGAGGACTCCAGCTGCCACATTCTGGACTAGTTGAAGCTTATTTAGGTTTTTGTTGGAGCAGCCTGACAAGAGACTGTTACAATAATCGAGTCTGGAAGTAGTAAAGGCGTGGACTAATTTCTCTGCATCATGGAGACATAATGCACTTCTTAATTTAGCAATATTTTGTAGATGAAGAAAAGCTAATTTAGTAACAGTACTTGTGCCGAATGAAAGATCGGGATCCGAGATTCTTTACAGTTAACGTTGGTTATGTGACATCCAGTCTTGTATATCTTTAGTGCAGTCCCCAATCTAAGTTTATCATCGGGATTGGCAGAGATATAAAGCTGTGTATTGTGGAAGCTAATCCCATGTTTCCAGATAATCATCCCTAATGGCAGCATGTACAAAGTAAATAAAAGAGGTCCTAAAACAGAACCTTGTGGGACACCATATTCTGCTATCTTGGTTTGTAAGGTGGTTTAATCTGGACAGCTGCAAACCTTCTTCTAGTATTGTTATTTTTCTAATATTTTCTCGTTGACTACATCGACTATATTATAGCTGCTCCATCCTTATGGAGTCACAGTATAAACTAGATGTATATCCACAAGAAAATGCAAAATGTAATGGGTGGTTGCTGTAAAAGCAGTGTTTGTGTTTTAAAAAAAAAGCTCGCACCATGGATTCAAACTTGCAATCTTTTGTTTAGGGTCCAGCACTCTATCCCTGTACCATCAAGGGATGTAAATTCTCTGGCTCTTACCAAGCCATTTATGGTTTTGGATGTCTGAACACATCTGAACACATTCACAGGCTTATTATCAATTAAACCACTACAAACAGTGACGCGTTTCTTCACTTTTTGTTGCATTGTGATATCACATACTCTCTCTCCAACATGCATAATGAAGGCGACTCAACCGTAATCTCACTCTCTACCCATATATTACAGAGCCAACTGGACCACAATCAGTACTAGGCCCCTGATTAACCAATCAAACCCACATTTTAAAAACTGTAGGAGGAGAGGAGGCATCAATGTAATAGAATAATGACAGTTATAATAAACATCATTAAACTCATTAACTGTCAGTCAGTAACCTGGGCATTAAAAGGGGTACATTTGTAAATATTTGCTGTGCCTTGGACCTTCAATCTTGTTTCAGAGCAGTGCTTTTCACTTATCACCACCATTGCACACACCGCTAAGCCTTACATAGAGCAGTCAGGGCATAAAACAAAATACCAAATATCATCGCCCTGCCTCCCCCCATTCATGCTATGTAGCTGCTTGGAATTCTGAGTGTTCACCCAAGTGTAACAGCCATTAGAAAGGAGCCGCAGGATTGGAACTTCCTCCAGTGCCCTCCTACTCCTCGTGTCAATACCCTAGCTGATGCATGCCAACAATTTGTTTATATTTTGACTTTTGGCACCCAAGGCTATGTTGTGATTATTTGCCTAATATGCGATTTTTATATGTTTCCCATTTCCTTTTGTACAGGATCTAGATTCCTCCAGAGAACTCTGCCTGCCACTCATTTTTTCAGTTGTTATTCAACATCTGCCATCTGATGGCCAGCAATTGTACCCCGTGCATGTGTTCCTCTTTTCAAGAGAATTCCACTCTACCTTTACCTCTTTCTCTATGTGGCTGTTTATGATTACCACTCATGCTCCTGCTGAGGTTATTAAACATATGTTTTAGCCCCTGTTTTCATTTACTTAGTTATATACAAATCCCATATCTGTGTTGCTTGCCTAGTGAAAGTAGTCTTTTGTGAGTATAATTGCTATACCATAATATGTTAAATCAGAGTGGCAGAAGGTTTTTAGGCCTAAACAACAGACCATCTGCCCTTTACTAACCCTAATCCTTAAGTTTGTGTGTAAAGCTGTCTTTGTAATGTACAGTTGTAAAGAGTTCATTCATGGCTTATTTGGATGGTTAGTGGTCTGCTGGCACTTCCATGTATATGAGGGATTACAGGTGGGCAATTGAACTTAATAATGTATGATGTATGTTGCTCTCACTTTCAGCATGAGACTTCAGTCAGTGAAAGCATGATGGTGAGCACATTTATGTTGAACATGAGCAGTTGACTCACTGACATTTCATTAAGTATCTTAATGAAAGTATCTTATGTACCATAATACATCATAAACAGGCCTAAGCACCTCCAATTGGTTTGAAGAAGGTCCTTTTTTCTCTTGAACTTTCATGATGAAAAATAATGAAATTGTATTTGAGAGTGTTTTGAAAGATGACTTGCAGTTATTTTCTCACAAGTCTGAATACAATGACATTTCATTTGATCATTTTACTGAAGGAGATGGATGTAGAAATGACAGTGCAAGAAGTCCGATGCGCACAGGATCTTATTTCTGGCAGATGTAGCTATGGATTCACAGTAGCAGGGAGGATATGTAATCGAGAAAACCAACTAACAACTATTCAGATCCACCCATTTGACTGCTCAGAATTCATTTTTTTACATGAGGCCATAAAAAACTATTCTGTGTTATGGCATTACTATGAATTAGTTAAACTACATACACACACACACACACACACACACATATATATATATATATATATATATATATATATATATATGTTTTCAGTTGGTGATGAGGGACCCTGGAAACTTCAGGTTTGCTGGGACCGGTGAAGAGGAAATGCAGGTCAGTCTGTGTGTATGTTTGGTAATTTCCTCTCCTTTTGTCCATCATTAGCCCTGAGATAAAGAGCAACTATACTGAATATGGTCTACCCCAAGGATACAGTGCAACTGATATGTTGGGTAAAATTGCCAAGTGCCTGTATGTGGGCTGTACAAAGTTTTGATGTCCTTCTATTGTCTGAAATGTTTTTGCTTTGTGTTGAGACAGAAGAGCCTTGAATGGATGGGAGGGAATTCTTGCCCATTTTTTACTGAAACTGCAGCTGCCAGGCTTCACAATTTGTCAGAAGGTTACAAGTATTTTTCTGGACACCTTGCTCATACACCACCTTGGGAAGGCTTCCACACAAGCATGTATTTGTATTAGCCCTTTGTCAGCACTTGGAGTTTTCTTCTGCTTCTTGTCCAGTCCTTTCGAAAACACCTTTCTTGTCTAATGCCCTCTGGCTGACAAATGGGCTGGCCAAAGTGAGCCGGCTGTGTGTGCGGTCTGGCTCTCATACACTGTACTCTGTATGCTGTGGCAGTGGCAGAGCAAGTATAGGCCTTTTGCGCGTTAGTTGTGGGAGATTATTATGTTTCCTTATTTGTGAGTGTGAGAGAGAACAGGTTCACAATAGATCCACCAGAACATAGTTCATTGTGTGTGCCTGTGTGTGCGCGCCTGTGTGTATGTGTGTTAGTGAATGCTGGTTGGAGAGGTACAAAGGCTCCTTACCTCATGGCATTGGCATTCACTGAGAGAATGAGTAGGGTACAGACAGAGAGAGGGAGAGAGGGAGGCACACAGTGGGGGCATTCATGGACCCTGTCCCCACGGGAAGGAACCAGGGTCGAGTATTAGCTCCTATTAATAAACAAAGCCAGCCCAGCAGGGCCCTGGCGCACTGAAATGAGAGAGAGAGAATGCAAGAGAGGGAGGGGGGAGGTGGAGAAAAAAGACATGAGAGGGGCATTTGAGTTCATGTCTATATGTCATTGTCCCTCATGGTGTCTGTCCAGTCCAGTTCTCTATAGCAAAGAGAACCTTTTACTAACACTTCTAACTATTCCAGATGTTGATCACTTAGGCGCTTAATATTTTTGTCCTATCGCGCTTCTTGGTGGTATGCTTTAAATTTATGCATATTTTTTACCTTGTCATTTTTATCTCATCAAATCCATTAGTCACACTGAAGGACAATATTTGTAAAAAAACAAATATGCAGATAGGTTTTTTTGTTTACTTCTGAATATTACGATTCCCTCCAGCCCGTGAACAATAAAATGGAACCATGTGTCTATATGTAAGCTTAGCCAACATCTTCCCTGCAGCTCAACTCACTATGGCAACAGTACTTACTATGAATGATTGTAATGATGCAAGGAAAACATTGTCAAATCTGAGGTAGTATTGTGCAGTTTGGGGGGTTTTATGCTGTTTGTGGAGCTGAGCTGAGTGCATTTCACAAGAGATTATCCTACTCTACCAGTGACCAGAGATTGAAACATCTGTCTGATCCCTTTCGCTCACATTGGGTTTGAAAAGTTTCGGACATTTTCCAAATATGTGTCGAAACTCAGGTCAGGTTCAAAATTCACATTAGGAGTTTCACAGCTTGCCTCCCACTTTTAGCAGATTTGCCCCTGCTAATTTTACTTATCCTCCCTACTTTCCTTACCTCAACCAGTTTTTATTCTGCATGCAGGAGGTCCACAAGGGCCACACTCATGAGAATTGGAAATAACCAGTGAATTGCATCCTGTGTGAGTCCCTGCCTCACGCCCGTATAGGATCCGGGTAATTTAGAAAGCACAGATAAGTGCTCCCAAAAGGATGATTATATTTCACAGGTCAAAAATATTCAAGTTTTTTCATCCTAAAGTTTTAGGATAAAACAAATAAAAGTTCAGTGAGAACAGCACTGTGAAGAGCTTATCCAGACTAAAACATTTGAGGTGGTATTTGAAATCACTGTTTGATAAATTGATTGTTTTATTGTAGAATATTACTTTTGATACTTCATTTGACATTTTCTTTATCTGTGATCTAATGGCAGCTGTTGTTGTTAATGCAAGAGGTATACTGTCAGATTTTATGATGGACCAACTCAGACAGAATATTCTTGGTTTGAGGTCAGGTTTGGGTTCAGATCTTGATGATGTAGTCTGAGTCAGGCCAAGTCTGGGCAGACTTTTTGTTTTGGGCTTGTGTTAGGTTTTGGACACAAAGCATTACACTATGATGTTACCAGTCTGAAAATTCTCAGACATAATTTGTGTTTAAACCAAAACATCCGGCCCAGTTAAAGTTGCACCATTGACTGCAGTAACATGTATTAGCAGAGGTTTTCAAAGGCTTTTGCTCGACCTGGTCACTGAAGTAACCTACATTTCGGTGCCCTGCTCTGTGTTGCTTGTATATACCTATTCTGTTTAAATGGCTTTAGTTAGATGTTACACAACAACTGATGTTAAATAGTTGATAAACAACTCATTAAATAGTTGACAAATAAACAAGTAAACTATGTTTCATTATTAAGAGAGCTTAATGCAACTTAGTGAAGTGAAGTTTTTGATAGCCTTTTTAAAATGCAAATCAAGCAGTGCTTATTGTCTGTCTTGTTAAACCTCAGAAAAAGTAAATATTGTGATGCTTATCATGTATGGACAAAATTTTGATTTTTTGTATTTCATATTGCCCACCAAAATATTGAGCAGATTTTAAAAATTGCTTTACTGACTTAGTGTGTGAATGGTTAGAAAGTTTTGTCATTTCTCAATAGGCCCATAATTCAATTTGATTTGATTCAATTCATACTGGATTCTAAATTCTGAATTTAGCAGCATTTAAACAAAGAAAAACAGTGATTGTAATCATGTTGTTGCACCGATAATGAGACTACAGCTGGGAGCGGGGAGTGAGGTGCATGACATGGATTGGGTTGAGTGCTGCTGTCAATTTGAAAATGTTTAAACAACGCAGTTCCATCGAATGGCAACATTAACCCTTAGAACTCAGTGTCTTAGTAAAATCTGAGTTCAACAAATAAAAAAGATGTAAGACAGTCTAAAACCGTTGTCTGCTCTCCTGCATGTTCGCCGGTTGCTGGTCTTTTGTGCCGCACTCCAGACCCCCTCCTTCTGCTGTTTTTCCCCACCCACTTGCGGGTGGAGACTATCCTGAAAGTTCTCCCGAGTTCAACGATCTAGTGTTTCTTTTGTTTGTTTCTAAGACCCAAAATAAAAGAAATGTGGGCATTTTTGTTCTTTATGGGCATTTGTGTGTGACGCCATTTTTAATAACCCAGTAGTGGTTATTATTACTATAGGTTTTCAAAATTACAATAACTTTGGTTCTACATGACATAGGATTTGCGCTACTCAGGTTCTAAGGTTTAAAAGAATTTGTAATTTCTATGATGCATTGACACATGTCCACATGGATAGTGCAATGTCACCCAAAGCTCACTTTCTTCTGCTTTAAAGCATCCCTTTCTACTGGAAGTGCTTTTCTGGGGAGATCATACACCAGAAGCCAAAACTTTATGACCACTCTCAGATGAAGCTAGTAATGTGATTATCTCATTACAACTGAGCATGTTAAGGTCTGGGATATATTACACAGTAAGAGAACAGTCGGTTCTTATAAAAGACATGAGCGACTTTGATAAAGCGCCTGAGGCTTATTGATTCGCGAGGGCAATGATAGGCTGGCAGGGCCAGTATGATACTCTGGACAATGTTCATGCACATACAGGCATTTGTGTGGACATAACACACTTGACCCAGGCACATTGCTTCATGGCAGAGGTATTCTCGATGTCATGGGCTCTTCTAGCAGGATAATGTGCCCTGACACACTGAACACATAGTTCAGGAATAAGATAAACCTTTCTAAGGTTTATTCACGATGTTGGCCTCCATAGTCTGCAGATCTGAATCTGTTTGTGCTTTTGTTGGATGTGCTGGAACAGCAACTCCCACCTCTGGAAGCTCTACTTTGCAACTTGTAGGACTTCACTTAAAGGTTTTGCTGTTAATGCCAGATACCACAGAACACCTTTCGCGGTCTTGTAGAGTCCAGGCCTTGGTGTTTTGGAGATATTGTGAAAGCACATGGAGGACCAACAGCATGTTAGGCAAGTTGTCAGAATGTTTTTGCTCATCTGTGCATAACCTGTGTCTGTGCAGATCAACACCCATATCAATAAAAGGTGCAACTTTAAGTAGCTGATTTCACTAATTATAATTACAGTTTAGAGCAGAGGGTGGTGCTCTTCAGAATTCATGAAGGGTTTGTTAACTGCTGTTATATTGCTCTTATTTTTCTTATGATTGTTTATTGTTGTTTGTTTATTATTGTTCTTTCTATAGTATTTTTTCTTCTGTCGGAGCACAACAATGCAAGCATTTCACTTGCATTTGCAACTAAAAATGAATGTGTGCAAATAAAAAGGATTATAAAATTCAGCCAAGCAGCCTTAACTTTTTTCCACTATTAGCTGCAAACACATTGACAGTGACACAATGACTGCTCTAAACCAGTACTGTCCGCACGAAGGGCTCTTTTGACACCACTACAAAAAAGTTAACATTAACTTGCAGTAAGCTGGATTGATGGCTAAAGGTAACCAGCAACATACGTAAAGTCTATTAGTCTTTGAAAAAAGACTTCAGAAGTTTTTAACTGAAACAGGACACAATGTATGAGAATGGTGACAAAATGTTAACTAAAGCACCACAGTGGCAAAACAAGTTCATCTCTTACCACCAGTAGGAAATTTTAACCTATACTGGCAGAGAATATTTCCATAACTTATTTTCATGGACAGCTTAATGTACTTTAAAGGGCAGAAGAAAGCAGGGAACTCTTTTTTACAGGTAATCCTCACCTTACCGAAACACAATAAATTACAGAGGCGTTCACTGTGCAGAGATCCACAACTAAAGACTTGGTTTGGGTAAGCTTGGCATATCTTTCAGAAGAATGGTTTGATCCTAGTCCTGGTGTAGACCGCTAGATGAGTTTAAAACAGGACAGATGACTTGCTTACAAAAGCAGTGAACCACTGATATACTTTGTCAGACTGAGCAAACTGTTTTTGGCATTTGAAGCTAAGAACTGGTCTGTTTTGAGGTGTTTATACTGATCGTATCATTTATACTGTTTAAATAGTTTAAAACATTTAAAATATAAATAATTACATAATTATTAAATAAATACAGTTTGAAGTAGTAATTAAAAAAACTTGTGTACTTCCTTATTCAAAAAATTAAGCTTGTAAATGCCTCCTCGTATCCCTTCCTTATTGAAAAACATTATTTGATTAATTTTCCTTATGCCACAGGTGCTACTTAGGAAAAAAAACAAGTATCAAGTCCAGTGTGTTATTACAATATTGTTTGATGTTACCAACCAAATATCATTTGTTTGGCCCCAGTGTTTCTGTCCTTCACTCTTCTGCATGTAGACACCTCTCATTCACATCTGGTCTCAGTGCTCAAGCTTTGCCAAGTTCCCTCTCTGTCTCTGTCTGTCTGTCTGTCTGTCTCTCTCTCTCTCTCTCTCTCTCTTTCTCTCTCTCTCTCTCTCTCTCTCTCTCTCT
>JBBJLS010000001.1:19808913-19833290 GCA_037577275.1 Bryconaethiops microstoma
AGCAAAACAACGCGGTTTTTCACTATACGTGTGTTTTCTTGGAGTGTAACAGTTTTTGTTGTATATATATATATATATATATATATATATATATATAATGTAAGTGCTGACACAAAATGTGAAATTGAAAGATATGTGATGCTTATGTGTACATTGTGTTGTGTACTGTTGTTAAGGAATGTGCTAAGATAGCTGTGGTCAGCGATGTCTGCATGCATGAAAATGGTCATGTGGGTGTAGCATGAGGGTGTTGCTAACTGTATCTGGCAGGTCAGTAGAAAGCGAGCATGTTCGGGGTGACTGGTAGCCTGTCTGTCTGAGGTGGGGGGTTAATACGAGGGATTGGTGGAGGGCTGCCGCAGTTGTGCGTGAGCAGAATGTCTGAGAGAGAGGGGGAGAGGCGTGGAATGTAGAGGGGTGAGACACAGTGCCATCTTAATGTACTGTAGTATGAATGCACATGTTTATGCTGATAACAGCTGTACAGTGGAGTGAGGCGTCACAGCGTTATGTCCCCCCAAAATCCACACACTGTGTTAGGGCAATGTATTGTAAATGTATTGTAAAAATAATCTTTGTTAGTAAAACCAGCTCTCTTCTACAGTTTAGTGCACGTCTCTTATATCATTTAAATAACGAAATTGCACTCAATGACTTTTCATACATTTCATTATTATTTATTAACGGCTTGCAATGCATTACCCTAATCAAACACTTACTTCTTTACTAATGCTCATTTCTAAGGCTTTTATCATGTCTATTTTAGGTTCCCAGTTGTTAGGAAGCAATACAATAAAACAGGCTAATAGGGTTACTGAATATTAATGAACATCTACAGTTACCCAGAATTATGGGTACAGTTTCTCTTCACAGTATAAAAGTAAGAGAAAAAACAGCTTCTCTAGCTGCTAGTACACATGTTAATGGTGCTATTATTTTGGTTCTTGATTAAATTTTATTCACAAAATTTGTTGAATAATATGCTTATACTGCAAGTGGAGAATTTTTAACTATGATTAGACACAGCTCAAGCTTAACTGAGCATACAATATTCACTGCTGTTACTGCACCCTGATTTAGGAAGAGCTCTTGTTATTCATTTTATGTGTATTTTTGCCCTAAATGGGTTTATTCACTTTGTCACTTCATGGGTGTTCTATATGGAAAAAATGATCACTATAATTTAAGACATGTTTGTGATACACAGTATGAGATAATATTTAGTTTTGATAAGTAGAAATATGTTATGTCCCGGTATGAGGACGCTAGAGGTGTGAGTTGCTATCTCCAAGTCTCCTTTTGTTTACGCTTTAAATTTTGTTTCTGGCCCTCGTGCATTTAGTTTTTTTTATTCAAAATAAAAGATTTAAGCATGGATGTCTGTCTACGCGCCTGCCCTCATTTGGGGATGAAGGGAGAATGTGACAGATTGACCCACCTGAAAGGCGCAGCAGACAAGGACAGAGTAAAGTGCGAGCCTGAACTGGAGGAGTGGCTCCTGTCTGAGCTCGCCGCGCTTTCCCAGGAGTGTATAGCCCGAGATATGGCTGCCTACACCACGGCTAACTGGCAACCCCTTCAGCCAGCCAGGAGGAAGCGGGCAGGGAAGCCAGTTTTGAGCAACCAGGCTAAGGAGCCGGCCGCAAGGGAAAGAGTCCCTGGTGCTCTTTCAACCCCCCAGCTGGCACTCTGCCAAGCCCCTCGACCAGCAAGGAGGAAGCGGGAGAGGAAGCATTCGTGGCCTTGAGCACTCCGGCTAAGGAGCTGGCCACGAGGGAAAGTTTCCCTGGTGCTCTTTCGGTCCTCCTGCTGGCACCGAGGATGCTTCAAGAGCGGGTGGGGGAACAACAGCACCAAATCAACCTGCTCGAGAGGTGGGTTGCAGATTTGGTCGTGGCCCTACACCAGACGCCCTATGAGGCTATGCTCCCGAGCCTCGAGTCTGCACTTGAGTGTCGAGGCTCCGCACCCGAGCGTAAAAGCTCCACACTTGAGCGTCGAGGCTCTGCACCCGAGCGTTGAGGCTGCGCACCCAAGTGACAAGTAGCCGAGCAGCTAAGCCCAGTAGCCGAGAAGCTAAGCCCAGTAGCCGAGCAGCTGGCCCCAGTAGCAGAGCAGCTTGCCCCGGTAGCAGCGCCAAGACAGCTCCAGCTGCCCGTACCAGCACCAAAACGGCTCCAGCCATCGGTACCAGCACCAAGATGGCTCCAGCCACCCGTACCAGTCCCAAGACAGTTCCAGCAATCAGTACCAGCCCCAAGACAGTTCCAGCCACCCGTACCAGCGCCAAGACGGCTTCCGCCTCCACACCGGCCCTGCGACAGCTCCAAGTTAATACCCCAAAGAGGGTAGGTGCCTTGGAAGGATTAGAGGCCCTAGAGGGGGAGATTAGTGTAGAGGCCCTAGAAGGGGTGGCTTGCATAGCAGAGGCACCAGAGGGGATGGCTAGCATATCCAAGGCCCCAGAGGGGGTGGCTACAGTAGCCGAGGCCCCAGAGGGGGTGGCTAGCGTAGCCGAGGACCCAAAGTGGGTGACTAGCTTACAGAGGCCCCAGAGTGGGTGGCTAGAGTAGAGGCTCCAGCTTCAGAGACCCCAACCTCTATTAACACCTTGGAGGGGACCTGGACCCCCCAGGACCTCTGGGATTTTGCTCTATGGGGGGGTGGAATGCCCTGAATTTTTTTGGGGGTTCAGCCTATGAGGCCACGGAGAAGCTCTCCGGAGGGGATTCAGCCCTTGGGGCCTCGGAGTAGCTTACCGGAAAGAGTCTGATCCCAGACGGAGCTTGGCCCTGAAGGACACAAAGGAGCTCCCCGGAGGGAGCTCGGTCCTGGAGGACATGAAGGGGCTCCCCATAGGGGGCTCTGCCCACAAGGACAGTAAGGGGTTCCCCATAGGGGGCTTTGCCCAAGAGGATAGGGAGGGGCTCCCCGGAAGGGGCTCCACCCGCGAGGACACTAAGGGGCTCTGCACAGGAGTACAATGAGGGGCTCCATGTAGGGGGCTCCGCCCACAAGGACACGAAGGGGTTCCCCATAGGGGGTTCAGGCCTAGAGTGGACCTTAGAGGTAACCCTCAAAGCAGAGCGTCCCGTGGGACCCACCCGGGCCGCCCTGGCTGTGTTGAGCACCGACCAGGATGAGTACTACAGAGAGGTGGCCAGGTGGGGCTCACAGGATGCTTTCTTTTCCACCGATTACCACTCCTCCGCCCTCGGGGTGTTTGGTGGGCCTGTTGGTGCTCTGGTGGTGCGCGCTAGGAGGGGTTGGGTACTGTTATTTCTCGGTATGCAGTCGCTAGAGGCTGCAAAAGTTTCAGTTTGTTTTGGGGAACATTTATTATGAATTGGTGAGGGTTTTTCTTGATTATGATTCACAGCTGGGTGTTATTAGTATTTAGTGTTTGTGTTTGTGTATTGGTTGTGGGTTTTGAGGTTCATGTATTTAAGGGGTTTGTGTTCCTATGTTCAGGTGTGGGTCAACCATCATATTTGGTGTGAGTTGCTATCTCCAAATCTCCTTTAGTTTTTTTCTGGCCTTCGTGCCTTTTGGTTTTGTGATTCTGAATAAAAGATTTAAGCAGGGATGTCTGACTACGTACCTGCCCTCATTTTTAATGAGCTTTTCACACATAAATCCAGTTAAGGGCTCTTAACAGACTCTGTTAATAAATTATGCAGTTGGTCAGTGTGAAGCATCTATGAAAAGCATGATAAGGACAAATATTGTCATATTGTGTAGTAATAAAGTGTAATGGAGTGCTGACTAGTGCTGAATCAGAATGAACTGATGTTAACTAGATGCATTTTCATGAGAAAACGCAAAGTGTGATTGATGAACTGATGAAAATGAACTGGCTGGATCTTACTAAGCCATTTATGGGTTAAGACGCCTGAACACGTAGCAGCATTTATGGACTGGTTATTTTTATTTAAATGACAACACACAGTCTCACACGTCTTTTTTTATATAACTGTCCTGAGCTGTAATGTCCCAAAGTCCGCTGTGTATTTTGCTCCCTGTTTGTTTCCTCACTTTTTGTAAATCCCCGGCACCCTTACATGTGATGTCACTGACTATCTCTCTGTCAGATATATTAAAGGTCTATTGACCATTCTCTCTCTCCCAATATATTCCAGAGGTCTCTCGACCATTTTTTAAATGATCAATACTCGGCCCCTGATCAAGCAATGGCAAAGTTATATACAAGCGCACAACCAAGAATATTAATGGGCGTTTTGTTGTTGGAGCGGTTCTGAAATTCAGTATAAGCTCCATTGAGAAGTGCTGCCAAAAATGTGTTGATTAAAATTTATAATGTGTTGATTAAAATTTATATGATTGCAAATGCAAACATGCTAATAATTAAAATAAAACTTACGATGAACAGTAGTGTGTTTCCTGATGCAATCACACTAATAATGGACATATGCCAGCCAATCAGCAGTTTAGATTCTGGAACCTGCACACTTGGTCTGCAGATATTGATAAGGTACTGAAGTGTGCTACACAATGACAATTTTTGAAAAACTGTCAGTACCATCAAAGTATTGAAAATCATTACTTTTATGGTAATAACTGAATTTATTCAATGCCAATCGTAAGGATCTAAGTGACCATGACAAGGGCCAAATTGTAAAATCTAGATGACTGGGTCAGAGCATCTCCAATATGGCAGTGTCCTGTGGGGTGGTCCCAGTGTGGTTAATGACCCAGTGGTTAGTACTTACCAAATGTGGTCCAAGAAAGAACAAACAGCCCCATTATTAGGATTATTAGGGTGTGAGGGTGTCAGCCTCACTTTACTGAGCAGAACGGGCAGCTGGAGATTAAAGAAGGAGAATCAGGAGATGACAGACTGGCCTTGACAAACTGTGACATGCAATAGTGTTCTTCTTCCCTCCTGGCTTTACCGCTGATAACATACTCCAGACCAGCGTTAGCTGAGGTCACCACTGGTTTTGCTCAGGCTCATTATTGAATGTGGTGAGTGAAGGCTAGCTTTTCTAGTCCAATACCAAAGAAGAGCTACTGTAGAACAAATTCCTGAAAAAGGTCTATGATAGAAAGATGTCAGAACACACAATGCATCACAGCTTGCTCTGTGTAGGTCAACTTAGCCACAGACAAGTGAAACCATGCTGACCTCTGACCACTACCAAATGTGTCAACAGTGGGCTCATGAGCATCAGATCTGGACAATGGTTCGGTGGAAGAAGGTGACCTGGTCTGACAAATCATGATTTCTTTTACATCATGTGAATAGTCATGTACTTACTTGGAGAGGATATAGCGTGGGAATAAGGCAGGCTGGCAGAAGCGATGTGATGTTCTGGTCAAAGTTCTGCCTCGGGGCCTGGCATTCTTGGGGATGTTACACGCCCATGTTCAGCCTACCTTAGCATTGTTGAAGACCAAGGTCACAATGTTCATCTCTAATGCCACCGTCCTCTTTCAGCATGATAATGCGCCCTGCCATGCTTCAAAAATTGTTCATGAATCAAAGTATTGACTTGGCTCCCAAATCCCCCAGATTTTAACATAATCAAGCATCTGTGGGATGACTTGGACAAACTAGTCTGATCCATTGAAACCCCACATCGCAACTTTACATCTTACTGCAAAATACTGTATCATACCTGCAGAGACCATGCCTTGATGGGTCAGGCACCACAAGGCAGACCAATACGACATTAGGCAGGTGGTCCTGATGTTATGGCTTACTGCTGAATAGTATAAAAAAGTATATAAGAATTTAGTGTATAGCATTTAGAAGAGCAGCACTTACGAAGCACTGGTTTATTTCTTTAATTAAACGCAAAGTCTGATTTGAACATAAGCAGTATTTGAAATACATTGAGATGTTAACTTTTTTCAGTACTATTCAGCCACACGCCCACAAACCCTCCAGCTCATCCTGTAGTGTAAGAACTCTTTGAGTGTTGCTCACAATCAGCACCATGAGGAAATGCCTGGGTGTGTATGACTGCTCCCTCTGCATCCCCGGGGAAACCTCCTTTGGCCACAGGGCATTTAGGATTATTCGGGTGTGAGGGTGTCAGCCTCACTTTACTGAGCAAAACGGGCAGCTGGAGATTAAAGAAGGAGAATCAGGAGATGACAGACTGGCCTTGACAAACTATGACATGCAGTAGTGTTCTTCTTCCCTACTGGCTTTACCACTGACAACCAGCACTAGCTGAGGTCACCACTGTTTTTGCTCAGGCGCATGTATTTACAGCTCTGACTTATTTATGCATGTCTACATTGCTGCATGCTATATCTTGCCATGCTGCTGTTCCACAGAAGTAGTGCTGCAAAAAAATGCCTCTATTCATGGTGTGTACAGATGCGGCCATGACCTGCTCAGCACCTGCCAAGAATACCCAAATAACTCTCTTCAAAAACTTTTTCATATATGCAGAATTCACACTGAGCAGAGTGATGGCCATGTAAACAGTGCCATCCACTTCCTCTGACTTCAATTGAACAATTGCAAATCCTGGTATTTTTCTTAAGTGTCCGTGTGTGTAGTGCTAATGCTCTCAGCGGTGTGTGGATGTGATATTTGGCTCAACCATGATGCAGTCAGCTGGGTGAAAATGGCTTCTTCATGGTGTTTTTTTTTCCCTTTTTTTTCTTTTTGTCAGCAAAAGGTGGCGAAAGGCCAGAGAGAGTCTTTTAGAAGCCAAATTGAACCGTAGATCAGTATTTATTTTTGGTGCAGGGAAGTCTTCCAAGAAGTAAGAGCGTGTGTATGTGTGTGTGTGTTTGTGTGTGTGAGGGAGAGGGTAGGGGTTTGGTCGAGCGGCAGATCTGGGAGAGGCTAGCAAGAGGACGATTGAGGAGTTGTACCTGGACTGGCCCCCTCTGCCTCGGTAGCTGCAAGAGAGGAGCAGGCAGAAGGGACGAGGTTAAGGGGTGACGGTACTGGTGCACAACTTCATTTCCCCCCTCGCCAAATTTCCACAGTCTCTTTTTCTTTTCTCTTTTGCTTTATTCAACAGAGTGTGTGAAAAACCAGTGAGAGTGGGAGAGAGAGAGAGCAAGAGAGTGAAAGAGAAAGAATCAAGCCAGTTTTTTTTTAAGGCTCGATCTTGGCTTTCTTACAAACAGATGTTGCCTGTCATTTGGTCGTTAAGCAGGCACAAAGATCGTAGATACTGAGGTTTTTTACAGGCATTATGACTAGGTCTTTGTTATTTATGCTTTTACTATGAGGAAAATTGTTCTCTCATGAATACGGGAACCTCCTTTTAAAATTTGTTTACATGTGTTTTGTGATTTTTAGCGGGTTCTCATTCATACTCCTCCCTGGTTTCTTGTTTTCTTTGCTGTTTGCGTGTCGTTATCCTTTTTTTCCCTCCCCCCCTTTAGTTGCATGCTTGTGTTGTCTTCTGGGGCACAGTGGACTGGACTCTTCAAAACTCCTGCTAAATGCTGTGGCACAGTGAGTATGGAGAGGCCGTTTGGAAACAATAAACAGAGCGTCGGTAAGTTACTTTTTCAGAGCTAACCAGCATTTTGTTGTCTACATTCTACACTTGGTTATTCTGTCCAGCATTTTATTTGGGCTTTATTTTAGTGCGAAGTTAAAGGCCTAGTGAGAGTCGTAACTTTGTTTTTACCACATGGCCAGCAACAGTGTGCATTTTTTGTTTCCAGCGCATGCAGAGAACGTTATTGTTGTCGTTCTGCTGGGCTTGAATGTGCTTGCATGCTGTGGTGTGTTAGCTGGAGTGGCCTGTGTGTGCAGTTGTTTGTCTGTATGAGGTTTTTGGGGGTAGTACCCTGTGGCATTTCACCCCTTTGCCCATTTTTCTGAGGGCTTTGCTCCAGCAGTCCTGATGGCAAGAATTGTGCCCTCTTTTCAGCCCATTTGAAGAGTTCTTTAAACTTCCTGGCATTACCCTACTAACATAGATAAAGGAACTTGGCAACAGCCTAACAGTCAAAATCCAATCATTTAAATTCAAGTGGCGTGGAGCATGGAATGGAAAGTGTACTGTCATAAGTCCTTAAAGTGGAAGTACTGTGTGAGTCCAAATTGACCATCAAATAATTTCAGATTGAGCCATTTGTTATTAGCAGTGCTCTATTCTGCTTTGTAGGCCAGAATTACTTCACACATCTTTATTAGAGAGGTTGATTACTTTCTCTCCTGCCCAATCCAAGTGCTCTCAAGCTGCTGGATGCAAACGTTTCTGTCTGATTAAGACCGTACATTTGGCAGTTTCCACTTCATTACACTATTTGGAGTCTATTCAGGCTGTACATCCTTATAAAGCTACATTAAGACTCTTCATAAGTCTAGCATCAGATGTGTACTGTCAACTAACACGAAAAAAGTTGAAAATATGTTTTCTCATTGAAAAACAATAGGAGGGTGTCAATATATGTCAGTATGGGTTTCGCAGTATGTTATTATGTAATCTTATTCACTAGCAGGTACACACTTTGTATAAACTTGTTTAAGAATAAGAAGCTAATTAGCAGGCATGTACTTTTTTGCATTACATTGGTTATATGTTGAAATGTGTGGTCCTCGGTGCACTGAAACTAACAGACACATACTGTCTCTTACTAAACAGGTTCAGTGGCAGTGGGACAAGCTATACTACCCCTATACTCATATGTGTAGCAACGTTTGTAGATTTTAAGTGTTTACCTTTGTCTGTGCTGTACAAATTCTGAATTTTTTAAATTCACGCAAAAACCTTTTTTGCCTTTAATTCGGTGTAATAACATATCTTAGTTTGCCGGAGTTGCTTTAAAAATAGATCTGAATGCTAAAATTCAGAGGATTTATCCTAGAGGAAAAGGTTGGAAAACAAAATATAGATTCATGTAGAATTTGTCTTTTAGATCTTCCATAATTTAGTCTTACTACTAAAAGGACAGACAAAAGGTCATAATTGAAAAAGAACATAGATATTCATATGAGATTCTTGTTGAAACAAAATAATCTGAACACCTGCCCTTGACTACAAAAATGTTTGTCTAGCTGTGGAGTGACCAGAACCTTCCTTTTATTTAAGGCAGGTAAACTAAGAACAAAACATTTTACCTGTGAAAAATAAGCTAAGAAATAATGTAGGATAAATAAATAAAATAATTATTTGGTGTTTCAGGAGACGCATTTATCTTCTGGCTTGCTTTAAGAAAGCAGGTTTGAAAAGATACTATTTTAATTTGAAATGAACTCAAGTGGCCAACATTGTAAATTTGTGTGTGATTGTCAGGTACTGATTTGCAACAGGAACCCTTGATCTGCAGCCCTGATCAAAAAATGAATTAGGTCACAAACACCTTACAAATCATAAGCATAAATAGCCATATCAATATCTATTAAAACAATGATTTTTAATGAATATTGCACACACTGCAATGCACACATTGCACTAAATCCATTAAACTGGGACAAATGCTGCTCTGTTTGAGTGTTGATGGTATCCATGATATGCTCAAAAGACTACTCAGAAGGCTACTGAGAAACAGAATTTGTCACAATAACAATAAATATAATCATATTGAACAGCTCTAGTTATTACATAGGAAAAAAAGGGCAGCAGTAACTTGCCAAATAGTGACTCCACCCTCATCTATACATCTATACTAAGCTCTTACTAGTTACTTATCTTACATCATCATATAGAACAGGTTACTGTCACCTTTTTATTTCTTAGACTGATCTCAAGATGTTTATAACCTGTTTATTACTGATCTCAAGATGTTTATGACTTATATTTAATAACTATCAATAAACTAATGTTAAACACTCATAGGCTCCCCTATCCCCCCAACACTCTCTCACTTTCTCTTCATGTGTATCATAAAATCTCCTGTGCTCCTGCAATTTTGTGCAAACATCATAGGCCTTAGTATTATACAGTGCCCAGTCTCTCGGTTCTCCATCATGAAGGCGAAGCTCCCACTTTCACAGACTCCCATGTAACAGTGTGACTTGCCGCAGAGGTGAGATTTCATGACAAGCATTAGACTAATGTTAACTTTGTTTTAAGTGTGCTGACAACTTCTCAACACACACTCCTCTATCAAGACAAATTCTGAGAAACCATCTGACAAAACAGGCAGTTACTGACACTCTCCTTTGTAGATTATTGAATCTCTTTGATGCAGACACATTCATTCAGTGACTACAAGTGAACAACAATATCTAAACCTTAATTCCTACAGCCTCGCGCTTCAGAAGTTCCGTTCAGAAACCTGATTTTATTATTTAATCAAAGAGATTTTTGTCTGCGTTGATCATCATGAATTTTTTTACTTTTTGTAGCCCTTTTTTTTTTCTTTCTTTCTTTCTTGTTCATTTTCATTTTGTTTTTCCTCCCTAAGAGTTTTTTCATGAGATTATGCTGGGCAAAGTCAGAACATTGGCTGGTTTTAGACAGGTCTCACCTTTTGCCTCGCTCAGTGTTCACTATATTCCAAACTGACTTCACCCACTTCTACTTTTCATGTGTTTGTTTTGTGCTCACTTTATGTTGTGATTTTACTTAAGGTTTAGATCTTTTGTGATTTTACTTGAGGTTTAGATTTTACTTAAGGTTTAGATATTTTGTGTTCTGTTGTTTCTGATAAGCACCATAAAAATACTTTAATAAACTACCTTGAATAAATCATGTCTGATAGATTATTTCAGAAATATGTTTTTACTGGATATGCCAAATATATTAGCATGAACCTATTCATTTAATGGAATGTGTTATTTATCAAAGTGTTATTTAAGACTAAGCAGTAAGCCAGTATTTTCAGTATTATAAGAAGATGCTTTGTAATTCAGTTGTTACCTCTAAAACAGTTTGCATGCCAGTGCAAGCAGTCAGCTCCTCTTCCTTTTTTATATTCTTTTGAGTCTGGTTTATATCATTCTTAGCTATTTTGTCAAATTAATATCAGTTCTGCCTTGCAATGCCCTGCTGACCTGTCCAGGGTGTTTCTCGGCCTTTTACCCTGTGTGCACTAGGATAGGCTCCAGAACCCCTGTGACCCTGGTTAAGACAGTCAGTTTGGATAATTAGTGAATAATTTAAATTCTCCCTGCAGACTCTTTGTCTTTCTGCTTTTTCAGCCAATTCAAACTTTGCAAGATGAAGCTTTGTGATCATTCCAGAGTTACAATTTTGCTATGAATGAGCCACAATCATTGCATATATCACAGCATTTTTTGTAAAATTGCTTTATGTTTTGGCCATGGATCTAGTCATGCCTTAAAATAAGGGTTCCTAAACAGTCCTTGGCTTAGACATGTGGATCTAAGAAAAATCTGCAATTGGTGTAAAAAATTTGCATCATGTGTAAGTTATTTAAACTTTGTAACTGTCCTTCACTCATCTCATCCTGTTAGAGAACTGTCCATTTCCAAGTTCTTTAGGGAAACAAAAGCAGTTCTTCTATGACATCGCTTTCAAGAGCCTTTTTGCAATCTTTATTGTATTAGGTCTAATTGTATGCTTAGGACAGAACACATGTGAACAGCCAAAGAAACACCAAATAAACTGTCATGTTGGATGCAGCGCTCACATACTATGATTTCAGGCCTTCCACAAAACTTTCATGTGATGCCTTGGCATTTGACTTCAGCACAATCACGCAACATATGATGAGAGGCAACAAAGAGTGACCTTTTCATCCAGGTTACTTGCTGCTTTTCAGATGGATAAACTGAAAAACAGCAAGTGGGCAATTTCAAGCACAATCTATATGGGAATGGGAATTAACTCACATAAGCAGCCACCAGCCGCTGCTCTCAATTTTCATTCCACATGAGGGAATTCCCCAAAAAACAGCGGATGGACTCTTTTCCTGGAAGGAACTGAGGGACTACAGATTAAAGAAATTAAGAAGGGCACACAAGCAAGCACATTCTGACAAATTATCTCACTTACCTCTAGATAGGGAAACTCCTGTGAAAGCAGAAATTCATGAAGCGTTATTAGATGTGTTTACTCTTACTTAAGTCAACATAAACCCTTGCTATCATAGCTGGCAAAATTCAAAGAGTAATCATATTGGAACTGTTCTCAGGGCTCAGCAATAGATGTATGCTGCTAGGCAAACATGGAACCAGGGCTGTACCAACTAACTAATGGCTTGACTGAAAAGTTCCTTTAAAGTTTGCGTGCATTTTCTGAAGATGCTACCAATTTCTCACCACATTATTCTTGGGTGACCTTTAGTCATCACAGATGGACCAAGTTGTATCTTTGAGGCAAATCTTATAGATCATTAATAATAAAATATTAAGATTTTTTGATTAACTGTTCAAATTACAGTCATTTTGCTGTTATCTATTAGCAGTTTCATTAATCATTTCTGTATATGCTTTTTGTGAATCGTATGTAGGATTATTACATATATATATATATATATATATATATATATACACACACACTAATCCTAGATTTGGGACTGTTCGTAAGATGGCACACGCAAATGGGTCATAATAAAATAATCCATGAAAGCAGTACAAGAGCCATTTCAGGAATAGACTTGCCTGCAGACACAAACCCGTAGATCCGAACTTGTGGTGAATGTCCTCACAAGCTTGTATCTATAGGTATCTGTCTGTCTGGCCTATACGACTGCCTCACCTGCCAACTTTTCTTTGCTGGGGGTTGTGCTGTATCTTCTGTATGTTAGGCTAAGAGCGTAACCACAGCCTTACCTAAACACAGTCTGATCTCATTTGACGTACATCAGGTACATCAGGTACATCAATTTCACTAGTTCTCATAATGGGTTGCCTCAGCTCTGGAGCAGGTTAACTTGCAGAGTACAGTTTGCAAGAAGTGTTAAGTGTATCAGCTAAATCTGATATTACATTCTGACATTCCAGTTTTTTCTGTTGCTAGATTAAGGTAACTACACCCTTCAGGATCTCTGCTGTGACCCCCAGGCTGAGGTAGTAGGTTGTATAGTTTAGAGTTACACCATGGGAGATAACTGTACAACCTCCTAGCTTTCCCTGAGGCATGCATGCGTCAACCACACCCCAAACTAACCAGACGTGTGTCAGCCAAACATCTTTTTGTTTGGAGGACTGTCTATGGGGTCTTCTTGAATGGACTTTTATCAAAGGCATTTGTATTTAGGGATGGTCAAGGCAGAGGTGAAATGGTTATATTTTGGCCTGACCATATCCCAGGGCAAAATCAGTATGCATTCTTGTGTAATTCTAATCTTTTATATTCTAATATGATTCTGTTTTTTATTTACAGTGAGGGGAAACAAGTATTCAGACACTGTTTTTTGTTAGTTAATATACTTCTAATAAATATCTACTTCTGACTTTGTACTCATTATAATGAACAAAAGGTTTTTGTAAGCTTGTATGAAATATATTAAGTAAAGACTTAATGTATTTATGTTTTTGTAAGTTTTAGGCATATAACTAAAATAAAAAAGCCAAAAGTGAAATTAATAAAAAAGTGAAATATGCAAAGTTTAATTATTTTTTTGGGCAAATAGCACTTTGCATCATTATAAAAGATTCTGCTATGGGGAATATTTCACACGAGTATCAGTCATGGTGAAGCTAAATGAGCTTCTTAAAGTTTAACATTAAAGAGGCAACATAATACTTAAAAATGCTGCAAAGCAATTGGAAATGTCCTATACATCCTTATCAATATAAGTGGTTTGAAAACATGCAAGAGGAAAGTTAATGGATCCACAACTGTCTCTGGACAGGTTTTCTCAGAATAATGACACGGAAGGTAAGACAGAACCCAACAGTCACTTGTTAAGTGTTGCAGGACAACTTGAAAGCAGCTGGAAGAGCAGTTACTCAGAAAACAATACGCAATCATCTGTAGTGTAGTCATCTCTGTTCCACCACCCTAAATGAAACGAGACAAATATACAGCACTTTTTAATGGTTCAGCTGGTCATTTTTGAAAAAAGAAGGGTGCATATAGTCTCAACCATACCCAGTGAGGTACAGAGACAGGCACATCTTGATATGAGACTGCCCACCTGCAAATGATACTGAGGTGCAGGAAACTTGAATGGAGCATCATACCAGGACATACCGGAGGAGAATTGAATATCATCAGCCAAAAAATGGGAGAAGATGGATTTCAACAAGACAACAACCCTTAAACATACAGCCAAAACAAATTAAGATTTGTTTCTAAAACACGTGGAGGTCGTTGCATGCATTTTTATTTTTAATTTTTTTAAGGATTGTGAAATCATAAGTACAAAATCCTTGTAACCTTGGGAAATTTGGCATTCCAAATGGAATGGGCCGAAGTTGAACTAAAGTGCTGCAAAAAGTGAATTACTGCTCACTGTAAAAGTCACAAAGCTGTACTTGTCTTCAGCAACTTTTCTATAAAGTACTAATGTTATCGGTGTCAGAATATTTTCTTTGACAAATGAAGACCAAATTTCCAAAACTCATTCAGTCCAAAAGCTTTTTTTTTTTTGAAAATGGCGTTTTACTTGTTTTACCTATTGGAAAGCAATTCTTACAGGAATTCAATTCTTTTTCATTTAAATTTTATAGTTACTTGTCATTTTTCAATGCCTGTTTCTAAAGTTAACTTCTGCACATTTTAGTATGGGCAAATTTGTTTAAAAATATAATGAAAACAATTTTTAAGGAATGAGTGAGTGTTGGTCATTTATACTATTGCACATAAAGAGGTAATGTAAAATATGCCAATAGTAGTGTTACCTAAAAAAATCACGAAAAGTGGACTGAGTGAGTTATAAATACATACCTTTTAGTTCAGATTAAAGTGGACAAATGCACTGGAAAACTATTAGATAACAAAAGCACATGTTTGAATAGTTGTTTCCTCTCACTGTGATAAAGAGCTATTAGTAAGCACACAACCGAAAAGAGTCAGGATAAACTGTGTGCAAGTCAGGTATGCAAACGCTTCCTTAATTAGTAAGAACAGTCTTTCAGAGTAGAGGCTTACTGATTCAAATAACAGAATAAAACTGTAACTGTGGCATTATTAAACACAACACAAAACAAGGTCATGCTTCTAATGCTTTCAAAAAGAAAAAGAAAAAAAATTATGGGAAAATGAGAAGTCCTTTCCCATAATCTAGGTTGTTTTTTTATTACTAATCCAGTCATGTCCACTCATGTTGCTCACTTGACAACAAATAAATATGATTTTTAACACTGATAGTTTGCCACTAGAAATTGTTTTTATAGAAGTTCTGAGGTCCAAGCATAACTCTTGTATAATCGCTTCTTGCTTTCCATTTGTTGCTTGATGTTTCTCTTTGTCAAAATAAAATTTAGTCAGAATATGATATACCATTCCACATGTTGTTGACTTAAGATAGATCTCACAAGAGGGAGCTACGGCTCTTGCCCAAACCAGCAGAGAGGTACTTCTCGTATTCTTGGCACAGGTGTGCCCTCTGACACTTGCTAATTAGACTTGCTGATTCCTAATTTTCCCAGACATTGGCCATCTTTAGAATCTGGCTTTTCTGCCATCCTCACAGGAAAGTCCCATCAACACCAGAAGGCACTTTAGTACAGTATGGTATTGTAATGATCTTAATATTTCATGTTTTGCACTTCAACCTATTCATTCGTTTGAATGTATTTATTTTAAAAAAGAAGTGCTGCTTCCATGTCTGCATTGCTCAAGTAAATGCACTTTATAATTGTTTAGTTGGAATCACTTTCACAGCAGTGCTGAGATATCTTGGTCTGAATTGTTCATTCCTACCTTTTGGTAAATTAGCTCAGCATTTAAACAATTAAAATAGGTAATTCCAAATAAAATAAAACTGCTGTCAACAATATCATATCGCTGAATATCTGCAAGAACTGTCCTTTAATTCATTTCTGGACTCTTATGATCTGTTATTGCCAGTGCTTTTATTGCTATGTTTGCTGCCTTAAACATGTCTTAGTTCAGTCAAATGCGTATTCTGAATAAAGGTGCCTGTTTGGCAAAAAAAAATAAAAAATTTAACAGATTTAGAAGTCATAATTATCACTTAAAAAATGATCTGCTAGTGATTTCTCTTGTATCTTGCTGAAACATTGTGAGAAATTCTTTTAAATTCTTTGCAGATTTAAAATTTTTGAATTTTGTGTTTGCAAGTAGAAGAGGACAAATTATTTTAATTGGATAGTTTTGAAACACCCTTTAAATGTTTTGCCATGTTTTGTTCTTTTTTTGACATTGAAACTGAAAAAAAAATGTGTGTATATAAATATATATATATACATATATACAGCATGTACATTTAGTCTCTGATATGATTAGATATGTATCTGATTTTTTTTAAATTTGGTTTCTTTTTTTAATCTGAAATGACTACTGCCATAAATGAATTATTTCACCTTGCTAGCTACCAGAAGGTTGAAGGATCTCTCTAAAAATGTGCAAATTAATTAATTGAAAGATGGAGTGTGTGCAGAGGTTTACAAGTTTCCAGATCAATTTTCATACTTTCATGCAGATGCCAGACATTTTTCACACAAGATTTACTGGGGCTTGTAAAAAATGGAATTTCCTTAAATAGCAAATCCATAATAAAAAGATATTTAATTCAGCACTGTTATTTTATTATCTTAATTTTATTTAACTACACATTTTTGTACTTTTCGATTTAAACATCTGACCCACCATTTTGGTGTTTGAAAAATCTACCTAATACTAAAAAGTACTAAAAATAAGTGAACTTTATACCTATCTTTTTTTTGAAGAATGTCATGCTCAAGAAGCTAGGCAGAATTGCACAGTATAATTAATATTATTATTTTTGGTGTTAGCTAATTGGCTTGTGATTTTGTAAATGTAGAAGATGTCAAAGTTGTTCCTCATATTTAGTTACACTAAATGCATTCTTGCCATTAGATTACCATGTGAAATATACAGGATTCTTTAAAACATGTCAGCACGTCCTAATTTCTTTTAGAGTTTTTCCTTTGCAATAATGGTATGAGATCAAACTGCCGTATGGGTATCCTGCTTATTTAGAAAATATGTAGTGAGTTCTGTGGAATGGCGCACCTACGCCCAAAAAGACAGCCCAAAAACAAGAATTTGAATGTTAAAATAAACATTCAAAATTGTTGTCGTCTTCCTAAATGGTCTTTATATCTTTAGGCTTGTGACTTGTGCCACAATACATGCAAAATATATATCCCACCTTTTTGTCTATAGTCTGTAATAGTTTGATATACATATATTCAATAGTCTAAAAATTTGAAATAAGCAAATACAGTAAACTCCCGAAATTACGTTCCAAGAGCACGAAAAAAACGCGAATTTGTGATGTAGTATAAACAAACCCAAAAAAGCGCCTATTTTTATAGTGTAAATCCTAAATATGTCCCCAAATATGCTGCCATAACACTTTAATTTAATTTTAAACTTAATACATTACCCTTAAATGAATGTAAAGGTAAGCCCATATACACTGTACAGTGTACACTGAACTGCCGTGTCCTGCAGTTAATTCATGCAAGCGTGATTTCCTTGGTATGTGCTGTCATTTTCTTTGGTATAAACATGGTAATAAATTAATTAATAAATTAATTAATACAGTAATAAATTAATTTAATATACAGTATTAAAAATACAGGGCTCTAAGAAGAACAAAATGAAAAATATGAGAACACTCAGCGAAACACTCAAGGAAGCTCCATGTGGGAAACTGTTTTGATGCGGGAATGCTAGACTGCATCTAACAGAGATGTGTCACAGGGCAGCAGCCAATCAGCAGCAAGGAGAAATGAATAACGCTCTCAGATTGGCTACTTTCAAACCTCTTGCCTCAGAGCACAGAGGTATTTCACCATCCCAAGACCTGCTTTCTTTGTGTTCTCCCGACTGTACCAAAACATTTATGCAGTTATATTTTATATGGAAATGTAGCTGAATTTACGTTAATATTTGTTACAAAATTAGTAAATTATATTTTTCTTAATGATTTAACACTAAAATGCATGTTAAATTTATATATTGCCACAAAAAAGCAAAAAAAATGTGGAGGATATCTGCGGTTTCCGTGAATTTGTGGTGGTTTCCATGAATAATTAGTTTGGTTCTAAGAAACAATCTGCAAATGAATGAAGCCAGGAATTCTGAACCCCGAATTTAGCTACACTAAAATATAATATCAAAACTTTTAGGACATGTATTACATTATGTATTTTTTATTAGATGTGATAAGTTGGTACAGGCAAAAATATCCTTCTATTTTAAGTGCTTGTACTTGATCATTTTATAATTTAATAATTTAAAAAACCTTTTGCAATCTGAGCTTTCTACAGTCTGCACCCCACTAAAATCCAATCAGGACTTGATATATTCACTTTATAATGAAACTTGCAGTGGTTTTAACACACAATGATCAAAAAAGCATGAAGGCATGTTGTAGAAGTTTATTAATGACCATAAGGTATAATTACATTGCATTTTAAATTCATTTGGCAAATGCTCTTATCCAGAGTGACTTACAGTTATGATAATGATGTTACAGGCAAATGTGTGTGTAACATTAGGATCCTTTCCCAAGGACTCTTATTGGTGAAGTTTGGAGTGCTGCCTGGGTGGGAAGTTGATACCACTCCTAACTTAAATAAGAAATGGTTGACTTATTCTTACTAGAAAAGCACCACACACAATGTTTTTCACACTGAAAAGGCATCACTGGTCGAACATAAGTTTGAGAATCATGGCTTTAGACAGTAAAGAGCGTGAATGCATTGTTGGTTTTGTTGTTAATATTGTTAGACATATAAATAAGTAAAATAACTGACTTTGTGTTTAGTATTGTAGTATCTTCTGTAGTTCCTGATTACACCCTCATGTCATGAGCATTTTGATAATTAAAAAAAGTATGTTTGCGATTCTATTCCTCAAAGTCTTATTGGTTTTGACTCAGAATAAATTCTCAGCTCCCCCAGGTTGCTGTCTAGCGAGCTTGTGTTTATTCCCGAGGAAAAAAATCAGCCTGCTGATTAGCTGATGTCTGGGTCAGCCTATTTAGCCCATGTACCCATGTGAGTTTAGCTTGTGCTCTGGTATATATGTAAATAATAAAGTATTTTAACACCTCAATACCTTGACCACTCCCGAAGCTGACCAAAAAATTATTTTAAGTAATTGCTCAAAAAGATGCTGTTTTTCATCACTGAAACACTCAAACTGCAGGGCAACATGCATTGTTACCAGACTGGGAGGGATTCTCCATATATTTACATTCGTATTAAACATTTCTTTCAAAAGTAAAAGAAAAAGAAAGAAATAGAATGCATACAAAAAATAAATGAACCATAGATGATGATGATAATAATAATAATAATAATAATAATAATAATAATAATAATAACAATAATAATAATAATAATAATAATAATAATTACTACAGATGCCAAAAGTATAAGCACCAGAAAATTCAGCTCTCATATTTAGCACTTCAACTTATCTAACCTTGATGCTGTGGGGGGATTAAGTGCTCAACAAGTAAAGAGTGAAGTTAACTCAGTGGAGTGGTAGTATTAGTTTTTGAGGAAAGATGATATTCATAGATAAAAATCCCCCTGGATGAAGCTGAAAGTTCATATTGACTGTAAATAAGGGTGTGTCAAGCTTAAGGACACATTTAAAGTGAGGCATGAAAGGTTGTGATTGATATCATTGAAACTCGTATTTAATTTCAGAGGGAAGCACTTTCTACACCCCAAACAAAGTGTGTCACTGCAAAATGTAAAACAAAGGTTCTGTATTTGATGATCAAATAGATTTGAAAGCTCCAGATGTTGCCAGTGTTCTTATCTGACTCAACATCCAAGTGCTGCCAGCAGACAGAATTAGCCTTTCAGGAGCACTCTAAAGCTTTACAGCTTTGTTGAAATGTCCAGCAATTATAAAGTAGCTAAATATCTAAATGTAAAATGTCTGTGTGTTTGAGTAAGAGCGAAAATTTTGGCTTGTTCAGCTTGGCAGATTGGCATATTTATATTTAAACAAGTTGCGGTTCATTTTTTTGGGGTGAGAATTTTTGCTTAGCAAACATATAATTTAATTAACTTAATGACAAGAATGGTCTTTTAATGCAAATATACTGTTGACAAAACAACTTTGTTATATGAAATTTCATTAAAATAAATAAAGCTACCATGTTGGACCAAGGTTCATATAATCTTTTTTGTCTCTATATCCTTCATAATTTAAAGGAAACTGTTACACTTTCTGCTTTTTTAATGAATATTTATAGAGAATGTGAGTAGTGTTGATCGACAAGTATGTAGTCACCAATTTGCCTGCAACTTTACAGTTTTGGGTGCAAAATTGTGAGAGGCAACGAAAATCTTCATTGCTATGAAATCTTCATTCAGTTTATGACGTATTTTAAAAATGGAGTTCCTTTAAAAATGTACTGAAAATATCTTTAATTTCCACATTTGGAAACAAATCCATTTTTTTAACTTTCGATAAAAGTTCAGAATGTTTTTTTAATTCTCCTTTTAAGTTACTGTTTTGATTTTGGACATGCACGGACCAAGAGCAAATGGTTTTTTGGAGATTCTGACCAAACAAATATCCACATTTAATACAGTTTTCTTGTCTCATGACATGTTTGGAAATAGGCTAGATCAGCACAGTGTTGTACTATAAAGAAAGTTTCTGGGTTATTCTTTTTGTTCTCTGACCATTTTTTGTCAAAAATTAATTCAACATACAGAAACATTACATAAAGAAAATTACCCCCAGAGCATTTTTATGGAATATGTTTCGGAATGTGTATGTTTCATCACCCTTGAACATACTCATAAGTTGTTTACCTTCCATTTAAAGTGCATTAATTGAAGTGTATTAATATGGTCGGCACTCAGATCTTGAATGCTTGAGTATGAATGCCAGTCCTCCGTACTGTGTTAGGGAGCAAAAGGCTGCCCCCCAATGGTGCAACTTGATGCTGCCGCCCATAAATCCTGATCCAGCAGAAACGGATGGTTGTTGTGTACATTAGGCTTGCCGTTCTGAGATAATTGTCATTTTCTAAATTTGTGAGTGGCTCTCTGTCACTGTGATTTTACTGAAGTGATAAAGGTCTGTGCATATGTGTATGAGCTTTCATGTCGAGCATGTATGTGTTTCTGTGGCCAGGAGAATATTGTGTACTGTGTAACTTTGGGCTTGAAGCTCTAATCCAAAGCAGGCCAGTGTGAGAGCCTAAGGAAAAGGGATGTGAGAAACAAAGCCTTTAAGCCTGAGCCGTGGACTTTCCATTCCCCTGTATTCCAACCCATCTCCACACTTCACTGCTCCACCCTCTAATAGAACAAATGCTCAGAACATTCTCTATCCAGACCAACAATCTTACTGTCATATAATGTTAATGTCAATCTGCATGTTGCAGACAGTAATTATGGGATATTTGAGACAATTCTGTGCTGTAATAACTGTCTATAGGACACACAGTGACAAAATGATTGCAAGTCTCGTCTGAGTCCCTGAGAATACATGCCAACATGACTGACTGAAGTCTACTTGTTTTTCTTTTTTTTGGTTCGATATCTGTGTAATTATCCTGAGTAATATTATGATTAATACTGTGTAATAAGTGATGTAATCACGCAGTCGCAGAATAAGAGCTCTTTCAGGATGTATTTCAAGTACTTCAGGTGCTATACCTGCCCACAATAAATGCAGCCCTGCAGTTACATACATTTTAGTATGTACATTACTGTTGTCTACAGGAACACAGTGGTAAGGCCATGTCTAGATTACAGTGTGTACAGTGCAGTCTTGTGCAGAGCTCTTCTAGTTGTGAACCTTGGGCTGCCATCCTCACACGCATCCTTGCCGTCTCTCTTCAGCTCGCTGCGACAGCTGTCAATCACGTCCGTTCCTGGATTCTGCACTGTGTACAAGCGGCTTTTAAAAAAGAGCTCCATGCATCCAATCCCAGCATGCACATTTATATGTTATGCATACAACTTGGGAATGATTATCTAATGGCTCAGTCATGCTCGTCCTGGTCCTTTGCTGACAGAACATTTATTTGATTGAAACATGTACATTTGATTCACATGGAAAAAAAATATTACACTTAAACATGGTTTTGCCAGTACCTGCCCTGAGATAAATGTGGAGTACCCCTGCCCAGTGTATTTTAATAGCTTCCCTTCTCAAACACACCTGATCCAGCTGGACAGCTCATTACCAAGCCTTTCTTGAAAGTCAGAGCAAGGGGAACACTGAAATGTGCAGGGTCTTCTAGGGGTTAGTATTTGGACCTTTTTTGTCATTAGTATTTCCCATGAATGAATTTTGTAGAAGTGCATGCATTTTGTATACTGTGTATGTTCATGCATGCATTCTCATACATATGCATAGGTGTGTGTGTGTGTGTGTGTGTGTGTGTGGGTGTGGGTGTGGGTGTGCTCATGTGTGTGTTTTCCCTCAGTGTATTTACGCATGTGTCTGCTTGCTACAGGCGCTCAGTGGCAGCCAGCACTGTCAAAGGTGGTCTAATATTAGCTTCTGGCTCATGGGCTGGCTGTATCTGCACAAAAAGAGGGTGATAAATGAGGATAGCAGTGGCAAGGCTGGGTGGGTGGGTGGTAGGGTAGTGCAGCAGAGAGGGAATTTTAAAAGGGAAAGCATCAGAGTTGTCTAAAGGTAGTTCATAGAACTGGATCACTCTGTAATGCTGGCGGCCAGAGCAACATTGGGTGTATGCCGTGTGTGTCTTTTGTGGCTGTATTTGAGGGTGATTTGCGATCAAAGAGAATGAGGAAGATCCAGGTGGAGGGAGACAGTGTAACGAAAGAAAGGAAGAGGGCAGTGTGGTGTAGGGTTTTCTTTATTCCTCCATTCCCCGGGTACCCTCTGGTCGCTGAATTAAGCCCAAACACCGTCGCCCGTCGCCTCCCTCCCTTCCTGCTTCAATCGTCCCTCCCCCCACCATCCCCGGCTGCTCTCTCCCCCCTCTTTCGGCCCAAGCCCGAGGGAGCCAGTGGAGATTAAATGTAGCCTCCATAAGCCAAGCACATCATGTAGCTATGTTTCTCGGGCCAGCTCTCTCTCTCTCTCTCTCTCTCTCTCTCTCTCATTCTCTTTTTAAAAGTCTTGTTAATGATGCCAGGAATGTTGGTGAGAATGCCAGAGAAAGGACAGTGTGGCTGGGAAATCCATGCAAGGAAGAAAAAGAGGATGGATCAAAACAGAGGAACTTGACAAGACATTGAGGCTTGAAATAAAAGGAGAGAAGGGAAGAAAAGCAAAAAAAGAAAAAGAAAGAAAATAGGTGGAAAAGCGTGAGACGAACGACCTTCTCATCCCCCTCCTCCTCCTCTTCCCCCCTTGTGCCTTTCTCTCTCTCGCGCGCGCTTTATCTGGCTCTGGGGTTGATACGGCAAAGAGGTGGGCCTCCAACTTTAACTAATCACAGCTGTGCAAGCAAATTAACGAATGATACTCCTTTTTTCTTTCTCTTTCTGCCTTTTTCTCTTTTCTTTTCTGTTTCTATCTTTTTTAATAAATCTTTTTTTCTTCTGCCACTCAGTATGGATTTATAAAAGCAGTGAAGGTGTAAGTCTTTTATCCTCCTGCACACCCTTTCAGTTTTGCTCAGTGAGAGATCAAATGAGAGGAAAAGTGTGTGTGTGCGGTGAGATAGAGAGAGGGAGAGAGAGAGAGAAATGTAAGACAGATACGGAGAGTGAAAGAGAAGAAGGGGGTGTGGAGCACAGAGCACGGAGAGAGGCAGCACAATGCGCTGATGCCTCTTCCCAGTCAAATGTTTTTCACTGGTTTCTCATCATGGGGATTTAGTGTTTTGCGGCTGCTCTTTTTCCTTCCTTGTTTTTCTTCATGTGTTTTTTTTTTTTTGTTCTTGTGGGTGACAGCGCTGGAGCTGAATTGAGGATATATGCATAAATGGAGTATCCATAGCTAACCAACGCTGGATGAGTGAGGTGAAGTGACTGAGTGAAAGTGTGTGTGTGTGGCGTGTGTGTATGCATGCACCTCACCCGCCTCCCAAACCCCCCCCCCCCCCCCCACACACACTCCTCTCCTGAGATCTAGTAGACTGGTATGCTTTGCTGGTGTTGTGGCCCTGGCTGCTGGCTGCCAGTTGCACTTCCTCCCATTTTTCCTCCCCGCCAATTTTGGGGCGCCTTTTTCTTCCTACCTGCATGCTCCCGACACCACAGGCATCATTATTGCCATCTTCATCATCCCCAACGCCGTTATCCTCATTTTTACTTTTTTTTTTTTTTTTTTGGAGGGGGGGGTGGACGCTGGATGTTGCAACCTGGGAAAGGAATTCTTCAGGGGAGGAGAAGATGAAGGATAAGAGTAAGAGAGGGAGAGAGAGAGAGAGAGAGAGAGACAGAGAGAGAG
>JBBJLS010000001.1:19833300-19844158 GCA_037577275.1 Bryconaethiops microstoma
CTCAGTTTTGCTTTTTTTTTTTTTTTTTAACAACCCCCTCCCCCCCCCCCCCCCATGTCTGGCTCGCCATGAAGAGTCTGTCCTCTGGCATGCCTGCGCTTCACCCCTCTGTACTCTCTCTGCACATGGACCCTCACATGGCTCTTGTCTCCAGCTTCGCCCCTGCGCTCTCGTATGCTGTCCTTTTCCTTTCGTTCCCTGCTTCCCTCCATTTGTCCCTTCCAGCCTGCGCTTCTTCATTTTTGTCAGTGCTTGGCTCCTGACAAAAAGTTGAAATCTGAGATTTTTCTCTCTCTCTTTTCTCCACATGTATTTATCCTCCTGTCTCCTTCTCTCTCTCCCTCTCTCTCTTTCTCTCTTTCTTTCTCTCACTCCTTCTTTCTATTGTCCAGCAGGGCTGCGGGCAAAGGAGCGCTCAGCTGTATCCTCGTGGCTAACAAAACCAGGGTGAGTTCTTTTAAACCATTTTTCCTTGCCTCCATTCCACCCTCTCTCTGTCGCTTCCTCCGTCTCACTCTCTTCACACTCTCGATACCTCTCCTGCCCTCTCTCTCCCTCTCCCACCCACAGCTGCAGCATCTGTTAGTGTCTTGATTACCTTTGTCTCCACAACTGCTCATGCTGGCTTAACTCGGGTTTGTCTCACTACATAGACAGCAACTGTGCCAAATTACACTAACACAAGCTGGTAGGTAGCTTTTTTTTCTTTTAACTAATTGTCTCTGTTCTTTTATAAAAAAAATTTACATCGAACTGCCAGCTTCCGCTAAGTGCAGTCGAGGCTTTAGCCTGTTGTTCAGAGCACTCAATGCTATAGTAGCGAAAGGGAAGCGTCAGTAAGACTGGCGGCCAGAATTTGAGGGCTAGTATGATGACTGTGTGCATACGAATGGCTGTGAGAGGAGGAGAAGGCTAAGTGTACCTGGGAGCCATTTTTCAAAGTGCAGCATTGTTCGGCCTTTAAGATGGGGCTGAAGAACGGCAGTGGGGGCCAGAGGGGGTGCTAGCGAGAGACTGACAGAGTGAGAGAGAGAGAGAGAGAGAGAGAGAGAGAGAGAGAGACAGCTGGGGGGAGGGGGAGATGTCAATGTTGTGTCTGGCTGAAGGTTGCACTTGTGTGTCACAGACAAAAAGACAAACGCATTTGGGTGTGGGTGACTTTTTTTTATTATTAGAGATATTTTATGTGGCATCTGTTTTAAATTCACTGCTACATCATGGTCAGGCCATCTCTCTGTGTTTGTGTTGAGGATGATACTTTTTTGTTTTAATGTCATTGCAGGTTTTGCTGTATGTCCATGCCCAGAGCAGAGACAAATATTGAATAAAACAAATCTGTGCCTCTCGCAATCCCTGAGACCCTAACTTGTGACGTTTTGCTGTTCTGTGCACGGGTTAGGCTCTTGGGAGCTGGGAGGGGTGCTCCATCATCCTAGCAGCATCGTAGTTGGGAAACAAAAGCCATTTAAAGCTCTGATCAACAGCGAATCAACAGCAAAAAGTGGAAAGGCTAGTAGCTAGCCGACGTGATGAAGAGACAGTGAATGTGGATATTCGAAAATGGGTTGGGAGGTTGATGGAATGCCAGCATCAGGGTCATGTGACACAATTTGTGGGTCGAATCAGCTGAGGCTTCATTGTGAGGAGGAAAGAGGGCAGTTACGAGCTGAAGATTCCTTTCCAATACGAAAGAGCACAAGAGCAGTGCTCCCTATGGTCCTTCATATACTGGTTCCATATTGTATGATTGCCTTTGTCTTCTCTGGTCTGGCCTGTCCTTGCCCACTGATTTGAGAGCAGCACAAAGTACTGGTGAGAGCATGATGTTTTAACGGCTCAGTACACTTGTGTTTGACCTCAGTGAGAGTCCTCAACCTCACACTACAGAAAACTTGCCCTTTCTCTCTTCGGCCTGCTGAGTCAGTTTGTGTGTGTGTGTGTGTGTGTGTGTGTGTGTGTGTTCCTGCCTGTTCTACTTCCCTCATTCCAGTGCTCCAGGGCTCTGTGGCAAGGCTTTAGCATGTAACACAGCTATGCGGTTTGTAAAGAGTCGGTGCTGATCGGTTCCATTCTTTTTTTGGGTTGTGACAAATGTGGCACACTGCTGAGACAGACTGGGATGGCTCAAGTGAACTTTGGTTTCAGTGAAACATATAAACCAAACAGGTTCGCGATTTAATAGAAATAAATCTGAAAACATGAAGTTGAACACGCTTATCAAAGACCAACGATATAATGCAGTACCATGCTAAATCATGTTATAACATGGTTTTTTTAGGTACATTACAGGTGTCAACACTGAACAACTGAATGCATTGTGAAAACTCTGAATTGAAAACAATTTTAGAGATTTTTAACCAAAACTCCAGTTTACAGTAACCACACAAACTTCATAATGACAAGTAGCTGATTACATGGCAGTCCTTATGGCATTTGTCCTTATGACTTTTTTAGCTACAATGCTACTTTGCTGATGCTTCAGATTCAACTGCATTTTGAAGGAATGTCTGGTAGCAGGGGTTACTGATCTCTCAGTTGGTAAGTACTGGACAGGGACCCTGTGTCCTCCCCTTTAGCTCATGGCTGACTGCTGTTTAAAATGGCACCTCACTTCCAGCAGAACACAGCGATGAAAAACACACATTCACAGCATACTTTTCTGTAACATGGCTCTGAGATAGTAAGAATTCAGCGTGTACTGTATGACGGACAAAGTCGCACTGCAGTGTGGGCAGCAGCCACAGCCTAATACATGTGAAACATGGTGCCATCCTTTTCAGTAGCTGGCATCTGGGCATGCTAATAGCTAAGACATGGATCTGGACCGGCCCTTGCCTATCTCCCCCACACTAAACTGGAACAAAAGATACATGCTACATGCACCTTTCTACAGGCGAAACATGCCTCTTTTTTGAGAAGCCAGTCACTCAGCGCTTTGTCTTGGTGTGTGTCCAGGTAGCCAGGCTCTCTCACTCTAAGAGGATTTGTCTGGGTACACTCTGCTTAGATTGCTTGCCGGATTGGAAATCATTGAGCCTGCCGCCGAGGGTTCAGGGTGTATTTATTTATTTATATATTTTTCAGAAAGCAGGTCGAATCGGGGGAAAAAAGCCTCTATGCATATAGTTCCTCTAGTGGTGGATATGAGTGTGTGTGTACAGGTATATGGAAAGTGTGTGGTGATATCGGCTTTGCCCATGTATCTGCAGTGCTGTGCTTTGGCGTCTGAGCTGCAGTCTCTATTGTTTACGTCTCTCTCTCTCTTTCTCTTTCTCTCTTTCTTTCTCTCTCTCTCTTTCTCCGTTCACTTTGCACTCCTTTGGCACAGGGGTAGCCTCCCAGAGGCAGGGTTATTCTTAAGGTGGACCGGTGAGTAGAGAGCTTTTTAAGGTGGATCACAACAAAGACTACAGCAGTAATTGTGGTTGTGCAGGTAGAGAGAGACGCACACAGAGAGAGTGAGAAATCCACAGCAGGTGACGCCCATGGCTGGAGATGGCAGAGCCATCTACACAGTACACATACACATCCATGCACTACTGACCAGAGCTGCTCAGTCAAGTCCCTGAAACAGAGGTTCAGACCTCCATCTATGTGACTGTGGACATTTGTACACATTTACCCGCAGTCATTCTGCTGTCTCATCTGCTTTGTTTACCACCAAACTGCACTCATGTGCCACGGGCATGGGGCCAGGGGCAAGTTTGATGAAACATACTATTCCTCACGATGGAGTTATAGGTTCTTATGGAGTGGTTGTTGTGTTGAGTCATGGTACTCGATACTGGTACATGCAGTGGGTGCTGTGGTGCAGCTGTCTGGAGCTTTCTCTGGCTTTCTATTGTAGGTAAATTAGACAAGATGGCACCAGAGCATGTGGACTCTGGTGGAGCTCTTAAACCAAACACTTCAGTGATTCTTTCATTCCTCATTAATTTACAGTCAGACTGTAGAAAATAGAAATTATGCAAAGCATGTACAATGCTTTCACTTGAGAAAAAATATTAGTCTGAATAACATGTTTTGGATTCCTTTTGGCTGACTGTAAGACATGAGGAAAAACAGTCAAAGCTGTCAATCTAATTATTCTCCTGATGTCAAACCGAACCATTTTTCAAGTCATTACTTTTGTTTTAGATTATGCAAAGAACCGACTGCTTAATTTATCCCATTAAAAATGCTTAGACTTTTTTTGCAATTTAAAGTACATCCTCGGATTGCAGCTGCGAATGCGTGAACACCTCTGCTTTCTGTTTCAGTTTCTATGAGCCCATTCTGTGGGTAATACTGCTGACTTCTGTCTCCTCCATTACAGGTTCTGTGGTGGAGATTCATGGAGCTGAGGAAAACAGATGTTTGTCTGCATGCAGAGCAGAAAAACCGGTGATCAAGAAGGTTTCTTCAAACACGTGCTCCAGAGTGGACTAGCTGACCAGTTGCAGAGCGAGGCTGTCCACACAGACGTGCAGACAGGCATACAGATCCCTGAGAGCTTAGGCCAGGTTTGAAGAGCTTAAGGATGAACCTCACACATCGAACCTGATTAACCAGCGAAGGGCCTAACCTAATTAGGCCAGGAGGAAAATGTCACCAGCATACATCAACAAGCCTTTCTCTGTCCGTCTCTCTCTGTCTCTTGGTCATGGGTCCTAAACAGCACTGGCATGTGCAGATAGGTCAGCTCTCTGGTCCTCTCCCCCAGCCGGGCCTCCACACACACACACACACTCCGGACGCAGCACAGTACTTCATTGAGAGTGCTCAGGTCCTTGTTTCTTTATGAGAAAACAGGGTGGAAATCCCCTCAGAGAGCAGCTCTTCGGCTCATCTTGCTGGCGCTTTGCTCACTGCTTCAACACGCTTCATGACTGGCTGCAGGAGCTGCCGTGTGCTGTTTGCTAACATTACATTAGTGAGGTGCTAATTAAATACCTTACGGATGGAGGGTACTCGTGAGGAATTGAACCTGGTAACTATGTCTGAAGCTGTTCCACTTTGCGCATAAAAAAACTTGCAGATTGCGAGCAATCGGAGATACTGAATACACGTTGTTAACTGTGGTTAACAGTAGCCTGCACCAAACGGCTGTTATAATTTCTCCATTAGTTATAATTTCTCCACAGGAATTGAATTATCCTTCTATGAGGATTAGCTTATTGTAACCAGATGGGTTTTTATGTGTTCAAAACACAATTAACCAAACAGCATTTGTACTGCATTGCTCCAATTCCAATGGAGTTGTCAGACACCACCTGTCGATTAAAAGTAAAAATTAAGTACAGTCCAGTTAGAGTTGGGTAATAAAAGTTGCCAGTTAGAGTTGGCAGAAATATAACTTAATACTTAATGGTATTTAAGGATTTTTGATGTGTACAGTATTTTGTTTTTCTGAGGTTTGACATGTAACAGAGGATAAAGGTCCAGTAGATCATATTTTTAAAAATACTAATATGTTTTTTTTGTTTGGTGTTTTACATGCTGCACTGCATGAATATCCACAATATACTTAGAAAAACATATAAAAGTGAAATGTGACATATTCAGAACTGTCACTAACATTTTTAGTTAATGTGGGCTACAATTTGGCATTCAGTTAAATGAATTGCGGTTCGAAGGCCTTGTCGTTTCCCAAGTAAGTTCTGTTGTTGTGGAGCAATACCAAGTCTGGCTCTCAGGCCGTACCTCTTTCTCAGACGTGGCTTCAGTGGGTTTGCTTTCGCTTGATTAATTTGTCATTAATATGCAGCCTGTCAGTGATGGCTGTGGCTGTTTTCTCTGAAGTGGGGGACTCTGTAGCTATAGTGATGCTGTAGTCTCTCCAGTGCAAGTCTCTGAGATTTGCATGACATTGGACAGTGATCGTTTCTCAGTGGCTTGCCAGGAGCAGTTAGTGGCCAAGTCTCTAGCTAGTGAGAAAAGGGTGTTGGCAGCTCAGTCTCTCACTCTGTTGCCTGTGTGTGTGTGCATTTGTTTCTATGTGTTTGAGCGGATGCATCTCTGTGTCATACTAAACGCGAAAAGAAACTTTCAAATCTTGATGCACACTCTTACCCAGACACCTCAGTATAATGGCCTCTGTTCTGTAGTGCCATTTATATCGTTAGTATTGGGCAACATGAAGGAAGAATGTCATCTGACTTATATGTTGTACACAGTGTGTCATATTTTATTAATATCTCATTATATGAATATAGCATATAACCTAACAGTGTTCTTGTTTTATCTCAGTCAGAGATGGCCTTTTCATTTATTTTATTTAAAGTTATTCATTTTTCAGCTTCAGGAAAGAAGCAGAAAAACTAAGATATTTAAAAGAAAATAATCCCTGAACAGCTAAATATTTTTTGCATTATTTAGTGTGTCCATTCTTTGCTTTTATTACAGCTTCCATACTCTTCGGTTTCTAATTTTCCATGTTTCTTCAGAAATTTGCAGCAATATTTCTTGTAAATGCCTCCAGCAGTAGAAATTGGTTGCAATTTCTGCTTCATTAAGTGATTCCTATTACAAATTCCACATAACTGATGAAAGTAAATTCTTCCGCATCTCAGATATCCAGTTTCAGAATAATTCTTTGTCTGTTTTCTCAGTAACAACTTCTTGAACAGCTATACATCCTTTCAAACCTACAAAGTTGCCTTCTCACAATGGAAAGACGGGCAGAAACACCTGTGGATTTTTTCACATCTAAAGCAAGAGTGGAGCTTGATTTTTTTCTCTGTCTCTTTCAGGGATGAAAGACAAAGAAACTTTAAGTGTTGTTCACATGCTAACCATTCTGGTCTTGCACAGTTGTCCAATGTTCTTTTCATGACTTTTTTGAATGATCGATTTGAATACCCCTGCTTAAGAAATATTTTCTTTAGATGCACATGATGCAGTGTGTGACGCAGCTGAGGTGTGTGTGTGTGTGTGTGTGTGTGTGTGTGAATGTTAGTGTCTTTGAAGGGGATCATAATGTCATATGTAGATTTTGGGAGCAGGTTCTGTTGAGAAGACACTACTGTAAGTGGTTGTTAGAATAGAAGGGGTAAAGTGGCAGCAGGGTTCTGGAAAGGCTTGAAATTAAGTAAAGAAATTAAGGAAACAATTAAGACAATGTCATGTTTAGAAAGGACAGAATGCCATGTTTTAAAAGAACATAAGTAAGTAAGTGGTTTCTGACTTTTGCACAGTACTGTGAGACATTTTCTTGATACACAATATGCATGACAAATAAATATTTTTAAATGGAATATAATATTGGCAGACTAAAACATGCCTAAAAATGCTATTAAAAATGGGCAGTAGCCAGATGTTTAGGTTTCACTGATATTTCCAACAGATATTTTATTATGTATTTATTGTGTTTATAAATACATAATCAAATACATGTTTAAACGTGTTTAAAGAGGGCATTTGGCTGTCAATCATTAGTTAGTTTACAATCATTAGTTAGTTTAGGCGCTGCTGGGTTATAATATCTGAAGTTAATGTGTTTTGCATAGTTCAGATAGGTTTAGTCTCAATTTCTACTGATGCATCTGCATTGCCAGAGGCATCCATGAAAAATACTTGTTATTAGCATCAACCCATGGCTCTTGAAAATATCGGTGACTTTTATTTGGTATTTCATATTCTGCACTGCACTGAATTTAAATCCACTGAACTAGGACACTAATATATATACAGTATTTTGCAAAAGTCTTAGGCACCTATGAAAATGGTTTGAATCTGTTTATATCAGCAGTGGGTTTCCTTCTGCCAATAAAAACACAAGTGAACATTAGAATAGAGTCAAACGAACAAGAAATCAGTAAAAAAGTATCAAGATTTCCTTTTTTCTAAAAAGGAGTTGATATTTCGTGAGCTGGTTAGAAGACCACAGGTTTGGTTTAAGATTTCTACTCATTGCCTCCAGTCATTGTGTGGATTTATAAAATTCCATAAGCAGCACACCTAATTCAATCTAATGAAGTAAAATGAGCCAAACCAGGTATTTGATTGTAGCTAAAATGAATATTGGACTTCCATGAGGAAAGAGGTCTGGAAACCACTCTTTACTGTAATAATGTTAATTGTATTTATTGTAATATTAATTTTTAAACACTAACTTAACACTACTGTCCAGTAGTAAGACTTTTGCACAGTTTTATATATATATATATATGTGTGTGTGTGTGTGTGTGTGTGTGTGTGTGTGTGTGTGTGTGTAGTTGTCACAGGGAGCTGTTCTCATACAACATTATTACAACATTTTTTTTCTGTACTTTGCTGTTTTTTTTCCAATCACCGATTAAAGATGAAGATAAAATCTTTTGCTTATTTCTTGTGTAACCTTTATTTGTATGAATCTAGACTGTGGTACAGCAACTTTTGATGTGTTTTGCCTAGTTGTGAACAGATTGTTATCTGAATACACTCAGAGCTGTACAATAATCATTGACTAGTCAAAGCCTCTGCAGATTTATACACATTATTTGCCTGTAATCGCAGTGCCTAAAATAGTGCAGCAAACTGTTCTTTCTAAATTCATCACTAATGGCACATTCAACTGAATTATAGTACATAAGCAAGCTAAACGCTGATTAATCCATTTGTACTGTCCAGAACTGTATTACTGTTACAGATTTTATTGCTATAACTGTGTAACATGATTTTCTACTTCATTTCTTTTTCCACTAAATTAAACTCGGATGTGTGTTTACTTTTGGATGCTTGTGTACCGGCGTCAGGTCTGAAGGATGATTACAGGGTGTCGACCACTTGCCGAGTGGCAGCTATGGCTATGGCCAGGCTATGGCCCTCGGCCACTGGCAAGAAAACACAGTAGCCAGGTTCCTGTGTGTTATGATGGGGTGAAGCGGGTGCATCTCAGCCTTGGCCTTAAAATGGAAGAGGACAGGAAGCGATGGCTTTTGCATCACAGTGGACACCACTGTCCTGTCATCCTCGAGTACAGAGAAATTAGAACAACCAACTGTTTTCGTGCCTGTTCTTCTGATTATTTCTAGCTGCTGGGCCCTACATCATCTATGCCATCATCTCTCTTGTATTGGTGTCACAGAGCAACAGAATAAATTCCACATTTTTAAAAATTGTTTTAAAATAACAAATTTACATAAATTTTCAGGTACTTTCTGTTGCGTTGACATGTACAGTACGATATGAGGTTTGGTGTCATTTTATGAGAAATAAACAGAACACCACGGCTAATGTCACAATAAAGTATGGCAGGTTTGTAAGGCATTCTTATAACAGTAATTTTTTAGTAATCTTTTTTAAACTGTGTCAGACTCACGTTTAAGAACGTTTTAACTGATTTACTATACAAAAACAGAGGAAACTTTATTGAAGATGAATTTATTGAAGAGTTTCCTCATCATTTGAGTCTGCCGAAGAGGCGGTCATCACTAGCTGCTGCATGGGGGCTTTTCAGGTGGCAATGTTGTATAAGCTGTTAGAGAGATGGCTCAGTGACTTAGCCTGGTCTTAGCCTGCCACCGCACTGAGGAAAGCTCCTGCAGATTACCCTCTAGCTGACAGCACAGAAAATAGCATCAGGCCCTTTTTCTCTCTCTGCTTTTTTGCCTCTCTCTTTCTCCCTTTCAGCCTGTATATAGATGTTTTTTTTTTTTTTTGTACACATTTTGTTTTATTCGTTTCTCTCATTCTTGTGGGCTCTCCAAATTCTGTCCTCAATTGCTTTTGGCCTACTTACTGTAGTGTCAAGCTCTAGTGTATGAGTGTATATGTGTGTGTACATGTGTGTGAGAGAGAGAGAGAGAGAGAGAGAGAGAGAGAGAGAGAGAGAGACTGCATCGCATAGATTTGTCGAAAGATGGGCTGCAAAACTAAAAATTTGCTCTTGACTCAGAGTTCCTTCCAGAGCTCAGCATGAACGTTTGGACTGTCAAATATTTTTAAGAGCATCCAGCACAACTTTACACTAAACTATGTTTACGCTGGCACGGTGGCACCATGTTTCATTCAGCATGCATTACTGACTATCCTCAGTGCTAAATTTACCAAATAGTTTAAGGTCCTGCAGCTATTGAACAGAAAATTAAATATCTGGAGATTAGTGAAAAATTAAATGGAATGAAAGTCTGGATAAGGTAATGTACATTGATTATACACACTGCAATTCAGCCATAATTTAACGCCTGTGTTGAATTCTACTGCCCTTCTGGCTCCCCTCATTTAGCATTATGAATATTCATTTTAACTGAGCTCACAAATCAGTTGAACTTGGGCATAAGAGGCTTGTAAATCTTTAGGATCCTCCTACACGTTTAAGCTGTATTTAAACATTCCTGAGGGGTGATGTTAAACAGCGCCTACACATACTATGACTTCCTGCTCACTAATTTTCAGCCAGGTGGCAGTCAGTGAGTTGAGGTAAAGCTTGGACAGTTCTGTAGCACATGGGTGTTAGATTTTCAGGCCTGCTACAGTAGAAAGTCCATAAGGAGAGTTTGTACTTAAACCCGCTGACCCTGCACAGGCATGTCATGCCTGTAATGAGCCCCTTCTAGTGGCTGCAAACAGGGGCTCCACTTAAACACTCTCACTCACTCCCTACCTCTCACTCTCTCACTCTTTCTGTCTTTCTCTCACTGCTTCTCACACTCCATCCACCCCTCTTTTTTGTTCTTGCTTTCTTTTTCTTTTGTATGTTTTTTGTTTTTCTTTCTTTCTTTCTTTCTTTCTTTCTTTCTTTCTTTCTTTCTTTCTTTCTGTCTATGTTAACAATTTTATTTTTCCACACTCTGGTTTTTCCACTTTCTGGATATGTTTTTTGTTTTCTTTCTTTCTTTCTGTCTTGCTTTTACTTTTTCTGTCTCATTAGTTATTTGTTTGTTATTTCAATACATTG
>JBBJLS010000001.1:19853573-19871006 GCA_037577275.1 Bryconaethiops microstoma
GGTAGGGGCTGTGTGCCTTTGATCTGTCCATTTCCCTTGTCCTTTGTCAGAAGCAGTCTGAGAGGGAGTGTGTGTGTGTGTGTGTGTGTGTGTGTGTGTGTGTGTGAGTGTCTGTGTGTCTGTGGTGTGAGTGTGTGTGTGTGTGTTTGTGTGTGTGTGTGTGTGTTTGGGAGGGGGGTTGTTCTATTGAAGTTTTAAGAGTGTGCAAGTCTCTTCCTCTTCCTTTTTTATTTTCTTTCTCCCCTTGCTGCTATTATGAGGGTCTTTAGTATGTGGGCAGAAATTGGGGAGAATAGCTGGCTGAGAGAGAGGAACGTTCTCCTGTTTATTAATATAGGAAGCAGGTTCCCACACACAGAACAATGAGTTAGCCATGCGAGGCAGCATTGTCTGAGGAGTGAGTGGCCCGAGGGAAAGTGTTCTACTCTGCTGGAAGTCAACGCTGAGGGAACAAGGCAACAGGAGGCTATCATGTTTTACATGCATTTCTGCAGCCTTTCCTGCTCACTGAATGTCAAATGTGCTCACCATTTTGACATAAAATATGACATCAGTTTTACGATTTCACTTTTTGCAGCATTTTTGGTGATGGATATTAAAATGTGTCATGACTTTTTTTCCCCCAGTATGTTCAATTCAGCTTTAACATGTGTAGAAGTGTGTGCTCTGTAAAGTATATGTACCGATTTTCACTTGTTTTCAAAGAAAACCCAACCAAACATGTCATTTGACCAAGGCACTCAAACCTTTGCATATATTCTTTTTTCACATGGACACATTTGAGTAAACTTGACACATCACTCTTTTCAGATTTATTTTCTAGCCTATTGTAATTATGGATCTGCAGCAGAAGTAATACTGGGGCTCTAGAGCTGATACAGAAAGGGGGGTAGAGAGGAAATTGCAGATGGTATCAGCCAAGTTCAAGTGCACAAAGCGCCCACCAACCCCCCACCCCCCCACTACACCCCAGCCCAAACCCCCTTTTCTCGCCTTCCTGCTATTCTTTCAGCCCTCCCTCCCAGCACACTGCACAAACGGCCGTCAGCTAGGTATGTGAGCATTCATTGTGTGCAGCAGGGGGTCCCTCACTTCAAACCGGCTTGCTCTGAAAGGAGCTTGCAGAGTCCCATGGAGATTCTTGAGCCATGAGCTGAGCAGACAGGCGTGACTGGACCACGGCGGACATCAAAAGTGTCCATGGCCGCGCCCCTCTGCCACTGCCCACACCGTGCCCTGCCTCGCTCTGTACAGTCTGCATTTGGGCGGCACACCACAGACCCAGGTCAGGCCAAAGGGAGTGGGGAGGGGTGACGGGCACTGTGTACCCTTAGATGTAAAATGCCATATGTCAGCCAAAGGAAGGATGAGAGGGATGAAAAAGCTATCTAATAGAATTGCTTGGAATTGGCAGAAAGAGCTGGAATGCCCCAGGGGTTGTGGGGGAATACCATCAGGTGAATAAGCCCTGAGAATTTTATGGTGGATGAGAGCACACTGGGAAGTAGTTCTCAGACAGGTGAGAGCAAGAAAGAAAGTAGGAAAGAGATAAAGTAGGAAAAAGGAGCCTCAGTCTCATTCAGACCTCTCCCAGTTTGCACACAACTTCTCAAGTGGCCCATGAAAGCCATTACCTACTTGTGGGAGGGTTTAATTGAGAAGGCCAATGCAAGTTTACAATGACCAGCTGAAACCTGAGTCAGTAAAAGTATGAGCACAGTACTTCTCTGTGCCATTAATGCTGACATAAATGACAATAAACTACTCTGTAATACAAGCATATGTGCCTATATATCTTCAGCAGAGGCCACTGCTCATTAGGGGAGCTGTAAGCATAGTACCCTATCCGTCACAGGCACATGGCTGAGAGCCGTTGTTCACATCATTAGCCATCTCACTGATGCTGTCCAATACATCCCAATCCCAAATACTCCAGCCCCTCCCCCTCGGTCATCCTTTTCTGGTCCTATCCCAAAGAACCTGAAAGGGGCCAGTGAAAAGCTAGGCCTGAAACCTCTCTTCTGAAGCTCGCTTAAGCAGCAAAGACACTGGAAGCCACTTTGCAGGTGCCAGCCATACATTATGCAGTGGAGTTCAAATTGAGCTCTTTCTTTCGCTCTGAAAAAAGCTCCCCATACATTCACTTATATTTGTTCAACCGTTTCATAGGCTACCTGCAAATGTTTGTGGCAGTCATTTAAAAGCCATTTCCACTTAATCATAGATTTACCTGATAATGAGGATAAATTATGATTTGAAGAGACTGACAGAAAGGAAAAAAAATGCTCCTCTTATTTCCATGCAGAGGTCTGGCTCCGGCAGGATAATGTTTTAAGCAAAGCACAAAATGTGTGTGTGTGTGTGTGTGTGTGTGTGTGTGTGTGTGTGTGTATGTGTGTGAGCATGTGTGTGTGTGAATGCCACAGCTTGATAACATCATTCTGTATACCACAAGCCAGGGCAATTACGCAAACACCATTGGAGGCACTCATATTACAGGTTATTTAGATCAAATTGGATAGAACTACATAAACAGTGCCTTTGCCTACAGGGGTTGGAGTCATTATCCCCACTATATGCAGCTCCCTCTTCCTTTCAACTTGTCCCTGTGGAGATAAGTACAAGTGGGGCGGCCATATTGGCCGGGCCTGTGCCCACACACCGGCGGCATGAAAATAGTGGAACCACAAGTGCTGTGTGTAAACTCTGCCTGCTATACAGGATGCCCGCACTACAGAAACAGTAGACTTGTCCTTACCTTGTTATTCTAACTCACTTGTGAAAGCCTAAACTCATTCCGACTTGCTTGAGTTGTTCTAAACATGTCTTGACGCATTTTTATTGACGTAAACCTAAGTGATATAAGCATACAGGTGAAAATACTAAGTATCAGGGCAGGACAGAGGCAGAGCTCAAAACAAAACTGAAAACAGCAGGGGCATGAGCAGGAATCCAAAATAAACAGAAAGCAGATATATAACATAAAATAAAGATATGATATTATTCCACCGTTTAATATTTTTGGAAGAATAAATTTTGTATTGGCTTTGAGTTTACATTCGGTGCTGTCATTGCACATGCAGATATTTGTGGTATATTGACTTCAGTGTTTTTTCTGTGTGATACAGTACTGTGCAAATTGTTTAAAAACATTTTTCTCAGCGTGTGATAGTGTCTTTCTGCTAGCAAAGTTTACATTGTAATAAACAAAAAAAAGCAGTTTTATTTGTAAAAAAGTAGATTATACATCATCTGCTGGTAAGGAGAGCACAGGTTTGTTTCCTCGATGCCTCCAGCCATTGCTTGGATTTGTGAAATTCCATCAGCAGCTTCTGATTTAATTTAATGAAGGACTGATTAAGTCAAACCACATTTCTGATGGAAACTACAGTATATCAGTGTGTTCTTTTTACAAAGAACACATTGATATACTGTACATAAAATCACTATTTGCTGTAGCATGATATTTACATTTATTCTTTTTTGCTTTTATTTAGTATATTTAGTAATATTGATGTGAAAAAAACACTCACTGTTTTTCATGGGGCTCAGGAAATTTGCAGGTTACTGCCTGTAATGGCTTGGTTTGTTGCATACAAAATGATATCTTCTAATTTTTGTGTCCTGAAAAAAATCTTAGATCCTTATCTCAGATCCTTAGCCCAATGCACATTTGTTATTTTGCAATTATATACTTCTTTTCTGAACTTTTCCCAACTAATATCTAGTTGCATTAGAAAACAATAAAGCAGGTCTGGATTAATCCCACCTGTAACCCCCTTTGAGGGGATTATTGTAAAATGCATTGCCACATACTCATAAGTATATAAAAGAATGCAATCATAATTAATTTCATCATCAGTTTGATGTCATAGTGAGATCATGTTCCCAAATATAAACTTTTCCATTAGTATAGGCCATTAGTGTAGGCTGTCTTGTGATAGTTTGATGTGATTATGGAATATGAAAGCTATATTTATTAAAATCTGTGGCACAAATTTTTAATGCAGGACCAAATAACTTTAATAACACACAGAATCCAAAAATTGATTGCAGAAAAGTAAAAACCCGTGGAAAACGTATTTTTAGGATTGTTTGGAGAAAAGTTTACTGTAAAACATTCAACAACAATTATTTACATGAACACATATTGCAAACTTTTTTTTTTTGATGTTCAGTGCAAATTAATCCCAACTAAATCCAGTGAAAAATAATTGGTGAGGCTTAATAGGAATCACAGAAACAATGATTCCATAAATTCAATTTTTAATTTTCTTTTTTTTCCAAGAAAAACTAGAATGTCTGGGTGAGCCTGTATGGAATGAACATTGACATGTTTTGAGTTGTTTTGAGACTGATTTGAGTTGTTGACTTATATCTTATCTTGACTTGAGTTGACTTATCTTGACTTGTTCAAATGTTGTTCATGTCTAATTTTTTTGTTCTTCTAAACTTACTCTGTCTCTTTTGAATTACAGTAAACCTAAATTTATCCTGATTTGTTTGAGTTGTTCTGAACTTGTCCTCACTTGTTTGAGGCTTGAGTTGTCCTAAATAAATTAAATTGCATGGTTGAGTAAGACATCTCGAATCAAAACCATTGGTTTCTTTTTTTTTTTTTCAGTTTCTTCATAGGCTGACTTCTACTGTCCCAGTAACCCCCCCACCCCCCCCACCCCCCATATCCCATCCCCCTTCTGCTGTTTCTCTCCTTTTATTGGCCCCCCACTTTAAAGTCTCCCCCCTCTTCCTCACCCCTGCTCTCGTCTTAACTTCCTCCTCTCCACCCCCCCCCCCAACACTCACATTTTTTCTGAACCCAAGTTGTCTTTTTCCTTCTGTTCTGTTCCATTTCTGAAAAACTGTCTTACGTTTTCCACATTCATTACTTCATGTAGAGGCCATGCACATACAGTCAAGGAGTCATAAAACTCCCAAGAGCTGCACCCCCACCTAGGACCCCCATTCTGACACAATTCAGGGCATCCATAATAGCTCCTACTAATAACTTAATGGCACCAGTATTTCTTCTGCTGTAGCACAAGTTGTCTGTGTAATAAACACCGTTTTCCTATTATTTAATGTAATGACTAGGGGTTATTGTGTCATGTAATTAATCCTTTGGTTGTCAGATGTTTGAATCCTCATTAAACATATAATCATACACTAATCATAGTCCTATTTACACAGTTTTATGCATAAGTTTTGAATTCTCAGATGAGTTCACAGAACTGTTACCAGCTTTTACAACTTCATAGCCCATAATGAATTCAAGAATATCACGTATCACAGAAATCCATAGCCACTGAAGCCTCTGCATTAGGATTAAGGTTAGTCACTGTTATCATATAGGCACGAAAGTGATATCTGCAGAGGCATTGTGCCCTGGTGTCTTCTGAACTGCTCTTAATCACAGAGGCTTTTAACAATATTTTTATGACATCTGATTTTTTTGTTAGTCTACAGCAGAGCAACCGTGAGGGTAATTATCTGAGGCACAGAAATGATCTTAATGACTGCGATCTGTGCCATGATGAGAAGAAGTTTGCTGCCAGAGAAAGGCATCATATTGGATGCCCGACGGTGCTGTGTGTGGTGGACCAATGGCCTCTAAAGGCAATTAGCATGGAGAGAGTAGTTTCCGGAAATATCCATGCTATGTAAACACGCTGTGTCCTCTAATGAGGTGTGACCAGACTCATGAGTTACCATGGCAACACCCACCAAGCCGCCTTGATGCCATCAAACTACTATAACATAATTTCCTCACCATTACTGTGCCAAGCTGAAGGCCCCTGAATCTTGCATAACTCGAATAACTTGCTGGAATATGTGGAATGTATATAATATACTTTTTTCAGTCGTATGAAGTGGAGATAAGGAATTAGAGATGACGATCTACTTATATCAAACTTTCCCTTTTATAGCAAATGTTAAGACTGTAATTTTTTTATTTGAATAAAAAAATTGAAGTGACATTCCAGGGGAACCTTTCTATCTTCAGCTTCTCTTTAACATCCATAACTGGCTGTATGCTGAGTTTGACTCTCACTGGCTCGAGAGAATGACAAAATGTTTCTGATTGACTGTGAGTTCTACAAGTTGCAAGTCTCGGACAGTGTGTTCTCGTGTATCTCAGCCTCCTGTGCACTCCAGCGCTGTCCGGTCACTGCACAGTCCCCGCCACGTTTTGTCCGCTGGTGGCACATTCCTTCCTCTTGGCCAGTCTTATGTTTATTTCCAAGGAGAAGTCTTTTTCCCAGGTCTCTCTTGGCCTCGGTGAGAAGGCTTTTGGCTGAGATCCACGCGGTACAAAAGGGCCGGGCATTCCAGCTGTCTGCTACTAATCCCCAGTGTCAGCTCGTGTTAATGTTGCAGCGTGAAATCTGAAGGCGCAAAGCAGCGTGGAATATTAAAAAAACCATCGTCAGAATTCCTCTGGAAAGGCAACTGGTATGCTGGTGGCATTAGAGAGGCTGGTGGGCTGCCATCTTAGAGGTGATGTGGTCCGGAGTTTGTCAAAGAGCATAAAAAGGGAGAGGAATTGATAAATAATGTCCAAGGAGACTGTCTCCTGAGGAAGAAAAAAAGAGAGCAGAGTGACTGACACAGGACTCAATCAATGTTTCACTTTTTCTTTTTTTCCCCATGTTTTCTCTCCTTGTCCCACTCAGCCCGGAAAACAAACAATAGCAGAATGATACGCTTCTGTGGACGGCTGATTATTTCACATTCCCTGCCCTTCTCTGTTTTGTGATTCTCCTTTAACTAAACGTTCACAAACACAAAACTTTTGATGACCAAATAAAAACAATGTGATTGTCTGTAATGTAGGTGATTTATTGAGCCACTCAAGAAGCATCTTCTGCCTCACAAACACCATGTTTTTGGTTTTACTGCGCAATTTAGATTTTTTTCTGATTTGAAGGTTCACATTTGTGTTTTCTGAAAACATTGTGAAAAAATAAAACAAAATAAAAAAACAGTTTTGCACAGACAATATTTTGTTTTTCCCCTGTCTATTGAATATAGGAAATAAGTAGGAATTTTGCATTAAAATGTGTCGAAGTGTGTTTTCTGTAGATTGGGGTGCCCATATCCAGTCCTGGACAACTGGTGTCCAGCACAGTTTGGTGATTTCACACCTGGTTCAACTTACCTGTATATTGCCAGGTTTATTGTGTGTTTTTGAGGAGGGCATCCACCACTCTGAGCTGGATATCAGCCACCCAGGACTGCAGTTGGGCACCCCTGACCCAAATTTTTAAATTTTTTTTAAAACATATCATTGCAAATCATGCCTGTTAATACTAAGTTGGTTCCTGTTTGCTACAGTAACTGCTTCTGGGAAGGCATTGTTGGATTGTGGGAACATGGCTACAAGGATTCGCTTGCATTCAACCACAGGACCATTAGTGTGGTCATTAAGTTGGGCAGTAAGGCCTGTCTTGGAGTCAGAGTTCCAGTTCATTCCAAATGTGATAGATCGCGCTAAGGTGAGGACAAGACCAGGCAAGTTTTTCCACAGCAGACTCACCACTCCATATTTAATGCACAGGGGCACAATCCTGTTGAAATCGAAAAGGGTCTTCCTCAGACTGCAGCCACAAAACCGGAACCACAGTTTTTTACAATGACAGCGTATCCTGCAGAAATTTCTCTTCATTGAAACAAGGCTGTGAAAAATCCCAGACCATATCCCTCCTGCACCAAATGATACCGTTGGTACTATGCCATCCAGTAGGTAGCATTCTCCTAGTTATTATCAAACCCAGATTGAATCCACGAAGTTTTTTAGGCCTTTCAGCACCTAAAAAAATCCTGCTCTATGAACTTGTGAGGAATACTGCTGCTCAGCAAAGCTGTTATGCTTTACTGTTTGCTACTTCACAATAACATATACAGATGAACAGGGCAGCTCTGATGAACCCACTTTTCAGAAAGGTGACATCTTATGACAGTCCCTGAACTCCTGGGTCTGACCCATTATACTGCCAGCTTGTCTATGTCTGTGAAGATCGCATGGCTGTATACCTGATTTCCTTGCAATGGGTGTAACTTAAATAGCCCAGTCGGACCCAGGAGTTCAGGAAGGCTGTTCATATACTTTTGCCACTGCAGCTTAGACAGTTATGGTATATTCTTAGAATGGATAGATGGATCAGTTTATGTACTCTACTTTACTGATCCCCAGGGGGAGATTTGAGGTGTCTTAAGTATGTATCTTATCTATGACTAGGAAAGATATTTGTGTCTATACACCCCTGAAAAAACGCAAATCTGATCAAATGATCAGATTTGTACTACCTTTGTACAGATTTGTAAACACAGCCTTTGAGAGAAAGTATGTGAAGGAGAAAGTATGAAAGCAGAAGCAGTTGGGAGTGGGGAGTTTGCAAGGGGGGCAGGTGCAGACTGCCTTGAAGATGCCCGGGGGCACTAATGAGATGCAGGTCGAGCTGCAGCAGACCAGCAGGAGCTGGGTCCCGCACCACTGGCATTGCTGCTTCCTCATGGCATGCAAGTTAGGGAAGGACAAGCTGTTTGTCTGGGCTGCTGGGCTTGGCCTCATTATCACATCAATGTCATCTTTCTCTGTTTTCATACAGCAGGCAGCTCACACCCCTGCAAGAGGATCATACTGGCCTCACACAAAAACACCCACAAGGGCTGGGCCCAAAGGGCGGTGTGTGTCAGTGTGTGTTGGTGTGGCTTTATTCATTTCCTCTCTCCACATTGCACATTTATTCCCATGGCAAATTAGCTGACTTACTATGGCACCCTTATTTTGGAATAAAATTACATTAAACTCTCGGGCTGTAGGAAGTTCCTCATTTTAAGACTTATGCCCCAACTATTATAAATTATTCAGCAATTACTTTGAAACTGATATGAACAATATGTACTTATAAGAATGAGAAAATTAAGTATAGGCCTAAATTCAAAGTTTTAAGGGGTTAAAAGCTGTAAAATGTGCTCTTCAAGAACACTTTTTGAACCTCTTTTTTCACTCCATTTTAGTTAAACCTAATGCAGTGTCAACTCAACCTGCTTTGAGGAGAAAGGTACATGCTAATTCTGTTATGTTTGCCAACACACCAATGTTATCCAGCTTTGTGTGTTGAGGAGTGGGAGAGTTAGTTATGCTCCTTGGACTCTCATGCTTTAAAAGTTGTGGCTTTGCATGGGATCAAACTCACCATTATAAGACTAATGCTTAGATAGTTGCACCATCCTAAACATTTTTGTTTTATCGAAGGTGACCTGATTACAGAAGCATGACTGAGCTTTTGTGATAGAAAATTTTAAAAATTGTCTTTATCTACACAAGTGTAGAAGTGTAAGACACGCAACCATGGATGGACTCAGCAACTGATATTTATAGACTTCACGTGATTTCTTTAATAAAATGACCATGGCAAAGGGAAAACAAAACATAAAATTCAATGCTCTTTGTTCGTGTTTCCTTGGCTCGAGGTGGGTTTGCTTTCCTACTTAGTCTTTTTAAGAATGTTACTAGATACAAAGCATAAATAATGTGGTTAAACAGAGATTTGGCAAGTTCAGAGATGAGCTGATCTTGGATGATCAAATGGATCTTTGTAAACGTACAGCAGGTAAATGTACATGGACAAATGATGTCTGTCGGAGAGGCTACACAAAAGTTGGAGAGAGAGAATGAGGGAGGGGCATTGACAGTTGGTCTGCTCCTTGAGCAGGGCTTTATCATGTTTCTCTCTGGCTCCGGGTCTTTGTGTGCGATGTTGAGAGCTGGTCTAGAATGCCAAACTGTGTTCTTAATAGTCAGCTATCTGTCTCTCTCATCTAGATGCAAGCACCATTGCTACCTGTTCAGAAACAAAAAAAGAAAACGTGGTGGGGGGAAGGGGTGCACAGGGACAAAGCTGAGAGCAGAGCCGCAGAACACAGTGTCTGTTGTGTATAAGTGCAGGCTTGGCACAAACACTGGCTTTTCTGTAAAACTATCCCACTGCTCCCAGCCCACTGCTGGGCCCTCAATACTGCCTTTGTCCTTTCACATCACCATCGACATTGAGAAGCCAAATCTAGCAACACCTGGCCCCTCGCTGCCTTCCCCCCCATTACATGCAGCCCAGCAAGCAGCTCCAGAGTTCATACTGAAGCACCATCAAGAAGACAAGCGCAGTGTCTTTCCTTATGGTGTTCAACTTGAATAAGAAATTGTTGGGTTAGTATACAGAGGGAACTGTAGACAAAGGAAGCTTCCAACATTCACTAATACGAATATTGGTGAGTCCTGCTGCCAGACTTTGAGGCAAAAGAAGTCAAATTATCAATAGCAGTGAGAGTAACACATACACAATGTGGTTTCCAGTTTTTGCAGAATGAAGTAAAAGACTAATATGAAATAAACTAGTCAATTCTTGATTTTGGAAATTAAGATCTCTTGTTTTTTAGGAAGCCTATGGGTAATAGTTTGTAAGAGCTGTAGGATCTACTGTCTAACTTGGTGTTAGTCTCACTATCAAAAGCAACTAAGAGGAAGTGACACTGACATTTATGAATGCTGTAATGAAGAACAAAAATGAAGCACTATAATCTTCAGGCACTCAAGTCTTTTTATGGCCTGAGTTGGATAATGTTAACTTATACCTTTTAAGAATGCCATATTTGGTAAAATAAATAATAGTTGGTAAAAGTTGTAGGATCTGTACTTTTAAACCAGTTTTCTTCTTCCCCCACTTCCTCCACTGTCTTCTTCCCCCACCGCCAGACTATTCCAATTTAAAACTTATAGTCCAAAATATTATACTGTATATTATTAAATGTCATAGCTTGCGTCTTCCTAGTAAAGCAAGCATTTAAACCTGCTTTGCATGGACTAGCAGCTAATGAAGGGCTGAGTGAAGGGCTCAGTTTGTTGCATTAATGGCACTGGAAGTTGGCATGCACTCAGATAGCACTGATTTGCTATCACCCTCATTCTGAAGTGTGTGGTGCCTCCCCTGTTCCAGCCCCATAGACACCAACAAACCTTTAAGTCTACACTGGTAGGGCAATATTCGAGCCAGTGGTGGTGCAGGCAGTCATTTGACCTAATGGTAAATTGTAGTGCACAACCCAGGTTTTGTCAAATTACTCCAGTTTGTTACAATATTTGTTTAGAGTTACTGCACATCACTACTGAATGCTGAAAAAACCCTACTGAAATGGCAAATTTAGGTGTTTTGACAAAAACGGAGTTGATTGCTATACAGGGGTCCTCGGGTTACGACAGTCTTGACATGATTTTTCGAGTTTACGACACTTACTCCCATAACTAGCTTATTTGCCCATGGCAGAAGAATATGCAGTATATGCAGAATATGCAGTGACGCGGCGCATGAGTAAAGATGGCAGCGTATTCCTGTATACTTACTTACGACATTTGGACTGTTAAAAGCGCAAGTGTTTTTACTCACATTTTTTGTCATTTTTTCTGTTACTACAATACAGTATACAAGTGCAGTATATTTATATGTCCTTTTCCTTTTTCTGTGGCCAAGTTGTGTTTTTATGTTCTAGATTATGATTTTACAACTGTTTTGGGTTCGGTAAGTGACTTAGGCTAGGGTGTGTTTCAACTTATACCAAAATTCATGTTACATCACTGTTGTAAGAACAGATCTGTGTTGTAACTCGAGGAGACCCCATATTGTTTTTTAATGAATTAGATTTTTGACTACTTTTTATACAGCTTTTTAAACCTCATTACAGTCGTTATGAAAACACATGGGCATGTTAATTCTGGCATTTCCTTGCAATTCATAAGAATCTTCAGCAGCATCTGCTAAGTTGAATGCCAGAGAGAAAGTCATGTCATGGAAGAATCGACCCTTTCAGGATCAGGTGTGGCAGTTACTATAGAAACTACAAGCTCTGTGCATTCCTAGCCGCTGAACAAGTGAAACCACCAAGTTTACAAGCTCGGGCCAACATGATCCAGTCAGAGATATCTTGCATCATTGATGTGACCTTCTACAAAATAGCAAGAACCAGAAATGAGAAGGATGGTTGGAACAGGCCACATAAGTTTAATACTTTTCTGTTCTGTGATGAAAAGGCAGGCCTAGCCCCCTCCACCAGACACGATCCTGATCAATCACTATGTCGATACACACTGCTGCCATTGTCATCCCGGTAGAGTCATGCCAAGACGAGAGTGAATGTGCTTTCTCCTCCTTCTCTCTCCTCTCCTGCTCTATGCAATAGCCGTCCCTTTGTGGGGTGGTTTTGATGGAATCTGAAAATAAGCAGATTTGTGATGGATATTAACGGTAGCTGCAGAACAATGGCGGTCCGTGCCACAAGGTTCAAAACAAATGTGGCTTTTATGTGGAGAGGGTGCCATGTGCTGGGAGGAGGTGGGGGGGTCAATCAGCAAGGAAACGACAATATCTGCACTGTCCCCGAGAGCACCAGCAGAGCTGAGTCAGGCGCCACCACGACATAGCACTGACAGACAGTCTTCGAGGAAGCGACCATCCTTGCTGGCTCTGTGTAAGCAGAAGAAATTAAGCTAATTGAGTCATGCAAGAAATTTTTATTTGTCTGCTTTTTCGTGCTGCATTACAGACTTCTCTAGGATCTGGGGCTGTGCATTTACTTAGCAGGCCTACAGGTCTATACCATTTCCTACCATAAAGTTGAATGAAACTTTCCTGGTCAAATAATGCATTTTGCAATTTAACTCTACATTGAATGAATGGAAGCCAGTTTCCAAACCTTCCTCTTTTTTGTCTTAAAGTGGTTTAAGGATTATTTGGATGTAGTTTTAGGATCAAGCCCATTATTAACAGTCAGCAAGGTGGTCTTTTGTGCCTCTTTTCTGTTCATCAAAGGTACCTTTGGTGATTGTAGCATTTGTGTTTGTGATGTCACAGCATTTGATTACAGAAACCCTCTGGCTTATTTACATGTTGTGTTGCATACTTAAGAAAATAAAGACTTAAGAAAATAGATGATGTTTGTTAGTGCATCACTATTCTCTTTCCAGCCAAATCTTCCTGTATGTACTTGACAGTGATGTGGGAGTGTTGCTTTACATACCTGACCAGTCTATGAGAAATATTTTAAAGGTTTACCTTGGTCTTTCAGATCTTGTCTTGAGTTTCTTCATGAGTGCCACTGTAGTTCAAAAAGATGTGGTAGCAGACTCAGAGGAAACATGTGCTGGCCTCCACCCTCCCTGTGTAGGTGGTATCACATGATAGGGCAGTTTTAACAGGTGGGTGGAATCAGACACAACTAAAGTGGGCAAAATTGTGTCATATTTTAGTTTATTCCATGCAGATGAAGTGTTGCCATAATTTGATCTTAGGTGCCCAAACCTTCACATACAACCAGGATGTTATGGCAGTTGTGTAAAATGGTGGCATGGTTGAACAAATAAAATGATTAAACACAAGAAAAACATAATAAACAATGAAGGACTGAGTGGGAAGAATCAATACTGTATATTCTCAAAGTGTCAAGTTTGTTGAAGCGTCTCAAGTATGGGCAGTGAGAGGCGATGAGTATGTGGGGAATTTTTGGCACCAGACTATGTCCTCATTTAGAGCGTTAAAGAGGTGTAAACTATACTTGCTTCTGCCAGTGATCCTCTCTAAATATTTACAATTAATAAAAATGTGTGGTAAGGCCCAGATCCAAAGCCTAGATTAAAGGGAGCTGTACCTAAGCCTGAAGTTGGACGATTTGCTTGGAATGGTCCACTGATCAAATTGTGGGTAGTGAATGATGTCTGGAAACAGGCTCATAAGCCTCACCCCCTTTTGCTTTTATTCGCCTAGATTGAGGGCTGAGACGGTAAAAAGTGAGATTGTCTTTCTCACACACAACACTGAATTAGTGGCAATCTTTGCCTTCCTAAATGGATTGAACATAGAGCCAGCCCCACTTGTTGAATTCTTTCATCTCGAAAATGGCCTCAGTCCTTCTTGTGAAGATGATGCATGTATGTACACTGTGAAGCATAAAGCAAAGAAGCATTCTGCTCTTGACTGCTGGATAATGTTGACTGTAGTCCTGAGTCCACAAAGTTTGAATCCTGTGTGGTTTCACTTTGCAGCTGTAATCAGATTCCACTCCACTCTGTTCCAATTAGACATTGGACTTATTACTAGTGATACAAGTTATTCTGTGTTGTTTCTCATTCATAGCTCTAGTGAAGAAAATACATTACAGATTTTATACAAGTACAGATTTTGAACTTCCAACTTGTATCATGTTTGTTTGAATGTCTTTTATGCACAAACATCCTTGATGTTTTTACCGTTTTTTGCCAATTACTGACATCAGAACAAGCAGGAAAAGTGCAGAATCATAAATCAATCATAAATGCACTTGCTGCATAACTTAATGCATAATTACATAATGTCAGTATCTGTTCCTTTTAGGTTGAACTTTTGTAGATCTTTGGTTAGAAGCAATCAGGAAGAACCTTATTGCTCCTGCTGATGTGAGCAGGGCTGAAGCACATTAGAGAGAACACTGAGGCAGCAGTGATCTTCTGTGGCTCTTGTACCAGCACCAGGCTTTGGGTGATGGGCAATGAACCAACTGAACTGGACCCAGTGTGTATATTTGTATGTGTGGCCATTTGACTTGTGCTAATGGAGACACGGTGACACCTCTCTAAATCTAAACATAGCAACCTGAGCAGTGCCATGTGTAACGAAACAGAGAGGCTCTGTGTTTTCTGCCTGAGCTTGCCATATGTTTGAGAGGCCTGAAAAAGTCATTCCGACAGAAGGGAAGAAAGTGATTTCACAAAATACAGGAACTGGGTTGTCTTCAGCCATTCAATTATAATATACATATTAAGTAAATACAAACTGTGACTCAGGAGGTTATCACAAAGCCATGCCAATAGTTCAGGTCTCTGGGCTGGGTAGCTTTGCCTGGCACACATTCACTATAATCAATGGGTGTAATCAATCTCCCTTTTTAGAGAAACGTTAAGCTTCTATTATTCAGGGTGTACTATTTGAGGTGTCATTTAGTTTACTGCATTGTGCTACATTGTTGCTAGGAGAGGAACATCACCATACTTGTCCACTGGCTACATGGACCTGCATCATTGTCTAATTAAAATTTCTATCATTCTGGGACAGTGCTTTCAATCCAGATACAATTAGAGGAGTGTAGGGACAAAGTTTGAAAGCAATGGTTTATTCAAAAACTACAAATCTGGAGGCTGGTTTGTTTGCTTGGACCTGGGGGATCACACTGTATGGAATGTAATTTTCCATGGTGTCGTGTCAAGGGACAAAATATTCATGGTCATAATGGTCATCTTTTACTTTAATAGAAATATTGTCAGGACTTCCATGATTTAAGTGCTTTGCTCCTATTCATTTCAATGGGCAGACCATTAACTAGAAAAAACAAAATTCCTGAGGAAATTTTAAAAGGGCCTGCCACCAAGAAACTACCTACAGACTCCATACCAACCATCTCCTACACCTTTTATACCTTAGCAGCCACCCATACATTTCATAGCAACCACCTCCTACACCATAGCAACTGCCTAAATAGTACTTAGCAACCATCTACTACACCACAGCAACCACCTTTTATACCTTAGCAACCACCCATAAACTTCATAGCAACCACCTCCTACAAAATAGCAACTGCCAAAAACTGCTTAGAATCCACCTCCGATATCACAGCTAGCAACACCCCAGCAACCACCTTGTATGCCATAGCAACTGTCTGGAAACTTCATAGCAACGACCTTCTACACCATAGCAACTGCCTAAAACCTCCTTAGCAACCATCTCCTACACCATAGCAACCAGATTTTATACCTCAGCAACCACCTGTAAACTTCATAGCTACCATCTTCTACACCATAGCAACCACCTTTTATACCTCAGCAACCACCGATAAACTTCATAGCAACCTTCTCCTACACCATAACAATGGACTAAAAACTACTTAGTAACCATCTCCTACACCATAGCAACCACCTTTTATACCTTAGCAACCACTCATAAACTTCATAGCAACCATCTCCTACACCATAACAATGGACTAAAAACTACTTAGTAACCCTCTCCTTGACCATAGCAACCACCTTTTATACCTTAGCAACCACCCATAAACTTCATAGGAACAAATTCCTACACCATAGCAACTGCCTAAAACCTCCACAGCAACCATATCCTACACCATAGAAACCACCTTTTATACCACAGCAACCACCTGTAAACTTCATAGCAACCATCTCCTACACCATAGCAATGGACTAAAAACTACTAAGTAATCATCTCCTACACCATAGCAACCACCTTTTATATCACAGCAACCACACATAAACTTCATAGCAACCACCTCCTACACCATAGCAACTGATTAAAAACTACTTTGCAACCATCTCCTACACCATAGCAACCACCTTTTATACCTTAGCCACCAAACACAAACTTCATAGCAACCATCTCCTACACCATAGCAACTGCCTTTAAGCCCACAGCAACCACCCAGAAACTGCATAGCAACCATCTCCTACACCATAGCAACTACCTTTCATGTCTTAGCAACCATCCAGAAAAACTCTGTCCCAATACTTTTGGCCATATAGTTCACTTTAAACAGGTGTGTCTGTGGTGGTGTGGCCTGAGGTCTAATATGAGGTTTCATAATGCTCGGTCACTGTATGGAGACTGAAAGTCTCTTCTCCTGAAATTGCATTAATTTCAATGGGGTGAAAAATGAATGGAAGTGAATGGGGGAAAAGGGATGAGCAAAAGACAAGGAAAAGATGAGAGCTGGTCATCACCGACCGCGGTTGTGTGTCGGGACAGTTGGCCTGAGGTATCACATGAAGTTTGGTGGGTTTCGGATGAAGCATGTCCAAGCAGGACGATCCGTAAGTTGAGCCTTATTTATTTTCTATGGCATTTCGGCCATCTTTGTTGGCTTGTAGCGTCGCCACGGTAATGCGAAACGCCAATAAAAGTAATATTGCACCTCATGGTGACGCGCCGAACATTCGGGCCACATTAAGTGTGACGGAAAAATAATAATAATAAGATATAATAATAATGATAAAGAAACCCAGGTGAATAACAATAAGGGACTGCCCATTAAAATTTTAATAGGACAGGCCCTTAATAATAATAACTAGAAAAAGCTAAATTTTAAAAGGGCCTGCCGCCAAGAAAATACCTACAGAGTCCATACCAACAATCTCCTTCATAACATTAGTATTAGCATAGCATTAGCCTAGCATTAGCATAACATTAATATCAGCCTTAACTTAGCAATAATAAAGAATAATAACAGTAAAGCTGCTGGCCCTGATGGGGTCAGTCCCAGGGCCCTTAAATGCTGTGCTGCCCAGCTGTCTGGAGTTCTACATCAGATCTTTAACATGAGTCTGAAACTGCAGAGGGTCCCGTCACT
>JBBJLS010000001.1:19880964-19890964 GCA_037577275.1 Bryconaethiops microstoma
AGTACCTGGGGGTCCACATCAGTGAGGACCTCACCTGGACACTGAACACCACACAGCTGGTCAAGAAGGCTCAACAGTGGCTGTACTTCCTTTGCACGTCAGGTCACTTTTGCACATTAAGCCCATTTTTGCACACTAAGCTCTTTTGTGCATCCATCTACCTCATCCTTTAATTTATTTCCTTTTTCTGCTCCTTTGCTCCTTTGCACATATCTTTCATTCCAAATGCACAGTTTATATTTATCTACACCTGTACATCACACTTGTCTACACTTACTTATTTGTATTTCTTATCTTGTTCTATTTATATATATATATATAGGACCCTTTTTTCTGTACATATGACAAACGCTTTGAAGCTTGAATCTTGAATTCATATTTTGTTCTTTTTTATATTATAGTGTTTAGGTGAGTCATTAGTTATCATCTAGTTCAACACCCAGTAGTTTTACCTGAAATTGCAGGATGCCAGAAATTTCCAGAAATGTCAGGAAGTGCTCCTTTTGGCAGTGTAATGCCAACATTTATCAGACTAATCCCAACATTAATCCAAAAACCAGTATGAACTCTGAACATGATTGTGATCTGAACGTTGAAGGCGGCCATGGACTCGCCCTTACCTCGCTACACCTCTGTGATGGATTACACAGCTTTAAAGGTGTGGTTTATCAGGAATGCAGGTAAAAGTTGAGGAGAAATAAACATGGCCGTTCAGATTTCATGCCAGCAAAGGAGTGAAGACAGACAAAACAAAGTATCTGAAGACATTGGCTGAAAATGCCATTTTTGTGATCAGCTGAAATAACCTTCAGTCACAGGACTGGAATAATAACAGGAAAACTAATGATCACAGGATTGGAATAGTTATATAGGTATTATGGAGTGGGCTTGTGTAGCATAAACTCTAAATGCAAGAGTATATGAATATTTAATACTGCTTCTGTTTACCTCAATCAGTCTTGAAAAAAGATGAAAACATTGGTTTGCCTACTACAGTTAAGTAAACTCCAAGTGAGCGTGAAAAGCATTTATCAGGATGGAAAATCTACAGAGAAACTGTACTTGTATCAAAATATTGCTCAGTTATGTGTATTACTCACACATAGTAAAGTTAAAAGTAAACCTACACAGTTTTGGTAATACTCAAGTTGGGTACCAAAAATAATGCCTAAGCACAGTAATGATATGCAGTCACATATGTATTTTACACCTGTGGTTTGTATACTATAGACCATCAAAGTGTAAAGTAAAGAAATGCAACCACTCAGCACAGCTTTGTTGAAGAATTGCCTGTATGTATTCATATTTAAAACCTGTTGAAAATAGCCATTGCTCGTTTTTCTTACTATATAAAACCATTTTGCTAGGGGTTATTTTTTCCAGAAAGGGGCAGTACGTACAATACGGGGGATGGGGCGGTGCTTCCTCATTACAAGCGATTGCATGAGCTACGTTGTTGGAAAGGACCAGTTTAATGTTTACACTTGAAAGGAGGAGCCAGACGTGTTTCTGAGGCATGAAGCTCTGAAAAGGCTTTAAAAGGCTCAAACGCAAGAGAAAAGAACAAAGAAAGTAAGAGAACTGATTGACTACAGGTTCTGCGAAACCAGGAGAGCCATGAGCACAGAAGTACCAGAGAAAGTTGAAGGTGCACAGGATAAAAGGAAAGCAGGCTGGACGGTAAGTGGGAAAAACGTGCATAGACCGTGTGTTTGAAAAAGATAAGCAACTTATTAATGGGGGTTGAAGTCGAAACAATACAGCGTTGGGGGTGGAGCATTGTAACCACACATTTCTGCACATAATCCCACACTTTTGTTACCTTATCTTTTATATTCATGTATCTCTTATTTTCTAATTTTATATTTCTCTTTTCTATTTCCATGTTCTGTTTTATGGAAATTATGTGACCGGACAGTTGCATGACCCTCAGTGGCAGGACCGCTAACAAAGATTGTTTGTATTTAGAGCAAGGCTGAAAACAACTGATAGCATTCAAAATCACAGTATTTTCTCAGGATACACTCAGTGTCCAAAAGTTTGTGGACACTTGCTCATGTTTCTTCTCAAGGGCACTAATAGGACGTTTGTTCCCATTTTGCTGCAGTAACAGCCTTTATGCTTCTGGAAAGGCTTTCCACTAGATGTAACATTGCTGTGAAGATTAAGATGTATTACATTAAGGTAGCATGTTGCTTTCAGAACAAAACTTTGTATCTCCATTTGTGTTGATTTTCAAAGTTTAGACTTAAAAGAGTCTTGTTACATTAAGTTTTTTCTTCTTCTGCAACTACTTTTTTAGTGTATAAATGATATATTGGGCAGTTCTACAGTATTTCAGCATATCACAACATCTATTTAGCTTTGGTAAATGGCACCTAGGAAAAGGCGTTGGAGTTTCATTAGTATTACAGTCCAGCATTTTTAATATAAGTATTTAACACTTAACAGAACTTTACAGAAACAAGCTGTTTTTTTATAATGTACAGAGCAATCAGAGTAATCTAAAAGGTTGCATGGTAAAAGATGATGTACCATTAGCCAAAAAATATATTAATGAATGCCTCCACTTTAGCTGTCCTTTAATTTTTTTTCATTCTGACCTGCTTTTCTGTTAATTACAGTGTCCTACTGCAGACAAAAATTTTTCCAGAGAGGACCTGAAGCGCACCTGGAAGGAATGCCACGAAGAGAGTTTCTGGTACCGAGGTAACACACACACATACACATCCATGCACACACATACACACTCATTTATATGTTTTCAGACTAATATACTGAAAAATATATACATAAAAGTTTTATCTTTTATAGGTGCAAGTATTGAACTGAAGACAATATTTCTCCTAATTTCCAAAGAAAAATATTGTTCTTTAAAGCATATTTCTAAAGAAAATTTCAGTATATCAGAATAAGAGAAATGATGCAGTGTTTACAGAACTTGAATAATTAAAAGAAAACAAATCTCTTGTTCACTCAAACAATACTGGCAATAATTACCTTTGACGAACTTCTAGTAGTGTTTTGCCTTCCAACTGGTCATACTGCAAGAGGAGAGTGTTGATTGTAGTTGATTTATACTTTTCGTCATTAAATAAGATTTGTTCAGGTGATCACTAATCACTACCTCATCAAGCAGAACTCGTACTCATAGAAATGCTGATTTAAAAATAACTTGGTGATCTCTTATTTTTTTCCCGGTGCTGTATATGGTATATAGATACATATGCATAATATGTAAGAGCAGAACTAAGTGTGATGTCCTGTACTTCTTGAAACTACATGTCTTTCTCTCCTCAGCTCTTCCACTCTCTCTTGGAAGCATGGCTGTTACTGGTGGCCTGATCTATAATGGTAAATATTGCATCTTTTTACCAGTCACAACACTGTTTCACACTATCATGCAGTACCGGGGCGTCATGAATTTTTTTTTTTCGACTCACAGAAAATTTGCAGGTCGGGTCAGGTTGTTGATTTATGAACATTTTTGCGGGGCTGGTTGGCTCTCTTTAACAGGTTTGGGCAGCTGTGGATCATAAAATACCCTGACCAACGCATAACTAATATTCACCTATTCAGCAGTTTAACCCCGCCCATTCAAAATAAAGCTATGTGGAATATTTCAGTACAAGGCACACTACTGAGCAGCCATTTGAAACTGAGGCAGTTTACATAGATCAGTCTTATAGGCACAACCTGTTTAATTCTAATAGATAAAGAGTGGTTGGATATGGGTTCGTGTATAATTGCAACTAAATTGCATCATGCCACTGCTATGTCAGGGCATTGTTTATAATGGCCTGCAACCGATATCTGATCAACAGTGGTCATAAAGTTAGAAACTGACTAGTGATGAAAGGGGAAGAGGGTGACTGGGAAATCAAGTTGTGCTTAGAAACAGATGGGCAAACAGTATTTCTTTGTATACCTAGATAGTGACTTATAATCTAAGTGGACCTCAAAAGGTAGTGTGGAAGTACAAGGCAGGTGTCTAATAAAGGGGAGTGTATATCAAAGGACAATAGTTGGTTCATAATGTGCAAGTGATAATATGATCAGTAAGCAGGTTCAGGAATTCAGGAAGTGCATTAATCAGGACTGCATGATTAACAAATACAGACTTCATTTTTTTATTCAAGTTACCTAATTGAAAGTGTATGTAAGGGGAGTTTTGATTTGCCTTCAGTAGACCCACATGCAACATATTGTATGTTTTGTTTATAGGTGTTTGGAAACAATCAAAGCGCTTTGGACCATTCCCCAAACTGGCAGGTAAGTCGCTTCATAAGCAATGGAAAAAAATTTTAATATGCAGTGCAACACCAACCTAATGTTTGCTTATTCCACACTTTACAGAAATGTGTCGCTTTATGAGATTCACTGTATTTACATTCATTGTCCGTTTTATCACTTACCATACAGGTGCACTTCATAGTTTACATCTGTTTCTCTGCATCATTTGATGCACACAGGACCACTAGAGAGCAGGTATTATTTAGGTGGTGGTGACTCTACCAATGACATGGTAGTGTAATTTTAGGGTTTGTGTTGCTCAGCAGTACTGCTGGTGTTTTTAAACACTATGTCCACTCACTCTCCACTCTCTTAAACAACTGTTGTGTGTGATCCAATCTGTCCAGAGCACACACACACACACGCACACAAACACTAATACTAACACTAACATGACCATTACTGTGTCAGTGTCACTGCTGTGTTGAGAATGATCCACCACCCAAATAATTTCTGCTCACTCAATGCTGCAGGGAAAAAGACCACCTATATGTTAACAGCTGATAAAATAGGCAATGAGTGTAGATACAGGGTAGGTGTACCTAGGAAAATGTCTTGTTAGCATATATTTAAAACAAAATTGATGTCCTGTAGGTTACTTTAGTATCTTAACTAGTCATGTAATTCTCCTCATACAGCTTGTATTCACATTCAGGGCTTCTGCTCAGACTGAATTATTGCACGGTTATCAGTGAATATCATGCCAAGAATTGTGTTGATATGGCTTAATGATTACTGCATTACACTTTGATCAGTGCTGAAATGTACCTGTGTGCTCTATATTGTACCTCAGTGGCAGGTATTCTAGGTTACGCGGTTGGGAAAGCTTCTTACATGGGAACATGTAAAGAAAAATTTCAGAAGATGGGACTGGACTTCAATAATGGTTTTGGCAGAGGCTGGGGTCCAGGCTTTGGACCCCCTGGTTTTGTAGGTTGTAGACACAGGTGAGCAGTAATAGGAATTTTATTGTTTTTGGCCATGCTTATTCCATTTTGCTTTCATCGCTTTTCCCCTTTTGCATTAGAAAACGTCTCAAAAAACAACCTCAACATGCTAAACACCTGAGTATAGTAGAACAATCAAGTATATATTACAATCGCTTGAATCTCATTTGAAGATACCTGTACAGATACCTGTACCATACTGGTGCACCTTTAAGTGGACCACCTGTGCATGAACAATTTTACCTGACCAATCAGTGAAAACAGACCTCCATAGGACCACCCCTGATTAGATATTGTTTGGATTGTGAACAGTTCTTAGCATCATTTGGATGGTGAACACTTCACCAGCATAGTAGTGCGTGCTGTGTGAGTTGAGAGTAGTCAGCCAAAACTAAAATATCCAGTCCACAGTAGTCCTGTGGTCATGAAGGTCTAGAGCAGGGGTGTTGAACTCCAGCACGTTTTGGTGATTTTCCTGCTCAGAAACACCTGGTTCACCTCGCCAGTTAATTGTCAGGTTTAGTGAATGTGTTTAAAGAGGGCAGTGCTGGACACCAGCCCTCCAGGACCGGACTTTGACACCCCTGCTTTAGATAAATCAATGAGCATCAAATTAATCAAATTAAGCATCTGCAAATGAAAACTATACAGTTACAGTAAAGAGCCTCCAATAGTTGTATGAACTAGTGCAAGAGTTGGAAACACTGGTTGAATGATTATATACACAAACTGTAGTCAACTAATGAAATCAGAATTTTTCTGAAAAAATAAATATATTCTGAAGAAGCTTATTTAGTCCATTCATACAGCTCTACCAACGTACTGTTTTCAAGGGAAAGAAACATATTTAGGGTAAAATTTGTCAAGGAAAATGAGATAGTTGTTTCCCTCCAACCCTACCTATAATTACCTTTTGTTTGTAGATCATCTGTAGCTATGTCCTATGTTTGTAACCTACTGTCTTGCATGTCTGTGTACTTTTTGTAGTGCTGTTACAAATGAACAGCAAATTATGGAAGAAAGAGAAAAGGACAGTGAGCTGGGTTACAAAAAAAAAAAAAAAAAAAGGACTAGAAAGAAGACTGAAATGCAACTAGACGCATTTCCGCATGAAAATGCAAAGGGAAACGGTATGGTTGCTTTATAATCAGTGTTTGGAGAAACCCAAACATTGGTTTTATGGTAAAAAAAAAACAAACAAAAAACAAAAAAAACTTTGCATTAAAAAAAATGCTCTCACCATGGATTCAAACTTCGGTCTTCTGATTCAAAGGCCAAGCGCCTTACTGCAGTCACAAGCAGTGGCACACGTCTTTAGCGTCTTGAAGTTCGTTTGTAAGTCTGTTGTGTGTTTTGCTATGTGTTTTTCTTTGTGTTTGTGTTTCTTCAATTTTTGTTGCATTACAGCCGCCATATCTGTGACATCACACTCTCTTTCCGACACACATATCGAAGGCGACTTGTCTGTTCTCTCTCCCCAAATATTACAGATCTGACTTGACCACAAAAATCCATTTTTTAAATGACCAATAATTGGCCCATTATGAACTGATCAAAAGCTATATTAATTTTAAACCATAACAATATTTTATAAACTGTAAGAGAAGAGGTGCCAAATTTAGCTATAAAAATATTAAAAGTTAAAATAAAACTTAAACAACAGTGTGACTGCTGACACAATCATGACAAATTATACAAAAGATAAGAAAAACATCCTTATTATTTATGTTTACTAGCCTAAAATTTCAAATTCTTTTGACTTTCTAAATGTAATAATCACAATTAGTTATAACTGACATCCAAAATGATGCAGTCACCAAGTTTGACAGAAGCAGCAGAGCACTATAAACTCACAATGTACTCCCTGATGAGGCCATGGGAATTATCCGGGGGGCTCCAGGAGCACAGCACTGTCCAATCCTCTGCTTTATCGCAGCTAAGCTGCAGTGCCTGAGGAGGATCTGGCACTGGAAGACACGCGCACACGCACACACAATTAAGAACTCGCTTCTCTCTGTGTTGCAATTAAGTGGTGTGTTTGTGTGATGTTTCAGGTGTGTGACTCACAGCCTTCGGGTGTGCGGAGCGTCAGCACCTCGTTGGTTTTGTGCTGTCTGCTGAGGCACTGTGTCACCACTTTCACCTGGTAGGTGGTATCCGGCCGCAGCACAGTCAATCTGTAGCTGCTCTTGTTGCTGTGTGTGTCCATGGTGGTCCATGGCTGCGCCCCAACAAGCCTGGGCCAAGATCACAGCACACACACTGGTGACTGATATAGCAGAGTCAAAGTTGTTCACATTACTGAATGCGCACCATAACTACAAAGTAATCTAACTGTGATAAATGTATCACAATGATCATTCTCATCTTGAATCAGCACATGACATCATTTTAAAATGCATGAATCATTTCACATACATGTCTCAGAAACAGTCTTTGTGCTTATTGCTATTTTCATTTGATCAAGGGATTTGTACTGATATTCAAATACACAGATGCTAATGTAGTTGTCATGTTATCTATTGTTAGCCGGTTTATTACCTGTAAATTTAACATAAATCATATAATTTGGTCTGTGTAAAAGATATGGCACATTTTGTAGATTTGATTTATTTTTCCCCAATATGTTTAACTCAGCAAATATAAATTGTTCATTAAAATTTGTAGAAAATTGTGTTTGTGTGTGTTATTTTCACAATATCAACAAAAACTCTGCATGCTACTGTATGATAGGAAACAAGCATGAAAAATCACTAAATAGTTTACTAAAGGGGCCCTTTTGTGCTAGCTGAATGCCATAACTATTTTTTTGTTACTGTTTATTTTTCTACAACAAAATATATTTTTTCTCAGGATATTTGAATACTTTGAAAAAGGTAAACCTACTTATCCCTACATTATATTTTGGAATGTAAGTGTAAGATTTGAGGTGAAGGAAGTGTACCTATAATAGATGAGGAAGGAACAGGTGGAAGGTGGCATATTCTTGGGCCTGGTCCAAGTGAGTGTTATTGCACCAAAGAAATCAGCGCTCCACTGCAGGTTCTGGACTTTATAGACCAGCGAGTCAGCTGTGGCGTACAAAGACAGAGCAGGATTAAGACATGCAGCTAGACTGGAAGTAACAAGTGGTGTCATCTTTTCTGGGGTGCAAGAGTGTGTTTCACAGGAAAGTTATCTATAGGATGGACATAAGTCTCTGAGCCACTCACCAGTGCAGTTGTCTTCATCGCTGTGGTCTGAGCAGTCCAAGAAGCCATCGCATCTCTCACTGTCCATGACACACGCTTCCCCATCAGCACACAAAGTGCCATTCAAACATACTAATGGCCCATGGGTGGCTAAAGAAAGAAAGATATAAGAAAGAAAAAAGAATGAAAGAAAGAAATAAAGAAAAAATAAAGAATGAAAAAGAAACAAAAAAAGAAAGAAATAAAGAGAGAAAAATAAAGAAAGAGAAGGGAAGGTTTTATTACATTTATTAAATACCACAAACAAAAGAAAGAAAGCAGTGGTTTTTATTCAAGTTTCCATTGGTTTGCAGCAATCTTACTCTAAAGCTTATTATACATTCAAAGCCTGGGAAATGATTGGGCTTTGTGTAATTTACACATGCAGCCCATAAGCAGCAATTGAACTGGGTTCATCCATGCTATAAAAACTGATTAAGAATCAGTTATTATTGATACATTCAGCCATCACTTTGTTTCTTCGTAAAAACTAAACAATGTCATGTTTACTTCTACAAACTTAGTGCTGATTTTGGCCTGTTGTATGCGCACGTGTGTGTATGTGTAGAGACACTTACGACAGCTGGCTTCATCTGAGCCATCCTGGCAGTTGCGGTGTCCATCACAGCGCTGCCAGTCTGGTATGCAGATGGGCGGTTTACGGCATTGAATCTGGCCCCTTGTGCAGTGACCCGTTGGCTCAGGTGTGGATGTGGTCATCATGGAGCTGTTGGAGGCTAGCATATTCAAAAAATGCAGACGTCATGAGTGAGATGGATATGTATAGATAATGAGGGTCAAAAAGACAAAGTGTGTGAGCAGTGGTGTGTATGTCTGTTTCTGGATTAAGCCCTACCTGTGGGGCACCCGACTTCATCACTGCCATCAGGGCAGTCTGCATAGCCGTCACACACCCAGTTATTTACAATGCATGCTCCAGAGCCACAGGAGAAACGACTAGGAGCACAGGACACAGGGCCAGGAGAGGATGTATGGGGAACGATTCCATCTAGAAACACAAAAATTTAACATTTAGACAATACAGCGATTTAATTACCATAACTTTTTTCTGTGCTTTTTAGAGCATCTAGACAATGCTACGTAATGTGTTTTTATAAAAGGGATCTAGCTTAATCACAGTCAAAATACAGTAACTGCAGATATTTAAGTCTTTTTTAATGAACTATCCAATCAGCGAAGTCTGTGCAGCTCTCAAGCTGGTACCTGTGCAATGAGCTTCATCAGACCAGTCTCCACAGTCATTCTCCCCATCACACTTCCACCAAGTGGGCACACAGCGTCCATTCTTGCACGCATACTGGAAGTATTGTGAGCAACCAGACTCCTCCATGGGAGAACCCGCTGTCAGAGAACACAGTCAAAACACACATGCACGGCTTGTAATAAGTATGATTAAGGTGATGGTGCTTACCACAGTTGGCCTCATCCGAGTAGTCACCACAGTCGTCCATGCCATCACATTTCCAGTCAAGGCTCACACACACTCCGTTGGCACACTGGAAGTTGTAG
>JBBJLS010000001.1:19903842-19916971 GCA_037577275.1 Bryconaethiops microstoma
TCTCTTATTTGTCTCCACACACGTAACTGATTCTTTATGACAATATTATTAACTGCTGTTTGGTCTACTATCACTGGGGATAGTAACACTGCTCAAAGATCATAGGGATGACAGTTATCACGCTCTATCTGATGCCAATCTGGGGTAATAGCTGACTGTTCCAACCATAGTGTAAAAACTTTTAAATGTGTAGCCCAATAGTAAAGGCGAAAATCCGGAAAGGCTAAACCCCCCTCTTGTTTGGATTTGCAAAGATGCACTTTTTGATTCTGTGACTTTTATAATTCCATAAAAATAGAAGAATAATCAAATCCAAATGTTTAAAGAAGGACTGAGGTACCAGTATTGGAATTTTACGAAATAAATATAATATTTGAGGGAGACATATCATTTTTATCGCATTTATTCTGCCAATTAAAGAGATTGGTAGAGTCCTCCAATAGTGTATACAATTCTGTAGCTTTAAAATTAGCTTTGAAGAGCAGAGAGTATTTACAAGTAACCACAGTTCCCAGATATACAATTTTTTCTGTGGAGACCTTAAATGGAGAGGAATGTATTATGGACAGATCTTTTAAACCAATTGGCATAAGCTCACTTTTTTCAAAATTAACTTTAAAGCCAAAAAACTTACCAAATGTCGTGATAGTCTTGAGTATCACTGGAAGGCTCACCTGAGGTTGGGTAATATAAAGTAAAATATCATCTGCATACAGGGATATTTTATTGTTGGTATTTGAAGTATGCATGCAAGATTTAGTTCGAATGGTTTCTGCAAGGGGCTCTACCGATAACACGAACAAAAGGGGTGAGAGGGGACAGCCCTGTCTGGTTCCTCTTTTAAGATAAAAGGAGTCTGAAATTGTTTTATTTGTTAAGATCTGTGCTGATGAACTACTATATAAAATTTTAATCCAAGTTATAAACTCATCTCCCATATAAAATTTCTCAAGGACAGCAAACAAATAACGCCACTCCACTCGGTCGAACGCCTTTTCGGCATCTAATGAGATTATAATCAAATTGTCTCGGGTTGCCTTAGGATGATAAATTGTATTGAATAGTCGTCTAATATTATGGATAGTGCTTCTTCCTGGAATAAATCCATTCTGGTCTGTGTTAACCAATTTATTAATTAATTTACAGAGTCTATTTGCAAGTGTCTTGGATAATACTTTTTGATCAACATTAAGAAGTGAGATAGGCCTATACGCCTCGACTTCTTCAGGATTTTTACCTTTTTTTGGAATTACTGTGATAATGGCCTCAGAAAAAGTTGGCGGTAATCCATTTTTTAACGCTTGCTGAAAAGTTTTAAGTAATTATGGAGCAAGGATGTCGCTGAATTTTTTATATAATTCAACTGGCAAACCATCAGGACCGGGAGTTTTCCCGCTCTTCAAAGTATTTATTGTGTTCCGTAATTCCCCTAAAGTAATGTCTTTATTAAGAGATGTCCGATCTTCTGGACATAGCTTGGGGAGGTTACATTTATGTAAAAATGTATCCATTACTTGTGGGTCCAATTCAGTGTCTGAAGAGTATAACTTTGAATAAAATTCCTTAAAACACTGGTTTATCTCTTTAGTTGCAATACAGTGAATCCCATCTTTTGTTTTTATTTTATGAATTGTCCTTTCACTATCTACTTTACGCAACTATCTGGCTAATAATTTATGGGGCTTCTCTCCAAATTCAAAGTATTTCTGTTTAACAAAATGAAAAGTTCTATTAATTTTAATAGAGATTATCTTATTGTATTCGTATCTTAACTGTAAAATTTTCTTATAAATATCTAATGAGGGGTTTAGTGCATTTTCAATGTCTACCTGATGAATTTGTTTCTCTAAATCAGTTAATTTTGTTTTGTATAATTTATTCCTGGATCCTTGATATGATAGAACACAGCCTCTTATAAATGCTTTTAACGTTTCCCAAAGCAGTCCTGATGATATCTCTGATTTATCGTTGCTTTCAAAAAAAAATTCCAATTGCGAACTCATAAAATCAATTAATTTAGGATCATCGATTAATTGAGGGTCCATCCTCCATAAAAGGCGGTTAAAAGATGTTTGATCGAGAACAACTTCAAATGAAACTGGGACATGGTCTGAAATCAATATATCATGAATTTTACAATTCAGGGTGTTAGAAATAAGATTACTGTCCACTAGAAAAAAATCAACACGGGTGTATACATTATGTACATGTGAATGAAATGTATAGTCTCTTTCAGTTGGATATAGAAGTCTCCATATGTCAACCAGTTTAGAATTATCAATAAAAGCATTTAAAAATTTTCTTGAATTAGATTGCGGTGTGATTTTGGTTGATGATCTATCAAAATATGCGTCGAGGACACAATGAAAGTCCCCACCTATAACAAGATTTGTTTGGTACAATTTAGGGATGAGAGAAAAGACCTTTCTAAAAAATTCTGGCTCGTCATAATTTGGACCATACAAATTTATTAACATAATCGGGAAACCATAAATCTCACCAGCTAAAATAATGTAGTGACCTTCCCTACCTGTTTCCAGAGTTTTTTGTTTAAATGGAACCCCTTTCCGAAATAAAATACCAACCCCCCTAGATTTAACTGAAAAATTTGATTGGTAGATCTGTCCTATCCAACTACCTTTTAATTTATCTTTCGAGTCCACCTTGAGGTGAGTTTCCTGCAAAAAGATTATATCTGAGAAAAGAGATTTTAAATGTGCTAATGTCTTGCTTCTGTTAACCGGATGATTGAATCCTATAACATTCCACGAGATAAATTTGAGACCCTTTCTGTTGCTTTGAGTTGTTATTTTTTTCTTGATTTAAAAAACAGGCCAATCATCTTCACTGTTTTTTTACTACTTTGAGGTATTTTAAGCAGGCCCCCTTCCCACATTTCCCAGAACTTAAACATTAATCCCGTCATCTAACCGACAAACTAAAACTCGTGGTACGATACCGAATTACACAGAAGTTAAATTAAAAATTACCAATAATAATCAAATAAACCTAACGGATACTTTCAAAATATCAGACCTTAAACTTCCAAAACTCGTAACAACACAGCTCCATAATAAGGAGTTCTTGTAGAACATCTCAATATAACATAACGAAACAAGAGTCCTGTAAAACGTATATGGATATGATTGAAATTCACCAGTCACATTATTCTTATCTTACTTGACTCAGTCCGACATCCTTTACACTGGTCTTGAGCTTTCAAAGTTACTTTCAGCAAACCTGACTGCTTTGTCTGGATCAGTAAAGTAGAACTCTTTGCCTTTGTGCGAAATCCTCAGTTTAGCAGGGTATTGCAGTCCGTATTTTACTCCTGGTTTATCCTTCAGCAACTCCCTTTGAAAAGTGTTTGAAAAGTGCGCGTCTTTTTACCACAGCGGGCGGATAGTCCGGAAAGATGTTAATTCTTTGCCCCCTGAAGCCAATCTGCTGCATCCTAGCTGCCTTTTGCATTATTTCATCTATCTCATGGACATAGTGCAAGCGCAAAATGAAGGAGCGGGGTGGGCACGATTTCCAGGACGGGCACGTAGAGCTCGGTGGGCATGATCCACATGCAGAGAATTCTCTAACAACAAGGCCTCAATGAGGAGTTGGGCAGCGAAATCTCTAGGCTTCACTCCATATTCAGGGCCTTCTTTAATGTTCAGAATGCGGATATTTTGTCTTCTGCTGCGGCTTTCGAGATCTGTGCATTTTTCAGTAAGTTGTTTCATGGTTTGCTTTAGCTTTCCCAGATCTTGTTCCATCTTAACCATTGTGTCAGAGGAAGTGGAAACTTAGCTTTCCAGGCTTGTTAGTTTCATAGCGTGATCGTCCATCGTCACTTTGATCTCCAAAATTGCCGTGCTGGCCTCATTTTTAAATGTTGACAGTTCTCCTCTGATAGTGACAGCAAGTTGTTCGATCTTTGAGTCTATAATTTCCCCAATATCTGATTTGATTGAAAGAAGTTCTGCATGGAGCGAAGAGATCGCATTAAGGATAACAGAGCTAGCCACCTCTGGGGCATCTTCTTCAGGCGTTTCTTCCGCATTAGAGCCGAAGGCTATTGCGGCCTGCTCTGGGGTTTTCCGAGATTTGGCCAGCATGTTTAGAAAACTGGGCAAATTAAATCCTGAAGTCAGTTAATAGTTTATAAAGTGTGAGACTATAGTTTGTTAGTACTCACAATTACTGAATAGATGTTCTGGCGGAGGTATGTTAGATTTTTTTTACGGAGCCGTCAAGAAGTGCGTGCTACTCTCCCATATCGAAACCGGAAGCCCCCCCCCCCCTAAAACTTTTTCAGTAGCTATCCTAGCTTGCTAACTTTCTGGAGATATGGATCCCATTAGAGAATTAATTTTGAAAATACTTGTCAAAATACTGCTGCTGAGACAGAGGAGAAGACATAATGCCATCAGTGCGAGGCATCTGAGATGTGTATGTGTATGTGTATTCATGTAGTGCACAGTGTTTGGACACTAGATTCCGGCATGTCGTGCGGCAATTATGTAGTGCACTTACTAGTGGGTGAAATTGACACTACAAAATGGCTGATTCACTACATAGTGCCCTACATACTAAACGAGTGCACTTTTCGAACACAGCTTTAGTGTCCATGCCATACAAAATATGATGAATGCAATAAAATGAAATGGCAGCAGGTGAGGAGGGGAAAAGACACTCAATAACATAACATTCATAAGTCTACTTGCTGCTATTTCATTTTATTGCATTCATCATATTTTGTATGGCATGATGAATGCAATAAAAAGAAATAACAGCAGGTTAGGGGGGGAAAAGACTAATATTCAATAACATACAGACGGTACAAATTAAACAGTTATATTGCACAATCCAGTCCAGACCAGAATGACACAAAGACTGAAAAAGATCACCTAGAGAACAGGGAATTGTTATACAATCTTATTCTTATATACATTCATTTCTGCATTTAGTGGCAATGAGTCTTCTGCTGCGTGTGCTTCGATGTTTCATCAGGTAGGCGTGCATGGGGTGGGAGGGGTTGTCCATAATACTGCGAAGCTTCTTCAGAATTCTCTTCTCAGACAACTCTGCCAGGGTCTCCAGTTTGACACACAGGACAGAACCAGCTTATTTGATCAGCTTGTTCAGCATATTGGGATCAGCTGCCTTCACCCCGCTGCCCCAGCACACAGCTACAAAAGACAGCACACTCTCTACCACAGAGTGATAGAATATGGTCAGCATTGTTCTGCAAACATTGAACGACCTGAGCCTCCTCAAACAAGTCGGCTCTGCCCTCTCTTGAAGACAACGTCTGTGTTCTTCGAACAGTCCAGTTTGCTGTCAGTGTATACCCCCGGGACCTATAGTCTTCAATCACCTCCACATTAGTCCCATTGATGGTGACAGGGGTGGGAGGAGGAGCCAGCTTCCTACAACCAGTTCCTTTGTCTATGTGATGTTAAGCTGTAAATGTTTTAGCTCACACCACTCCACAAAACTGTCCTCCGCACAAAGCCTTCCACCACACTCTTGTATTCATCCTCCTGTCCATCCCTGATACAGGCCACAATGGCAGAGTCATCAGACCACTTCTGTAGGTGACATGACTGAGACCTGTACCTGAAGTCAGACGTGTAGAGAGTGAAGAGGAGGGGTGCTAGGACATTTCCCTGCGGCGCTCCCATGCTGCTCATAATGCTATCCAAGCAGCAGCTCTTCAGACGAACATGCTGAGATCTATTAATTAGATTAATTAGATTAGTCTGTAATCCAAGCAACCAGTGGAGCATCCACCTGCAGTTCCATGAGCTTATTCCCCAATAGTGATGGTAAAAGCGCTAGAGAAGTAAAAAAACATGACCGTCACAGTGTTTCCAACAACATCCAAATGGGAATAAGCCTAGTTCAGCAGTAGATGATGGCGTCCTCCACGCCGATACGGGACCGGCAAGCAAACTGTAGGGGGTCCAGCCAAGGCTCCACCAGCAGACGCAGATGTTTCAGGATAAGTCTCTCCAGTGCTTTTATGACGTGTGAAGTTATTTGTTACGCTATGTTCTTGTCATTGTGTTGCAGTATTGTTTATTGACTATCTTTTAATTTTTTTTTCTATTGTCATATTATCTTTTACTATCTCTTGTTGCACTGAGCATGTTAATGACACAAGAATTTCAATCAGGATAAATAAATCTTATCTTACATTTCCAGTGTAATTGGTGATCAATGTCTCCCCCTGGTGGCCTACTGATATGCAGCGTGGGATGAATTGTCCTCAATATAACTTCATCAATCACAAAACGAAAGGAAATTCTATCAAAAGAAAGTAGACGTTTTTATATTTTACAATTCTAACAGAAAACGCAGAAACAGACCTTATTACAAAAACTTATTTATGCATGTCATCTGGAAATAAATAGCTGCCAAAACAGTAGTCTATATGTTGTATTGCAAGCTTGAAGCAGTACTGGGGCCTTGTTCAGGTTTTAAACCATTTTGGACAACACCATGCTTCCAACTTTGTGAACACAATTTGAGGAAGGTCATTTTCTATTCCAGCATGACTGTGCCCCAGTGCACAAAGAAAGATCCTTAAAGACATGGTTGAATGAGTTCGGTGTGGAAGAACTTGACTGGCCCGCACAGTGCCCTAACCTCAACCCCATTCAATCCCACCTTTGGGATGAACTGGAACGGAGATTGCGAGCCAAGCCTTCTCGTCCAACACCAGTGCCTGACCTCATAAATGCTCTACGGAATGAATGGGCACAAAATCTTGTGGAAAGCTTTACAATAACAGTGGAAACTGTTATAGCTGCAAAGGGGGGCGAGGTAACTCCATATTAAAGTATATGTATTTAAATGCAACGTCCCAATACTTTTGTCCATATAATGTATTTCTTTCCCTCGAAGAGTGTTACCCCAGTCGCATAGCAACAAGCGAGTTGTGCGAGACAACATTTTTGGTGGAGTAAATCACAAACAGTAAAAGCATATTTTTTGTTTTACCTTATTTTACCTGTTTGTGTGTTGTGTTACATTGTATGAAAATACTAGAGCCCTCTCTTGTAATCTACTGAGTCCTGTTTTGTCCACTTTCAGCCGTAATTAATTCTGATTTCCACTTAGGTTCTCTTCTTTGTGGCTCCAGCTTCTATTAGGTAAGCGAAGAAAACTAGCTAACTGACTAGTTAACAAACAAAAACAGTGCAATTGTATTAAATTCGCCTGTTTTCATACATGCACTTACATTTCGACTGTCATATAGGGAATAATTTTGTCTAGGCAATATATATAAAATCTTTACTACGAACGGCAAGTGCTAAGAGCCAGCTAGAAATTAACCGATTTAGCCAGCTAGCTGGAATACACAGGTACAAAGGGGTGAAAAAATATTCGAAGCAGGTTTAACTAAAAAGTACACGTAGTCCAGTTTAACAGCTACGTCAGTTTCTCTATCGACTATTAACTCTTATTGTATCCTCCTCAAGTAAATGTTAACTGCTAAAGGAAGTTCACCGAGAAGGTGAACTATATGGACAAAAGAGTTGGGACGCCAGACCCAACACACCAAAACAGGGACTTTAATGATATTGCATTCAAATACATATACTTTAATATGGAGTTATAACAGCTTCCACTTAATTTTATACATATAACAGCTACCACTTAATTTTATACATCTGTTAGCAATGAATGTGACTCAAATGGAACTATTTCCACCCCACCTCTAATGAAACACATATTAAGCAATAATAGTTAACTTTGATAAGACACTATGTGAAATCTCTATTGAAGTACTTATAAGAAGACTTTCCCTTTTTGTTAATTTGTGTGCTTGTCTAACAGAACCATGACTAATGAAGGTTCACTGATGACACTCTGGAACACAGAAATTAAAGGACTTAAACTAAAGTCTGCAGAGGTAAGTCATATTAACAAAATAACTTATTTTGCTAATAACATCAGCAGGTTACCTACACTTAGATTAAATCTGGTCTGCCTTCCCAGTGTTGATTCACCACTGAAAAGGCTTAGGGCTGTAAATTAAACATGCATTTCAGTTGCAATAACTAGCGACACTTCCATCCCATTCTTTAAAATTCTACACATTACCTCACTGTCATTAAATGTAACATTGAGGTTAAAAGAATAGATTTATTAAAATAAGAAACCAGTAAGGGTAATGTTTAATTGCAAACTGCCTAAAATTCCACAAATTTTAATAACAGTTAGATGGAGGTGACAATTTTCATGCTTTGGTGTGGTCTTTGGTCTCTGAGCCCCAAGCAGTGTTAAACTTCATTTGTTTTTGTTTGGTTTTTTTTTGTTGTTTTTTTCATTTTTACAATACAGCCATAACCACTTAACTATATTTTTTGCTCTGTTGAGTTCTATTCAGCAAGATTATGTGTGCTTCATGAAGTGCACACTTATGAAGTGTGCTGTCACAGTGCAGTCACTGTTTCTCAAGAATTCTAACTTCTATTGTGTGATGAATACTACCTCACCCAGCTTTTCACAAAGTTTCCCTGCCCTGACTTAAGCACACTTAACCTCAAAAGGAAACCTGTAGCTCAAGCACATTTAACCAACTATTTAAAATGGGAACATAGCTATGTTTTTATGTAGACTGTGCGCTCATCTGTCATTCATCATTCCATCATGAATCACATGCGTTACTGAACCAAAGCCACCAAATCATGGATTTCCATTTTGGTTTAGAGCCACATCACTATCAGTTTTACATTTTATTAGGATGTATTTATAACCAATTTATTAGGATATCAATATAAGGATAAGATCAACTGCATCAGTTATTTCTCATTCTAGCAGATGAAGTTGTGGTGGCTTTGTACAAAATTTTATTATGCATATTATCAGAATTAACATTAGTAGAAGACATATTTAATTTATGGCAGATTTGCTGAGCCTCCGAAATTCATTTACTTTTGTATGTGTTTACAGTCTAAAATTTGTAATGACAGGTATGATATTACAGTATTAGAACTAACGTCAAGTCTGTAGTGTGGCAGAACAGTATTAATGACATTCAAAAGGAAGCTGTACTTATCAAATAGTCTGTAATTACATAAAACTGGTTTACAGGACCATGTTCCATTCCACCAAAGCTTTGAAATGAGCTTACTTCGCAGTTTGTTCATGGTGAATGGAGATACTGTGTGTCAATCTGTTGTGATTTTCAGTCATGTCAAACATGTTATGTGCTGCTTCCTTTTGGGCTAAATATGCTTTTATGTAGGTTGAACATGCAGTTACGTATTCTGATAATTCACCAGCAAAGAAGACAAAGGTACAATGTACTAAACCACCTACTGTTGATGTGACTAATGGTTTTGAAGGAGCATTGGAAGGTATGTTTAGTGTTAGCTTCAATTTGTTTATACCAGTGGAATGTTGAACTTAAAATACTTACTGCCATTTATTGCTATTATTAACTACTCATGTTTGTGAAATGTTTTAGTGCTGGACTGATTTGTATTCCAGTTTTGGTATTTAACCTGATTACCAGATTAAATTCTCAAATGTGTATTTGAAATAAAATAATCAGTAGAAAGTGTTGGGTTTGCTTCAAATTTTAGATGCTATCAGGGAGATTAATCTGCTGTTCTCAAAGTATTCTGAGGTCGTATGGTAAGTGCCTAGATACTGTATGTTGCAGAATTATTTGCTCCTTTTGTACAATACAAAGAGAGATATCTATGCAATAGTACGATGAATGTAAAAGTTTAACATAGTTGTTCAACACTGATGCTATGCTTGTAATGTAATTAAATTTGTAATTAAATAACATTTATTTCAAAAGTCAAAAGTGTTAATGGAAATGAGTAGAATATGCTGTCTATATAAGTTACATGAAAATGCAAATTGCTCAGAATGCCCACACTCTAGAAATATTGAAAAAAGTATAAGTACAAACAGGACATCAGTACCTTCTTAGGTTCTGTATGAAGGAATGCTCTAAACCAGGGATACACAGTTTTGTTCCTAGTGGTGTCCAGCACACTTTGGTAAATTCCCTGCTCTAACACACATATTCTTTCACTGCACATTACTCCAAATATGTTTACAAACATATATATTTATAATAATTATCAAAAGAGACTTACTTTTATAGTATAAACTATGAAATATAGTCACCACATGCAAATTAATTTTACAGATTTTTTTCATATAAACATATGAACAAAACTAATAACATATAAATTAAGGGTAGCCTGCAAATGTTCCCATGTTTCTCAGTAGGGTTGCTTTAACACATAACTAACTGTAACAAATATCTTTTCTCAGCAACTGCTTGTTAAAATTTGACATGCTATATGGTAAAATATGTCTACCATTAGCCAGTTCGCTTTCAGTAGCCATTTAACAATCTAGGTAATGGGCAATCACTGCTTATCATTGTTGCTGCAAATTTAGCATTAACAGTTGGGGATGCTGCTAGTAATGGACAGAATGGGGATGTAGTTCATTAGGACTGACTGGTGGCTCATTGCCTGACAGGCGACAGTCGCTGGCACTGGAGAAAGAGAATAGATATAGAACTACTAATTTCTAATATATTTTTTAAAATGCTGGCAAAACGATTTTTAAAAATATTGACATGAATTTTTTTTTTAGTTTTTTAGTTTCCTCTTTTACAGTGACAGGTGGAAAAAGGACACTTTAATCCAGTATTCATAGCTTTATAATTCACTGTTTCTGTGTCCCATCTTGGTCACCACAGTGGAAATGTCCAGGATTTGCCACTGGTTTGTGATCTGAAATAGCATTCCTACTGTTTAAAAAGTTATGGGTTCTTAACCGTGTAAGTTTTAAAATGTGCTAGCTGTGTGATTTAAGTGGAGCATTGCTCTTTACTTGAAACATGTCAGTTTACTTGACTGTGGTATGTCTCCTTTATTCAGCGCTATTCTGGTGTTCTAAAACATTTTCTACAGTTTTCTGTACTATTGTCAGCAACCACTTAGCACATATAGTGTCTAAAATGTCTAAAACCAGGATATATTCTGAATGTTTTTTACATTTTAACCTTGAAAAAAGGAAAATTTGTTCCCCTTTCATTGAAGTGTGTTCAGACGACTCTTAAGTGCAATTGATGTGTTAATCAGAGGCTTTTGCACAAACCTGTCCTTGTCAGCTGTAGTTAACCCTGTAATTAAAGCAAAAAGGTGAAATACCAAATACTAAGAAATTCTGAAGTGCATGTAAATATATACAACATTCTACTTGTCATTACAGTTATTATCTTGATAATATAATTTGATAGATAAAACTTTGTTTTTAAATTTGAAAAGAATGCAAAATATACCACTGTATATACATATTCTGTTTTTCATTGTTCCTTTTCAATGCCTGCACTTCAGGGAGAGAGCTGTGATGGATGCAGTACTGGTTAAGGAGCTGGAGAGCATTGTGTCTGAGGCTATAAGCTTGGAATCCCAACTTAAAGAGAAGAAAGAACATCTGAGGCGATCTTTGGCTATTATCTCAGACAAACTACAAGGATAGAGTTTAGTTTCTGGAAAAAGTGGAGAAAATTGTTGACACTTTAATAAGATGAGTTTGTGTTTGGATACTTAGAAGAAAGCTTTTTTCCCCTAATTTGTTTAATTTCATGCTATTTGCATTCTATACTCTGCACATGCACATGTTCAGTAAGAACCATTAACAGCAAAGTTCAAAGTTTTGCCATAATTAGACACTTTATTTATCTAGAACTTTGAGTCAGTCTTTGGAAGGAAAACAGTTCAAAGTAAACAGCATGGTTAATGCAAATAAAAATCTGATTTAGCTTAATTACACCTGTCTGTAATAGAGACGTATCTTGATGTTGATTTGTCATTGTGAGGACCATTCTTTAGATTCCAGCTTGAAAAGTTCCGTGGAAGCCATATGGAATGTTGACAGGCACCTCTGCTCTTCCCAGTTCCTCAAAGTTTTTTGCATCCAGAACCAAGAGGAAAGTGCTTTTGTCCTGTTGAGATTTTTAAATGGACAATAAGTGTAGAGACAAGTTAGGTGTACCTAATTAAGTTGCTAATTGGCATATAATATAGCACATTTATAAGCCATACAACATTTTGAATGAAAGAAAAGAATTGTGTCACCTTATTGGGAGTTATGACCACTGAGAGAACAACTCCATTATCCTCATCCACAGCTTTAGGGGAAGGGACAAAAACTGGCTCTGAGGGGTAATATCCTGGCTCTTGCCAAATCTGTTAAATCAAGCTCTCCCAAATTAAGCTGTCTATCATTGGACAACACAAAAAATGACTAGGGTTAAAATGAAATCTATAACTAACCTTCATGTGTTTGTCCTGAAGGTCCATCTTTATGAGGGAGTCTCCAACCAGGTGCCTAAAACCACATGCATAGAAGTAACGGTAGGGATGGCTGTTATACCTTGAGTAGTTAATCTGGGGGAATTCCAGGCCACCATATTCATGAAGATCATCACCATGAAGGTCTTCATGTGTACAGAACACCTGTAGTAACATTTAAATGTGTTTACATATTTATTTGAAACGGTTTTATAAAGCTTTGTAATTCCTATATATGAGAATATAAACTAACTTTGTTTTTGGCTATCTTGATGGCAGTTGCTGGGCTGTCAGGTCTGGTGTTCAGATTTTGCCCACAGCGTGTGTCCTTCCCTACAATGAGTGGCAACACAAATCTGCGTGGAAATATTCTGCAAGTTGTGTTGTAAACCTGGTCAAAGTGCACAGTGACGTCAGTCATTATTCATATATATATTTGAAGAGCTCTTTTCCAAAATGCGATAAACGCAAAAAAAACGAGCTTGCCATGTCATTCTGCTGTGTACTGAACCTATTCGCTGTTCCGTCAACATTTCATGCCAAATCACTGTATTTCCTTGTTTAAAACGTATTGCAAATTAAAGAGCAAATTGAAGAGCAAATTGCCAAAACTCACTCAGTCCAAAAGCATTTTTTTTGGAAAATTTTTATTTGTTTTACCTGTTGGAAAGCAATTCTTAAAGGAAAACTTTTTTTTATTGAAATTTTACAATTGAAATGCCTGTTTCTAAAGTGCAACTCCTGCACATTTTAGTATGGGCAAATTTGTTTAAAAAATATAATGAAAACAA
>JBBJLS010000001.1:19917071-19931275 GCA_037577275.1 Bryconaethiops microstoma
GTCGGTTATACTATTGCACATAAAGAGGTAATGTAAAAATATGCCAATAGTAGTGTTACCTAAAAAATCACAAAAAAGTGAGAGTTTTGGAAATTTGCTCTTCAATTGCACTTCTTTTCCAAACCGCAATAACTGCTATACCTCTTTTTTGGCGAGATCTGACATCTCCTCTTAATCAGTCAGAGTTCAGGCAGCATTCTAAAGTATACCACACATAGACACATATATTCTAATATTTTATGTCTATGGTCCCACAAGGCAGCACCCTGAAGAGAGCAATGTTGCTTGCTTGTTTAAACTATCTTTAGAAAATTATTGTTTTAAATACATTTGATAGGTCAGAAAATGGTTAAGCAAACACTTTGCCATTCATAAAACCACTATTTAATGGTTTAATGTTATTTGTATTTATTGTAATATTAGTGTTTTAACACTAACTTAACACTATTATACACTACTGTATAATTTACCTAGGTGCCTAAGATTTTTTAACAGTATATATATATATTACACACACACACACACACACACACACACACTGCTGCAAATTGTACAAAAATGAACAGAAAAAGGGAAAAGTGCTCTTATTTTTTTCCATGGCTGTCGAATTAACGTGTTAATATTGATCAATTATTCACAGAAAAAATAACGCGTAAAATAATTCATCAGATCACCCGTGCTTGTATGTCCGTTGTCTTAAACTGTGCCTTATAGACTGAGTTAGTTCTGTCATTGTTCTTGCTGAAGCATTTTTTCCACCTTAGCATATTAGTTGAAAGTCTGTAATGTTGATTATTCATTCACTCATATGCCAAAATTCATTTAATTTTTAAAATACTTTCACAGCAAAAATGTGCGCGATTAATTTAGGTTAATTAATCAGAGATCTTGTAATTAATTGGATTATTTTTTAAATCACTTGACACCCTTAATATGTATATATATATATTTGTTTGTTTGTTTAGTTTTGTTTTTTACCTCATCCAGAGCATCCCCAGATTTCCTCAGATTTTGAATTAGGAAATTGTTGATAGCTTTGCCATCGTCGGAACAACACATGTCCATAATAATGAAGCCATTTTCCTCATAACAGTTGATCTGATGAAAGGTGGACAGTGGATTGGCATAGTATTTGATGGGAATCAGCTGGAAGAGAGTGGGAAAATTAAGTTTAAACAACATTATTGTGATTACTTTTTTTAAATAGAAAATAATATATTTTGTGTCATTGTACAAGCACAGCAAAATTGAATTGTGGGGATGCCATAGCCCTGCAATTGTTTTTAAAAAGATAGCTGTCATACTTTAATCTTATTTCCAGTCAGTACCTTTCCCGTGTGCTTGTTGATCACATGGAAAATTGTCTGTCGTTTGGGGTCCCAATAAACCCCATCACTAATGCCTTTCCCGCGCAGTTTTCCGGTCACAATCTTTAGCAGGTCAATTTTGATGGGCTGCTCAATGAATACCACATAGTTCTCTGACATGGCTGAAATTAAATATGTAGATAAGTTACTAAAATGGAACACTTAATATTGACACCTGTGTGAAAGTATTTTCCAAAATAAAATTTAAAAATCCACTTAAAAGTGGAAAGACTCACCAAAACTATGGTAATACGAGGGTTTGGTTTTATCCTCACATGAGATGGTGCATATAACAGTCGCTCCCTCCAAGGTGTCATCTGGATTTATCTTCTCTGGAGGCACTTTGATGATATGGTAAGATGCACCTAAAATGAAAAGGGCCACATATTTTCTTTCTGTTGAAATGACATTCTGAATCAGATCTTCTTCTTGAGAAATCTGAACTATATACGTTTATTAATTCACAAGTGTATAATCATTATTGCATGTCTAAGAACTGACCTTTAGAGTTATAAGAGTTTCCCATATTGTAAGTAGTTCCATCAGGATCTGTGTGAGGATGAGCCGTTGCTCCATTGACAGCAATGAACTTGCTCCAGTCCACCTGTTAGCAAAAGTCCCTTATTTGTTTGAGCAAGCTGAGCAGCAGTATAAAAACGGAAGCTATTAACATTTGGCCACATTTGAACCAAAGGAAAATCTGTGTCCTTACCTTCTTCTTTGTCTCTAGGGTTTCTGGATCAATTTTGTGCATGAAGTTTGTCTCTGTACTGACATAGTAGTCTCCTTTATACTGCACAAAGCTCACACTTGCATTGTCTGTTGGTTCTGTAATGCAATCATAACATGTTTGATTAGTTAAGCAAAGTCCCAGACTTGTTTAGGAAGGCAGCCCAAAGCTGATTTTTCAGGATTAGCCAGATTTTCTGCAGTCTAAATGGCAAAAAACCCATATGAAATATGACATTTTCCAACCAGAATGAAGCCACATTTGTAGGTGGTTTCTGATTTCTGAACATGCGAGTCATATTGACCTGTCAGGCTGGATTTCACATGTTTTATTGTCTTTTAGGGGCATCTGTTCCTGAAGTGTAACAAGTGTAACAAGAAAGTTGTCGCAGTATTCTGTGCTGTTGTTTTGACCGCACCAGATGTTCAAAGTACGTATTGGTGGGCAACAGTGATTTTAATTCTGATGTGACCTGTATGTTCTTACTTTGCATCTCAAAGCGTGAGAGGAATCGCTGGAAGAAGTTCTTGCATGGGTCAGGCATGGGAAGAGTGCCAAATTCAGACACTACAATGCGGTTGTTCTCAGCATTCGCCTTGTAGGAGTCACTATTCAAGAAGCGACTCATGTAGGTCACTTTTCCACCTTCAATTCTGAACCGATGGATAAGAGCCATTCCATCAAACCAGTGGTTGAATCTGAGGGGGAGAGATAATGTTTCATTTACTTTACTGTGATGATGAGAGTTTAGTCATGGTATTGCTGGAGGGTATCAACAGAACTTACTGAGTGTTGCCAAACTCAAATTTCCCAGGTCCATTCCTGAGAAGGTTTCCATTGATCCATGAAGGAATAGTCCCTCTGATTTGAGTGACAATATGCTGTGGTGTTTCTTCAACAGAGCACACCAGCTTTTTAATGCATGGTAAACCATGGACATCTGTGAAATACTGTTTCTTATCCTTTGACATGGTGTTCTTCCGGTCTGTGGCAGAAAAAAAGACTTAAAACCTCAAACCTGGCCTTGCATCACTTCATCCAGTGCAGACTGCTTGTATGCATATTTGAGGTGAATCAAGAAAAAATGTAACTTACCTGTATCGTTACAGTTCATAGTGCTTCTGGTTTGTTTGCTGGTCTTCATCTTAATGCTTGCTGAACGCTAGAGACATCAAGAGCTATGCTCGAGATATTCTAACTCCCTGTGTCACTAAGGTTGTGTTATATAGAGTCCAAGAAATGTCCAACCATGTGACTCTTATGCAACACTGATTGGAGGTCTTCAAGAACATGGGCGTCCAAGCCTATAGCTCCTAATATTTTATGAATAACTCTAGATCTCAAATAGACCTTGGTCTGTTCTTGTGTCATTCCAGTCATTCAGTAAATCTAAATTAAAACTAACCCCAACAAACCCCATCAACAAAATCATTGCCTTTACACCCAAAAAATTAATTACATATCGTCACATGTAAGTAACCAGAACGTTACAACGTGTACATTTTGCTATTTTGGAAATGTTTTGCTGGTGTTTATTTGACTAGCAGAACTAATTGCATGGCGTGAAAATGAAGAAATCAGGTTAGGAAAATCCCAACGACAGAGGAGGTCAAAGACTTTACTTTAAAAAAAGAACATAATTTGCAGAGCATTAAATTCCACCAGAACAACTAATCAGCTTTGCTGTTGCTGTTAGTGGACTACAAGAAACATGAACAATAAATTCATGCATATGGTTTTGAGATCTTTTTACTGTTCTGGGGTCATTTGTAAGAAAGAAACTAATTTATTACGTGTTTCAACCCAGTGAATAGTTTTGAGAGGTATGTTGGTGGTCTTGTTATATTTTAGTTTGTGTTTCCTTTAATAAAATCCATGACATTAAGATTAATGTAATAATAATTAAAAAAAACCCAAGATAAAATACAAAATAATGAACAAGCAAACACGAGACTTACTAGTAAAGTAGTGTTGCATAAAGCCTATGTTGAAGATAAATAGAAGAAGTGTTTTAAAATAGTGCAGTGTTTACTTCTAGGCATATTCAGTTTTCAAACTAGTGAATAGGGCCCATATTCATGAATCTTCTCAAAGCAGGTATAGTAATCTAGAAACTGTTTCAGTCAGTAAAGTTGCAGTAAACGAGAGATTAGCACTCATACTTTAATATTTTCAAACAATGTCACCGATTCTCTTTCAGACTGAGATAGAAACTTTTATTTGGCTGTCGTAGAAAATTCACCTATTTGCTTTTCAACCACTCCTGATGCTCTGGCCGTCGTCCAGAACGTTTTAGTGATTTCCCTGCTACGAAACACCTGGTTCACCTCGTCAGTTAATTGTCGGGTTTAGTGAATGTGTTTGAGGAGGAGAACCATCAAACTGTGCTGGACACCCCTGGGCTAGTTATAGCAGTCCTGTAGAATCTCCATCTTTTTGTGCTTCAATTTTAACAACATGGTAAGTCTCCACTGAGGACAAAACATCCCCACATATACTTCACTGAGGTGGAATGGCTTTTTCTAGGCATAATATGATGCTTGAAGCCTCTAGTGCACAGTTGTGCTGTATTATCACTTTAAATTCATTTTTTCTGTGGGTCTGTCTCCAAAAGTGAAGTAGTCCAGGCAAATCTAGAGGATTGAATATATACAGACAAGTTTTGTTCCAGTTTGTGAAGATAAGATTAAGTGCACTTATATATCCTTCCTCTGTTATTGTGTGATAAACAGTACATAAATGGAAGATAAAACTTTTTTCTCAAATAGCACATGTCCTCATGTATCACAGTTACTCAAATGTTCCACTTAGATAGGCTTTCCATGCCCAAGCCTTTATTATTAGACAGGTGTTAAATGTTCATGTCAAATACTGATTAAAAAGTGTCCATTTGTCATATGTAAACATAACCGTACACAGTGTGAACAATGTGAAATTCTTTCTCTGCATTTAACCCATTCACCAAGTGAAGCAGCGGGCACAGCACCCAGCGGAAAGTGTGTGGGGAGCAGCGTGTGGGGACAGTATCTTTCTCAATGGTACCTCAGTGGTGCCACTGGCAGTCCTGGGATTCAAATACACAACCTTCTGATCACAGGGGCAACTCCCGAACCATCAAGTAAAATAATGATGCAATTATCTTACCTTTAATTTTTTTTAATTGAATGAGCCAAATCTGTGCAAAGGTGTTACACTGAAATCTTTGTTACATACATTATTAAAAGTATTTGGATAATGATGCTTTGTTGTGCTTTTTCACACTGTGGATATAAATTGGCACAAGGACTGTGGAGTTTAAAGTGCAGATTGGCTGCTAAATAGTTCCTTTTTATAGAAATGTTTCTTTTTTAGGGTGGAAAAATGCTTGATTGAGAGCAGGTACTTGACTTTCTAGTTTTCCTGAGGATTACGTTCTTCAACTTACATTCTTCTAGTGCCTTCAACGCCATTCAGCCTGGCTGGGGAGTAAGCTGTCTGCTAAATAATAATAATAATACATTTTATTTATAGTGCCCTTTTTAGCACATCTCAAAGGGCTACAGGTTAAAAAAAGAAAACAAGGCAGGCATTTAAAAAATAGAAAGATTTTTAAACAAATATAGAAAACATCTAAGAGGGGGAACCAAAGGTTTTGGTAGAAAGAAATGTCTTAAGATGTTTTCTAAAACAGTCAGTATGTTGTGGTTCCCTCAGGATGTCAGGGAGGAAATTCCACAGGCGTGGGGCAGCGACACAGAAGGCCCTATCTCCCATAGTCCTCAGGTTGGTTCTGGGTATTTGGAGGAGGTTTGAGTGCGTAGAGCGGAGGGATCGTGTTGTGCGTTGTGGTCTGAGAAGTTCTTTGAGGTGGGGGGGTGGGCATGTCCATGGATGCATTGGTGTGTGAGGAGGGAAATCTTATGTTCAATCCTGGTGGAGACAGGAATCCAGTGAATGTCTCTCAAAACCAAGAGAAATGAAACTAAAAGTACAAGAAAAGTGACACCTCATAATGTGCAGTACACTCAACCTGAGTCTGCCGTTCCTACTACTCTATCATGTGATTAGTAATGGGAATTTCGGCCCTTTTTAATGAGTTGGATCATTTGGATCAGATCACTAAGAAGAGCCGGCTCCTTTGGCTCCCAAACGCATAGACATACAGGAAGACGTTGCATTCCCAGTGTTCCCAGTTGACACGCTACGTCAGCACGTGGCCATACTGCGAGTGGCGAAAGCACCATGTAAACTAATACAGGTAGATGAAAACACAATAAGGCTCCGTGACAAAAAATACATTTTATTGTATACCCATGGGCTTAAGAAGTAATTTCTGAAAACATTTCATTCATTCATTTCTCTCAAACACACACTATGTGGTTTCTGTGTTATCACTATAGTGGCTTGGTATTAAATACATACAGGACTGGATCTAAAATACTTGGAACTGCCTTACACAGCTTTTTCCATGTGTTGTCACTCTGTAAGAGTGTTTAGTCTTGGAGTGTGGTGCAGCTTTAGTTCGTGGAAGACCGACAACTAAAGACGAGCATAAAATTATGGTTGTCAATTCTGTGGCCTGGACAAACTGATCGATCAAAGATACACTGACTGCTTGTCCTGATGTTGACTGTCGGATCCCACGCTCCGCTACTTTAACCACATTGACTGTCCACTCAGAAGGAATCATTAAATTTCCACGGTGTTTTAATGACACCAAGTGGTAGCTTTGACCATATGATGCCGCTTCAGCATCTGTTACTAAACTACCACGGCACACATCACAGGACAGCTTTTCAAAATGTGTCATATGACAAACCCTGTTAAGGCTGAACAATTGTTTTGATTACATTTGGCTATTATAAACTCCCGTATTATAGTACTTACTTTTAGCCAAAACGTTGTTTGGAGGCTGACTTGAACACAGGAATGCATAGTTTTGATAGCTTAGCTAAGCTTAAGGTTTATAAAACGGGATTTTAAAATGGCCAGATATATTCAAAGCAATTGTTCAGCTTTACCTATGAAACGTAATCCCTCGGGATCTGATTTGGAGCTTACAGCCCCATGCAGGACATGTGTGAGGCATCTTTACCCACTACTTCACTCCACAGCAGTGCCTCTCGCAATATGGCTGCGAGGTTGACGTACGATGCAGCTGGTCATGTGGTGTCTAGTAATATTCTATGTCTATGATCTAGCCTAGTAATATTCTATGCCTGTGGTCAGTCTAGTAATATTCTATGTCTGTGGCCAGTCTAGTAATATTCTGTCTATGCCCAAATAGCTCTTTGTTTTTCCCAAATTTAGTCAAAGAACCGACTCGTTCGCAAATGTCATCTCTCTATCGAGAGCAGTGTTGACAGATTTGCACGGCTTGGCAACAGGTCGCAGAGCACGTTCTAAAACATAGGAAAAATAAACATTAACTACACGAGAAATAGTGTTTTACTTTGGCAACAATTTAGTCCATGTTATGATTTTTTTGTTTCGTTCTAATGCTCTTTTTACGGGGTAAGTCTGGAGACAAAATGTGCCATGACAATATTTTTTATTTATATAACATTTGACAGAGATTATGGCTCCTAAAAAAATTATTTGGCTCCCAAATATGTTGTGTTTAGGAGCCAGTGGCTCCTAAGGATTTATTTTGTCTGGTTCCCTGGGTGGTAGAAGGAAGTCTTCCAAAGGTGGTTGATATGGGATTCAAAGGTGATTTGGGGGTCTATTTTTACACCAAGATAAGTGACTGCTGATGAAAGAGAGATATTGGAGCCAGAAAAGTTGATGCTGGTTATGGGTGATGATTTGGTCTGGTGAGGAGTGCCGACCATGATGGCTTCGGTTTTGGAACTGTTGAGCTGGAGGAAATTGTGCTCCATCCATAACTTTATCTCCTCCAGACAGATGGTGAGTTGTGACGGGGATGACGGTGATGTTGAGGATGAGGTTGCAGTTGTGGCATTAACATAGAGCTGTATGTCATTAGCGTAGCAGGTGAATGAAAATCCATGGTGGCTGATGACTTGACCGAGGGGAATAAGGTAGATGATGAAGAGGATGGGGCCAAGGACTGACCCCTGGGGAACACCGCAGGAAACTGTGTATGGGTTTGAGGTGGAGTGACCCATGGAAATGTATTCTGTCTGGTTTGTGAAGTATGATTGGAACCAACTAAGGGCAGTGTCAGTGAGTTCAATGGTGATGGGGAGCTGGTTTAGTAAAATGTTGTGATCGACTGTGTCAAATGCAGCAGATAGGTCCAGGAGGATGAAGAGGGAGGGAGAGCCAGCATCAGATGACATCAGGAGGTCGTTTGTGACTCTTATGAGTGCAGTTTCTGTGCTGTGAGCGAACCGGAAACCGACTGGAATTTTTCATAGAGGTTGTTAAGCTTTAGGTGGCTCTGAAAGTGGTTGGCAGCTGCATTCTCAAGTGCTTTGGATATGAAGGGGAGATTTGAGATGGGCCTATAATTGGAAAGGACTTCTGGGTCAAGGTTGTGTTTTTTGAGAAGTGGTCTTGTAATGGCTTTCTTCAAGACAGGAGGGACGTGACCGGTTTGGAGAGAGTGATTTATAAGAGAGGTGATCAGGGGACTTAAGATATTGATATGGGTTTGTACCAGGGAGGTTGGGAGAGGGTCTAAGACACAGGTGGAGGGTTTCATCTTCCTGATGATGTTCTGCACCTCTTCTGATGAAAGCAGTTTAGGGGTTGGGAGATGTTATATGTTGGGGGTACAGTTTGTGTCGGGGGCGCGGAAAGGAAAGAGCGAATGTGTGTAATCTTAGAAGTAAAGAAATCCATAAAAAGATTGCACTGCTCTGCTGTAGTGCCAGCAAGTGGGGGGAGGGATTGTAGTTTGAGAAGATGGTTGACAGTGGAAAAGAGCTTTGTTGGTGCTCCCGGTAGGCTTGTTTGTGAACAGTGAGGCCAGATGTTTTGTAGCGCTGCTCAAGGCCCCGCCCTGCTGACTTCAACTTCCAAAGCCCATCTGTGAACCAGGGTGCTGAGTGGGAGAAGGTCACAGTTCTGGTTTTAACAGGGGCGTGGTGGTCCAGGAGGCTACTCAGATGGCTGTTGTTGTAGTCCACTGGTTTGTCGGCTGATGAGAAAGTGTTCTGAGTTAATGTTTTTGAGGTTTCGAAAGCAGATATTTTGTTTAGGCTCGGAGAGGCTGGAAGGGAATGGCAGTTCCATAGAAATGACCTTGTGGTCAGAGACACCTAGGTCATACACCTGCAGGTTGGTGAGAGAAGCAGAGTTTGTGATTACCAGGTCCAAGGTGTGCCCCCTGATGTGTGTGGGGACATCAACAAATTGCTTTAAGTTAAATCAGTCCAGAAATTGGAGGAATTCACCAGCAAAGCAGCAAGAGTCAACATGGATGTTCATATCACCTAATAGTAACACCGGCGGAGGATGTGCAAAAAGTTGTGAGGAGTTTAGACATCTCGAGGATGAAAAATGAGTTTGGTTTTGGTGGTTGGTAAATGAGGAGCAACAGCAAGGGGGAAGGGGACTTACATTTAAATGCACGGGATTCAAATGAAGAGAGTTCAGGTAGTGGTAACAGAGATAACTCCAGATCGCTGCGATAGATGACTGACAGGCCACCACCACGACCTATACTGTAGGCTTTTTTGGAGGTAGCTATATCCTGGGGGACAGCTCTCATTCCGAGAGGAAAAAGTATCTGGTTGGTGCCAGGACTCTGTAATGCACATAAAATCCAGACAATAATCCAGTATATGGTTGTGTATGAGGCAAGATTTGTTTGTGATTGAGCATTTAGCAGTTCAATTTTGTTGCTGGATGGAGCAACAAATCTTTGCAGTGACTGAAGCAGACTGGAATCCACTCCACGTTTTCCATCTGGCTCCTGGAGAGGTGTTGCCATAGAGACGCCCAAACTACTTATCCAGTTTGGGTGGTATTAAGCTTTCCCAGGTGCCAAGCTGTCCAGGTCAGGGCTCAAAAGGAGATTTTCCAGCCACTGTAGCAGTGGCGATGATGCAGATCCAGGGAAGTCTCCAAGCGGTGTTGTGCTAGTAGCAACAAGCAGGCAACCGAGACTCGATAGCATGAACCTAACTATCCGAAGATCTGGTCTGTTACACGAATAGTAAACGGATAGTAAAGCAACCAGCATGCCTGAAGCCCTGCAGAGATGCAATGTATAGTGCTGGGTTTACAATTATTATAATTATGTAATAATGTAAGTATACTGAAAATCATGTCATTAATTACTTTAGTGAAAATAATAAAATAGTTGATTTCATTTACTAACTCCACACCAGCTAACAATTACAATGTTGCAACGAGCCACGACCCGGTCCTTACAATTATGGGTTTCAGTTAAACTATATACTATTTTTGAATATATCTCAGATATTTGAAGCCCAGTCTAGATTTTGCTATATAGTGGTCAGGAAAAATCAATGAATCACACTTTCTTATTATCAGTCAGTATCCCTACTCACTAGTGGCATAAAAAAAAGCTGTCATTAATCAGTTGAATGAATTTGCTTCTTATTTGTAGCTGTGTGCACACACACACACACACACACACACACACACAGCAAAACCCCATCATTCGCGGGGGTTACGAAAGGTAAATACAGTAATAAATTCATTTAATTTACAGTAATAAAACTACAGGGCTTTAAGAAGAACAAAACAAAAAAATGAGCACACTCAGAAAAACACTCGAGATAGCTCCATGCGGAAAATTGTTCTGATGCGGGAATACTGGACTTCATCTGCCAGAGATGCGTCACCCGGCAGCAGCCAATCAGCAGGAAGGAGAAATGAATAACTGTCTCGGATTAGCTACTTTCAAAACTCCCGCCTCTGAGTGCAGAGGTATTTCACCATCCCAAGATGCGCTTTCTTTGTATTCTCTTGACAGCTCCAATAAATTTATACAGTTAAATTTTATATGGAAATGTAGCTTAATATATGTTAATATTTGTTACAAAATTAGTATATTATATTTTTCTTAATTTAGCACTAAAATGCATGAAGAATTATATATGCCATGAAAAAAGCAAAAAAAAAAGTCGAAGATATATGTGAGTTTACTGTGTGTGTCTGTGTGTGTGTGTGTGTGTGTGTGTGTGTGTATATATATGATTAGTGCGGAAATATATATATACCAAAACACTTGCCAGTGTCCTAAAATACAAAAAGGAAAATTTAAAAGTTTGTAAAAAAAACAAACCGAGGGCAAAAAATACAATGTCATATGTTCATTTCCCAAAAAAATCACGTTTAATGAGCAGCATTTGGTGTGGAATGTTTTAACTTGTATTCCTGATTGCTGATACTGTTACGTTTTTCAATATGCAGAGAATGTAAAGCTTTTATATGTATTCCTTTACTACCCAAGTCTGATGCTCTATAAAAATGGGTAAAAGACCATTTTTCAAAATAAAACATTTTTAGGAATAAAAGCACGTCACACAGGCTACTTCACTGCTTTAATTGACTTGTTTTATATCCTGTGTCCTACACTATGACTTTTGGGAGCAGAGTTTGAGTATTTGGGCCTCATTCCAGTTCAATCTTCCATAGTGCAGAGTGCTGTTAGCCCATTCTGACACATTTAGAACTCCAAGCTCCTTGGTTGATGCGGTAGATCCCAGTGAGCCCTGCCAGACGTTGTGTTGCGCCACACACATCCTGAGTCAGCCGATAAGCCAGACTGACACCGGCTATCTTGCCGCAGCCAGCTGTTGCTGTTTGTTTTGGCTGTGTGTTGTTTGGTGAGTAAATTACAAATGAGCTACATTCATGCTTACTCAACATGTCCCTGGGACCACCATGATATTGGATGTTTCTAGGAAATTTGTTCATGGTGTGACCTCGTACATATGTTTGATGATAAAGATGGTCATGCAGATTTATGATTTAGAGATGCTGTCAATGTTTTTATTGATTCTGGTCATACAAGACAAAAACAAGTCCATACATGCTGTTTACTCTCAGGGGGCTCGTATGTTGGCTCACACTAGAATTCACATCTACATTATGTTCAAACAAGTTTGCTAGCAGTTACTGAAAAATGTATTTACTGAAAAGTAGTTACTGATGTCTTGAATTTAAAATTTACACAGATTTACTCAGTTTTCCACATATCTCAAATGTTGAGCCACTAAGGCATGTTTAATGTCTGTGGTTTGCTTCTTTATTTTTGCACTGTAGCTAAGAGGCCAATGTCACTAACAAGTAGAAGTAAATTATTTAATTCCCTTCAAATAATCCCATTGAAGTCTGTTTGAACATCTGACTCAATGTATAAGGGACTAAAATCTACTAAGAAGTGTTTTTCACTCTAATTTAAGGAAAATACTAATTTAAGGTTATACATTACCTGGTGTGCAGATAAAAAAACATTGGGTAAATATGTATGTCATTACTTAGTAACTAAATATGCTTTTATTTGTGATTTAATGAATACAAACAGTTTTACACCTGTATGGACAACCACTGATGTTCAGTACTACTTCTACTACTAAGATAAACCTTTAATAGTCCCACAAGTGGGAAATTTGCTTTGTCACGGCAGAAACTGGACAATACAAAGTTAAGAGCAGCAAAATACAAAAAAAGCTAAGTGTGTAACACAATGCCAGAGACATAGGCAAGTCCGTAAATAGCTTGTGAGTGTGAAGAATTCTAAAGAACTTCCACAAATTGTAAAGGTTCTTGAAAGAACCCTTAAATTGGTAAGGAAGCCCTACATTTTAAGAAGGTTCTTCACAAATATCTTTTTTTTAAAACACGAATCTTTAGTGGACCTAAATTTTCTATAGCATCGCTCAAAAAATGCTATGAATTATGAAATCCTGTACCATCTTAATATATGATGAGCTTTCATTACTTGTACCACCATTGTGAAACTAAAGTAGTGAGCTACATCTTGGGGAAGAGGCATAAAGGTTTGTGTGTGTGTGTGTGTGTGTGTGTGTGTGTGTGTGTGTTCAATAACTGAACAATACATTTGACATTTAAGCACTTAACCTTTCATATATTGGCATAATGCACACTGTTTGCATTTTGTGGTGCGGAGTGTTTAAGGACAGAATAGTCAGTGTGTCCTCTTAGCTTTACACACTCTTGGACTGCTGAAAGTGTGTAGTGTGCATGCTGTTCAAATTGAGGTGAGTAGCTGCCGGGTGCACAGAGTCACGGTTCCACTTCCACACAGGCACTAATTCATCAAGAGAAACTTCTGTTGCTGCTTAAACCCCTCTGCGTACACAGAGGACACACACACACACACCCCTTTATACCAGCTCACACACATACTGAGAATACATTTTCTGGGCAAAAGGTCTCAATCCAATACTGATATTAATTAATCAAACGTAGCAGTTTAACCTGCTGTTCAACCTCTTTTAGACACACACACACGGGACACACATGTACTTGTGCAATTATTCGCATGTACAGTGCTGTGAAAAATTCTGATTTCTTTTTTTTTTTTTTTTTGCATGTTTGTCACACTTGAATGTTTCAGATTATCAAACAAAGTTAAATATTAGGCAAAGATAACCCAAGTAAACACAAAATATAGTTATTAAGTGATGATTTTATTTACTATGAAAAAACTATCCAAACTTACATGGCCCTATGTGAAAAAGTAATCGCTTCCCTTGTAAAATCATGAAGTAACTTTGGTTAATCTCATTACTTGGAAGGCTGAGTACAATTCCACTAGCCACACACAGGCCTGATTACTGCCAGACCTGCTGAATCCAGAGATCACTTAAAAAGTAGACTAAAAGATCCCAGAAAAGAAGAGACATCATGCCGCGATCTAAAAAAATTCAGGAACAGATGAGAAAGAAAGTAATTGACATCTATTGGTCTGGAAAAGATTACAAAGCCTTGTCTAAAGCTCTGAGACTCCAGTGAACCACAGTGAGGGCCATTGTTCACAAATGGAGAAAACATGGAACAGTGGTGAACCTTCTTAGGAGTGGCCGGCCTACAAAAATTACCCCAAAAGCTTAGCGACAACTCAAGGAGTTACAAAAGAAACCAGAACAACATCTAAACAACTGCAGGCCTCACTTGCCTCAGTTAAGGTCAGTGTTCATGACTCAACCATAAGAAAG
>JBBJLS010000001.1:19934684-19946288 GCA_037577275.1 Bryconaethiops microstoma
ACAGGCTATATATATACATGTGCTCACTGTGTACATAGATATTTATCTAAGTTTACATATATATATATATGTATACATTTTTACAATACACATGCACATATTTTTTATTCTATTTTATATTCCTAGATTGTATAGTGCACATTTGTATTTTTATTCTACTTTATTCTATTCCATTGTTTTTAATTGCTGCTCTTAATTTCTGTCCACTTTGTGTCATGACAATGCAAATTTCCCACTTGTGGGACTAATAAAGGTTTATCTTATCATCAATTTGTGTTAGTAGAATATGAGTGGGAATGTGTTTACTGTTGTTTTGCAACTATCTTCATAGCTGTAATGTTTATGACATTACAGCTATTACAGACAATGTTTAGAAAAGTGTTTTAGAACAATTTTCAAAAACAAGTAAAGCAAATGAGGGCCAAAACTATTTGCAAATATATCATTTTTAAAACAGGCAATTACTTCCACTAATAAAACTAGTTTCAGCACCTTCAAGTAAAAGGTATAGTTGTTTGGAGAATTAACAGCGAAGCAGTTGACTAAACATCACTTCCAAACATTTATGGGTTCCTTTCTTGTGGTTGTTATAAAGAAGATGACTGAAATGGATTTTCTTCACATACACAGTACAGAAGGAAATTAGTACAGAAAGGAAAACACTAGGCAGTGATTTAGACTGGAAAATTTGTGGAAGTGAAACTCACTGGTGAAGTCATCTGACTCTGGCTCAGCAGCAGTGGACAGTATCATCGGCAAGAGATAATTTTAAAAAGGGTTAATACTATCAGATAGCACATTTCTTATCAGATGGTGTATGATATTTCTGTGAGGCAGAAAGTGATGGTTAAATATTTCACTTGCGTGATTCTATATAATGTGAATAGATACTCCTGTCTAATCACTTTATTTGAACATATTTGTTTTTCACAACCTTTTTATCCTGGACAGTTTTTTATGGCTTTCCCCGAACTGTTGGAGACATGTTTGTAAATGGTTCACTTTTGTTTGAGCAACTCAGAAATGTACCTCTAAATACTGTTCTTAATTGTCTTCATTTTTTCTGTTTGTTTTTCAGCCAAATGCCCCATTTTTTAATTTATTTTTTTTGTATCGTTATTAGACTCGCAAAGGATTTATACTTTATAGAATGCCTCCGGGAAACACTCTTTGTGGTTTATACGTGTTTGGGTTTTTCCATTGGTTTTCTAAACTGTGGTCCATTGTCAGCAAACAGTGCCAGCAGGATCAAAACAGCAATCCAAGCTCAGAAAAGAGGAGTTTGGCTCACAAAAAGAAGAAACCTAAATATAAATGTTTTTCTTCTGTTCTACAGTCTGTGTGGTTTTTCAAAGGGCATGCAGCTGTTAAAACAGCCTGCAGCACCTACTGGTTCCTTTCACAGTATTTTGTTTTGAAACAAGTTAATTGCCATTCGTTTTGCCATAGGCAAAAATTAAATGAAAATGATTAGGAACTAAAGTTCACATATCACTGTAGGTGAAGGGATTAACTTCAAAACCCTCAAAGACCTTTCTTATATCTTACAATCATTAACTTGCCAGGTGTAAACGCCTACCTGAACTTGTGGGTGATGCTACAGGGTATTTTGTATGGTGCATTTATGCCTTCAATTCATTGTTAATAAAAGTTACAATGTATGGACAAAAGTATTGGGACAACCTTATTTTTCAAGGTTTGGGCTAGGCCCCTTACTTCCAGAGGAGGGCAATCTTAATGCTTCAGTATACCAACTTTTTGCACACAGTTTGAGGAAGGTCCTCTTCTATTCCAGCATGACTGTGCCCCAGTGCACAAAGCAAGCTCCATAAAGACAGGGCTGGACAAGTTCGTTGTGGAAGAACTTGACTGGCCTGCACAGTGCCCTGACCTCAATTACATCCAACACCTGTGAGATGAACTGGAACGGAGATTACGAGCCAGGCCTTCTCGTCCAACATCAGTGTCTGACCTCATAAATGCTCTGCAGAATGAATCGGCACAAATTCCCACAGAAACACTCCAAAATCTTCCACGAAGAGTGGAAGCTGTTATAGCTGCAGAGTGGTAGCAATTCAATATTAAAGTCTATGTATTTGAATGAACGTCATTAAGTCCCTGTTGGTGTAATGGTCCATCAATATGGTGAATTTATAATCATTACTCTAATGAGATGTAAAAGGTCGTTCAAAAATGTTCCGAACTCGTCCAGCAGGCGGCGCCGTTCTGCACTGTAATTCCTTAGAGGAATATATATGACTGACTTGGATTTTTAATGGTTTTAATCGTTTTTTTCGCTAATGCCTGGGAGTTGTCTTGCTGCCTTAAAATAAACCGTCCGTGCCGAGGTGCTGTGTTGTTTCTGTCCTGCAGGGGGAGTGACGCGCCGCCCTGAGAGGAGCCGAAGAAGAAGAAGCTATCCGAAGCAGTTGTGAGGAGAGGACGCGACGTTCTCAATAACAAGTTTTGTAGGTAAACGCAAAGGTTCACTTCGTCTCCTCATATATATAAGTGTTTATGTAACATGTTTATAAAGTAATTACTCTTTTATAGTTCCGTCTGAATATTTAAGTTTGTTAGTGTGAGCTACCTACCTAGGCTAGATTAGCTAACTAACATGGACACTTTTCCCTCCGACTGCAGCAGCTGGAAGAATTGACCACAATCTCCCAGAGTTGGCTTGTAGTTGGAGAGATAAAATATACGTGTTTTGTCAATAGGTTCTTGTGACTCCCAGGCTAGTTTTGCTATCCATGTAAATGTTAGCTTATTTATCCTGAGGTAAATACATGCCCAGTGCCACAAAAAAGAATAAAAGATCATAAGACAATATATTAAAAAAAAAACATTGTCAATAAACAATAGTGCAACACAATGACAATAACATTAGTGTAGCAAGTAACAGTGTGTCACTGACGTTGTATGTAGAGATATAGAGTACCAGCAGATCGGTAGTGCAAAATGACTTGGCTTAGTGTTAATGCAATGAAAACAGTAGTAGATTTATGCAAGTTCCTCAGCAGATGATTCCTTCAGCAGCACGTTTTGGCAGTAAAAATGAATGGACCTAAATCACAAATGCTAACCAGTTGTATATAATGCACATGCCTCATTGTAAATTTTGCTCTTAATAATGGCTGTTTGTGCTGTAATTGTAGGTTATCATGTCCAGAGTTCCAATGGGGAAAGTATTGCTCCGAAATGTCATCAGGCATACAGACGCCCATAACAAGGTTCATCTGCATCCCTCATCTAATCGTGTTTCTGGTACTGATTTTCCATGTCAGAAAAAGTGTTTGGTACAAAAGACATTAATATTTTTTTTCTTTTTGATTGTTGAATCCATTAAGATTCAGGAGGAGTCTGAGATGTGGAAGCTTCGGGACATGGAGCTCCAAGCATCGTCCGCTCAAGCTTCGAAACACGCATGGATGACAAGCACTCATCTGGCAAGGTTCATATCTGCCCGTTTCTCGCCATAACACCTGTTTCTGCAGTGTATACTAATGTGAGTCTATTTCTTCTGATACGCATATGCAATATTTGTGCAGGAACAGCATGCACTGTGACAGATACTTGGATGAAGGATCTGCGCAAGACAGGCTTGGGAAAAAATGTCTGTCTGAAAGAGATGACAGAGAGGCGCGGTACTGGACACGAAAGCTCTATGAATTTGAGGCCAGTGATCCAGACAGGTAAGCCTCCATGCTTAGTGCCATGTTATGGTCACTTTACATTCTATCAATTCCTGTAAAGTAAAGGGGCCATAATCTGGAAAATTTAATTTCCTCACTTTTTTGAAACAAAGAGTTTGTACCATTCATTCCCATATTCCACATATAGAAGCTTGCAAAACAGCCAGTTTTAAAATTACTGATGTCATAAAAACGGATGCACTTACATACAGCCATGGGAAAAAATGTGTGTCTGTGTAAAATGGCGTTTCACTATTGACCTATTGACCACACAAAAAAAAATTTTCAGAAAATTTAAAAAATAAAACATATAAATAATTTATTATACCTTAAACTGCACAAACCACACAACACTCTTACATTATTTTACAATTGCATCATTAAAATAGTAATGTTAAGTGTATAGTGTGTGAATGTGTGAGCTCTGTTTCATCCCATCAGCAAACTGAATCAGGTCTAAAGCCGCTGGAATACAGCACATAGAATAGCTGCTATACAAACACTACTGCACTTACAACAATTTTTATTTTTTTATTTTTATTTTTTTCCTTATTTTTTCTTATTTTTTACACAGCTCACAATGCAAGACTTCATAAAACAATAGCAACCTGTGCATTTTACACACACACAGACTGCCACAAACCGTGAACTGGAAAAAGGGAAATAGGGTCTCTTATTTTTTCCATGGCTGTATATCGGAATGAATTCGTGATGTGATGCCTACTTTTATAGTCTAAACCCTAAACATCCCCCCAAATATGCTCCAAAACTGTACGGTTCACACTGAACTGCTGTCTCGCAGTGCTAGTATATACTACTGTAATTCATGCATTTTATTTACAGTAATAAAAATACAGTAAAAAAAATATATACGGTAAACCCCAGGTTCCAACAACACCTGCGTATAGTGGAAAACCACGCTGTTGTGATATGATTTTTAAAAAATTAGTACAAAAACCTATTTTTGTAGTGTTAACCCTAAATATGCCAACAAATATGCTCCCAAAACACTTGAATTTCATTTTAAACTCATTACCCTGAAAGAAAATGTGAAGGTAAATCCGTATTCGTACTGTGCAGTTTACACTAAACTCCAGCAGTGCTAGAATGTTAACCCTGTATAGCTTGTACTGTAATTCATGCACGGGCGTTTTCTTTGGTATAAGCAGGTAATAAAAATACAGGGCTTTAAGAAGAACAAAACTGAAAAGAGCACTCGGGGGTTTCCGTAGTTATATTTTATATGGAAATTTAGCTGAATTTACATTATTTGTTACAAAATTTGTAAATTATATTTTTCTTAATAGTTTAGCACTAAAATGCATAAAACATATATATTGCCATGCAAAAAGCAAAAAAAAATTGAAGGATATTTGTGGTTTCCGCAAATTTGCAGGGGTTTCTGCAAACAATTGTTAATTAGGGTCTAAGAATAAACAACTGAGTATTCACGGAAGAGGAATTTAGTCATTCTGGCACATGAGAAAACATTACAGAAAATCTGGACCTGATTGAATTTCTTTCAGAATTCGTCAAGAGTAACCGCAGGTCCTGTAGATAATATCCAGGTTAAACACTAGAAACATATCCAATAGTCTCCCTAACGACTACAATGAGCCACGTTTCTGTTCTTACTCTCATATGTTGTATAAATTTGACTTATTGATATTTACCTTGTTTATGTAGTGCTGTATTTGTTCACAAATGATGATGATAATAATAAAATTATAATATATATTTTTTTCATATTATTTTATGATTTCAGCCACAATTTTTGCTTTTTTAAGTTATATAAAACTTTGACCCCCCATATCTAGAAATATCTAGATGGATAGATATTTTTTCTGATCACACCTCTGCTGAATATCTACCCATTTAACCTACAACAGTTTAGCCCCATCCCTTCATGCTAAATTCATAATGAGGCATAGTATAGGGCAACCCATCATAACATTTAACAGTTGTTTTGATCCAGTGTAAATAGAGGATTGATGATCATGTAAATAACCATGTATTGTGAATGTTATTTATGCAAAACATAAGAAATCAGGAAGGGGGCAAATACTTTTTCACTGCAGTGTGTGTGTGTGTGTGTGTGTGTGTGTGTGTGTGTGTGTGTGTATAAAGTTTTATATAATATATACATATATACACACACATACACCGTGATGTGAAAAAGTATTTGCCCCTTTCCTGATTTCTTATTTTTTGCATGTTTGTCACACTTGATTGTTTCAGATTATCAAACACATTTAAACATTAGACAAAGATAACCCAAGTAAACACAAAATGCTGTTTTTAAGTGATGATTTTATTTATTAAGGGAAAAAACTATCCAAACCTACATGGCCCTATGTGCAAAAAGTAATTGCCCCCCAAACCTAATAACTGGTTGTGCCACCCTTAGCAGCAACAACTGCAGTTAAGCATTTGAGTCTTTTACATCGCTATGGAGGAATTTTGGCCCACTCTTATTTGCAGAATTGTTTTAATTCAGCCATGTTGGAGGGTTTCCAAGCATGAACTGCTTTTTTAAGGTCATGCCACAGCATCTCAATTGGATTCAAGTACGGACTTTGACTTGGCCACTTCAAAATCTTCATTTATTTTTTTTTTAAGCCATTCAGAGGTGGACTTGCTTGTGTGTTTTTGATCATTGTCCTGTTGCAGAACCCAAGTGCGGTTCAGCTTGAAGTCACTAACTGATGGCCAGACATTCTCCTTCAGGATTTTTTTGGTAGAGCACAGAATGCATGGTTCCATAAATCACCAGCGAGTCGTCCAGGTTCTGAAGCAGCAAAGCAGCACCAGACCATCACACTACCGCCACATTTGACTGTTAGCATGATGATCTTTTTCTGAAATGCTGTTATTTTTACACCAGATGTACACACATCCCAAAAAGTTCGACTATTGTTTTGTCAGTCCACAGAATATTTTCCCAAAAGGCTTTGGGATCATCAAGATGTTTTTTGGCAAAAGTGAGACAAGCCTTTATGTTCTTTTTTGGTCAGCAGTGGTTTTCGCTTTGGAACTCTGCCATGCATTCCATTTTTGCCCAGTCTCTTTCTTATGGTTGAATTATGAACACTGACCTTGACTGAGGCAGGTGAGGGCTGCAGTTCTTTAGATGTTGTTCCGGGTTCTTTTGTGACCTCTTGGATTAGTCATCACTGCGCTCTTGGGGTAATTTTTGTAGGCCGACCAGTCCTAGGAAGGGTCACCACTGTTTCATGTTTTCTCCATTTGTGAATAATGGCCCGCATTGTGGTTCGCTGGAGTCTCAATGCATTAGAAATGGCTTTGCATCCTTATATTGTGTTCTGACCTGTTTTCAAGTTTAGGTATGTAAAAAGTACTTTTTTTTTTTTTTTAATTGTAACAAGGCGTCATCATATCCTTAGAAATGGCTATTTTAAATGTTCAACATTTTAGTAAATTCTGAAGGTCTGTTAAAAAAAAAAAAAGAAGTGACATTTGTGGTCTTACAGGTCAAATTTGACCCGGGCACACACACACACACGCTACTCCTCCCATTCCCCACCTGAACACAAACTTTCTCACAGAATATTTATACATATAGATTAGAAGATAGAAGAAGAACAGATAGAATCCTCTGATTGTAGGGCCAACGCCCTAACCACTAGGCCACCCAGCTGCCAAAATAAACATTAACATCCATAAAAAGGGTTTGGGTGAGATGTTATCAGATTTAGTAGCAGTCAACATGAGTGAGAGATTCACTGTCTATGAGGCTATTGATCATGTCTTTGATCACGAGAGTGATATTGAGGACAGAGAGCTGAGCAAAACAGAGGAGCATGTGTCTGAGGAAGAAGGTGATGTTCAATATGACCCTGAACAAGAAGACACATCTGATGAAGAGGAGGGCCCAGATGACACAGGTGACCTTTCATGATCATCAAGCCATTATGACACCCAATGCAGAGCACCAACAGAGAACATTATCAAAATGACTCTGAGGCCGACTAGATATGTTGTATCGCATGGCCAAGACATCAAGACAACATTTGAGCTGTTCGTACCACCATCTCTGGAGAAGATCCTGCTTGAGATGACCAACATGGAAGGGAGAAGGGTGTTTGGCAATAGCTGTACAGAGATTGACAAAACACAGCTGGACGCTTACATGGGACTGTTGCTACTTGCTGGGGTCTACAGATCCTGTAATGAGGCCACGTCCAGATTATGGGAAGGTCAGGCCGTTCTATTTTTCGTGATATTATTTCTCTTCAGATCTTTCAAGTGTTGTCAAGAGTGATCAGTTTTGACAGTAGGGAGACAAGAGTTGCTCAGATGTTTGGGACAAATGGGTGGAGCAATAGCCATTTGTGTACTATCCAGGGGCCAGAGATTACCATGGATGAATGGCTGGTCCCTTTCAGAGGATTGCTGTCCCTTCAGGTAGTATATGCCAAGCACACCAGCGTCCTGCAGATGGAACCGGATGGGGGATGCCAGGGGGAGCAAGAGAAAGAGATGTCGGTCCTGCCCCTCCAACAGGGACAGAAAAACTAGCACCACTTGCCAAACATGTAAGAAACACATCTGCAATCCATATTGTTTTTCCAATGTTCAATTTATGGTTTAATTTTTTATTTTCACTTGTTATTCTGAGTAAAATGAATATGAAAAAGAAAGGACTTTTTGCCTTTTTCCTAACATAAATCTATCCGGGTCAGTTTTGACCCGTAACACCACAAATGTCGTTATAGCCATTAATGTTAAGTAAGAAAAGAAAAGAGAGCACTTTTGGTCTATTAGTCTGTTCGACTCAGACAATATATTTACCCATTGTCTTATAGGAAATATAATGAGTGAATATAAACATTTTTTTAAAAATTGAAAACGAGTGGTATATTGTAAGATGAAAGGTCTATGGGGCAAAAAAACCCCCATCTAAAACAGTGTTTGCATTCATATGAATACATACTAAGTCAGCTATGAGGTAAAAAACAATACATTTACATTTACGGCATTTAGCTGACGCTCTTATCCAGAGCGTCAATACTGGATGATAACTATTGTTCTAACACTATTGTTCTAACTATTATTATAACACAATACAAGGGTTAACCAAAGTCATGATTTTATAAGGGTGGGCGTTTACTTTTTCACGTAAGGCCATGTAGGTTTGGATAGTTTTTTTCCTGTCCAAAACCTACCTCATCACTTAAAAACTGCATTTTATGTTTACTTGGGTTATCTTTGTCTAATATTTAAATTGGTCTGATAATCTGAAACATTTAAGTGCGACAAACATGCAAAAAAAATAAGAAATCAGGGCAAATACTTTTTCACAGCACTGTACATACTCCACCCGGAGAAGTACTAGAAAATGTAAGATATTGAACCATTGTGGGTAATAATGGGGGATTGTTTTTTTTCCCCCACTCAGGTGGGGTCATAGTGGATTTAAGGAGCTTTATCCGGAGGAGTTTCAATCAGATGGGTAAAGTTTTTTTCTCCTTTACTTGATTGTTATATATGAAGTTTCATTTTTAAGGAGCTACATTTTTAAGCAATTTCCTCTGGAATCAATAAAGTGTTCTGATTCTGATTTTATAAACACAATATTAGAGGGCCTGAGGCTGTGAGTCTAATTAAAACCACCAAAAAGTTGTAATTCCAGGAGAGATTGGTTGATTGCTTGACTCTTAAGGATCAGTGACTCTAGTGTGAGTGCAAGTATCCAGCATGCTTCATCAGAGTTTGCTTTGAAGCCTTAATAATAATGTCAGGTTTACATGGTTTAAATTAAAGTGTTGCTAGTTTCAAATCGGAGCTATTTTTCCAGTTGTTATTTTTTGGGGAAAAAATATTTGTTTTGTTTGGGAATATTATTTGTATAGTTGTGTTGATCGGTTTCAGTCAGTAAAGAGTCATTGGTTGTATTTTTGACTTTAATATCAGGTTCTGGGTAGATATGAGTCATTGTTCATATTGCAAAAAAAAAAAAAAAGATTTCCTAAAAATAGGAAATGCTTTTTATTATTTATTTATTTATTTTAATTTCTTGCTTGTAATAAGAGGGTCTTAATATGTTTTACAAAGATGCATTTTGTGTTAATATTGTGTAGGAAAACACCTAATGATACATACATTAAATCAGTTTAATATTTTAGACTTGTTTTTTTAAACCTGACCTTTTTTAATACAGGGAGACAGATTGCACTAAGCGCAGCAGAAAACATGGCAAGGAGAAGAGGGTTACTGACAGACAGAAGAACTCCAAGAAATCTTCAAAGAAGAAGAAAAAGAAGAAGAAAAAGAGGCAGAGAACTGAAGGATCAGGCTCAGAGTCTGAACACAGCACAGCAGACAGTGTCAGGAGGAAGCAAAAGAGGAAAAGCAGCAAAAGTAAACACAGCAGAAAGAAGGAGCCCAAAAGCAAAATGAGAGAGGGGGACAGCAGCACAGAGGACAGTGAATCAGGCAGACTTGTAGAAGTTACACAAAGGAAACGTCACAGAAATTCGTCAGTCTGTCACACAGAGGCTGAACGGAAAAAACGGAAAGACTGGAAAGCAAATGAAGAGAAATCAGAGGATAGCTCTGAGGACTGAATGTGTTTGTTTTTTTTTTTTTGTTTTTTTGGTCAAACAATTTAAATAGCCTCACATCATTTAGATCTGGCAAATCGATGTTGTGGAGCCATTGCCCTTATTTCAATACCTCATTGAGTAGAACCTTGATAATTTTTTAACCAAGAGAGGACACTGAATACAAATTTCAACTTTTAAAATTTTTTTGATGTTTTTATATCATAGGAATCCTACCATGTGTGTATGGATGGTTTTCAGTCTTTGAGTACATTCTAATGAAACGTTTTTAGTCTTTATAACCAAGACTCAGGTATTGTTTTTCCTCATATAGTGAATTCCAGAGTTAAATCTGTTTAGGGTCTTTTTGTTTATACACTATTGTCAAAAGTATTGGGATGCCCACACAAACTTTAATGACATCTCATGTTGGAACATGAAGGGGCCATCCCCAAACTGTTCCCTCAAAGTTGGCATTATAAAATTGTCTAAAATAGCTTTGTATGCTGCAGCATTAGGAGTTCTTTTCACTGGAAATAAGGGTCCAAGTCCCCACACTATAATATAACAACCCCACACTATAGTCCCTCCTTCACCAAACTTTACACTCTGCACAGTGCAGTCAGACAAGTACCGTTATTCTGTCAACCACCAAACCCAGACTCGTCCATCAGATTGCCAGACAGGGAACATGTCTCCACTGCTCTGGAGTCTAGTGGCGGCGTGCTTTATACCACTGCATCCGACACTTTGCATTGCACTTGGTGATGTAAGGCTTGGATGCAGCTGGTTGGCCATGGAAACCCATTCCATGAAGCGCTCTACAGGTCTGTAGCTACTGACTGCAGACAGTGACTTCTGCACACTGTGCGCCCCTGCTCTGTGATTTTACATGGCCAAGTTGTTGTTATAACAATTGCTTTCACTTTGTTATAATACCATTAACAGTTGACTGTGGAATATTTAGTAGTGAGGAAATTTCACGAATGGAGTAATTGCACAGGTACCTATCACAGTACCATGCTTGAATTCACCGAGCTCCTGAGAGCGACCGATTCTTTCACAAATGTATGTTGAAGCAGTCTGCATGCCTAGGTGCTTGATATACACCTGGACAATGGAAGTGATTGGAACACCTGAAATGATTTGGAGAGGTGTCCCAATACTTTTGACAATGTAGTGTATGTTAAACAAAGGGCTGAAAACTTGTGTTTGGATGTGATATGGAAACGCCCAGGCGATGGCACTGTTGCTCTGCACTTGGGTGTGCCCCCTCTCTCTCTCTCTCTCTCTCTCTCTCTCTCTCTCTCTCTCTCTCTCTCTCTCTCTCTCTCTCTCTCTCTCTC
>JBBJLS010000001.1:19949736-19961071 GCA_037577275.1 Bryconaethiops microstoma
GTATATATATATGTGTGTGTGTGTGTGTGTGTGTGTGTGTGTATATATATATATAGATATATATATATATATATATATAATATATATACACACACATATATATATATATATATATATAGACATATGCCTCATGCAGCATGCTTAAGCACTCTTTAAAAGCCCAGGTGTGAAACTTCTCTCATATATATGTTAATCATTTGCCGCATCAGCAGACTCAGAGGGAGCCGGAGCCGGAGCCCAGGACAGGAGTGGACTTGCAGGGCTAAATAGCCATTCTCTCTTTTTTTCAGCTCCGCAATCGTGTGGGGTTTTAGTGAGTTCTCTACATTGTAAATAACATATCATCCAGGCTGCTTGCATTTTGCCATCCGCTTTTGCCACCAGACTGTGAGTGACGTTGAGTAGAGGGAGGTGGCTCCCTCATAAGAAAGCCATGGTTAAACAGAGGCGAAGGTTCTCTGAGCCTTTCTTGCCCAAAAAATGAAGTTTGTTCTATTAAAGAGGGGGGTTTGTTTTGGCCTGAATCTAGGTTTCTTAACTCTAACTGCAATAAGCAGCATCCTACAGAACCATAAATAGGCCAAAAAAACAACATCTACACCTACATTTGAGTCTGATCTGGCACGTCGCCCATCTGGCTGAAGAGCGATCCAGGCCAGAATGAATCACCTCTAAATGTAAAAGTTGCCCACAGAGCTTCTAATGATCTAATACAGTATAAGTTATTCAAGTGATAAGGAGCGAGACAGCTAGAAGAGGACGTGCAGATAAAAACAAAAGACACTCAATTAGCAGCTAAGCACTGCTGCAGCGCAAATATATAAAGACATATGTTGTGGCTGGCGCTTGACAAGAGCACAGTGGCTCTACTGGATGGCCATTAATTGGCTAACATGCAGTGGAGGACCACAAATCTATTGAAAGTAATGTAGGAGCCCTTAAAGATGGAGTAGAGGAGATCTCAGATTGATTTCTATAAGAAATGGTTTACATGTAATAATTTTAGATGCAAAACATCTCATTGAGAGTGTGAGGAACCAAGTTACAAGTCAGGTCACTCACACACATTTAGCTGGCTGAAGGTTCTCCACCAGGGGGTGCCATTAGCACTCAAACAGATTTTGGTGCTTTGTAAGAGTGGTGCTTCACTCTAACGACACTGCGTATTTTTTATATTTTCTGAGCTTTAATCAGAGATGTTATGGTTGTAGTGATCTGAATCAGAGTCTGAAAACTTTACTGATCCTGGAGGAAATTGTTTATGCTATGACTGCACACACAAAGACAAGAACTGCTGGAAGATAATGAGGCTGATAAAACAGACTCTCTTGAAAATGAAGGTTCCTAAACAGTTGGTCAATGTTCTTGGAGAAAAAACTTTAATAGATATAGATTTTTTACATTGCCTGAAGGTCGTTTAAACATAATCTCACAATTGTTCTTTTTCAACTGAAAGGTTCTTTCAAAAATAGTTTAACGGTATGTTGACACGGTAACTGTGTAAAATTAACTAGGTATGTTAATGTAATTAGAATTTATTTAGTGTACAGTAAGGCTTTGTCTATTGGCTAGTTCATCATTTAACTTCAACATAATGACTTCTGAGGTTTTTATATGACAATGATAAGATATGAGAACTGATCTGAGACCTGCTTGGTAGTTTCTTTTGTAATGTTTAACTGGAAGCCTGTGACGTTTAGATCAAATTTACCAATTAGACTGTAGTCTTACTGTTCAATTATTAATCCTCAGTCTTATTAAGTCTCGTTTCATCTTGTCTTTTCTCTTTTTCTTCTGGTCTGTCCCAGTCTATTGTACTTTTATCTTCTTTCCTCTTCTGCTTTTGTCTCATTTCTTTTCTTCTTCTTGCTTCCTATTTCTCCTTTTCTCTTCTTTCGTTTGTTCTGTTCTCCTCATTTCTATTGTGTTCTGGTGTCTTCATTCTCATTCTCCTTGATGTCTTCACTACCCTTTCCTTTCTCTTTTAACTTTTTTCTCTTCTCTTCAATCTTTTTTCTTCTTTTTTTTTCCATTTCTCTTAATTTGATCAGAATGAGACATCAAACCTGATGCTTGTTGCTTGGTATTAATGCAAGGGAATATTACACAGGAGACGGAAGCAGCATGTTAAGATGAGATACTACAGACAGAAATCTCATCAACTATTTTTCAATTTTTTAAATACATTTTATCCACAAGGTGTCAAAAGTCATCTTCATTTTAGTGTATTTAGTTCAACCTCCTCTCGTGTTGAGCTATATGTTCCAAAATGTACCACCTTCCATTGTCTTCACAATGAAATAAAGATCTAACATAATCCAAAAACTGAGTTTGAAACTGTATGCATATGAGGAATATTTCTTTTACATATCTAATCCGGAGGGCCAGCTCTGTCCTAGGATGCTCTCTGGACCCAGTGGTGGTGAGTGACAGGAGAGTGATGGCTAAGCTGTCATCCCTGTTGGACAACATCTCCCACCCCATGCAGGAGACTCTGACAGCACAGAGCAGCTCCTTCAGTGGCAGGCTGCTGCACCCACGATGTGGGACGGAGAGATTCCGCAAGTCTTTCCTTCCAATCGCTATCGTACTCCACAACAAAGACCTTGCAGATGACCGCACACGCACAGACTAACATACACACACATCCAATACACCATGACAGTTTCTCTTATGTGCAATATTATTATTACTTGAGTGCAATTTTTGTGATGTAACATGCAATTTTTTGGGTGGAACTATTATTACTGGGCAAAATGTGCAATTTTTCTGGTGCATTTCTATTGTATTGACAATGCCTGTCTCTCCATTGTATACCTGTATGTGTGTATGTGTGTGTATCTACAGTGTACAGTGTACAGTCTAGACATATACTCATTGTGTACATACATATCACTATTAGTCTACATTTAGTTTACATATACATATATGTATATATTTTATAATACAGATGTCCATATTTATATTTCTAGATTGTATAGTGAATATTTTATACTGTACTGTTGATGTAGTATTTTATTGTGTTCTATTGTTTTCTTTTACATTTTTGCTGCTCTTAAATTTGTACTGTCCACTTTCTGCCGTGACAAAGCAAATTTCCCATTTGTGGGACTAATAAAGTTTTATCTTCTTATCTTATTCAACACTGTAAATGACCAGAATGGATCATACAGCCTGAGATATGAATTGTACATTTTGAAATTCTTATTTCAAATTCTGTTTTCCATTATATTGTCCCTTTATGCAGAGAAAAGACCACTGTTCCTTATATCAAATATAACAATAACGTATAAATATAAGACTAATCCTGTCTGGATGTATTTAGCCTTTATTCCATCTCTAACCTCCTGCAGTTTAAGATATATTTTGTGATTGCTAGGGGCAAAACAAGTTGCACAGCTGACTACTCATCAACATATGCAAACTCAAAATATTCCCTCTCTTTCATGGTCATTGTTAACAGAACGGGATGGGAGGTAGATTGTGAACCGTTAAGCCTGTTCAACCTGGGACAGCTGCCTCTTTGCGATCAGCAGAGGAAGACGAGCAGATGAAAGAGCTTAGCTGGATGTTATGTAAACACAAGGGTGCAGTAGTGGTATTCACACCTGGGCCTCTGAGAAGGAAGGACTTGTGTGCTAACATTAATCAGCACAGGGTGGAAAGGGGAGGCATCTAAAGAGAAGTGTACAGTTCACTGGCGGCGGTGTTAGATCAGAGGGAGCATGTCGGGAGAGAGGAATGCTTGACGTCATTGGCAGTGGCCTCCAGCTCCTTGATTATTAACAGCTGACAGCCCCCCTCCTACTCTGCTCAGCATGTGCCCTTCTAGTCTCCTTACAAACTTGTTGAAGCACATTTTCTGGAGAAGTCATGAAGTCCCAATTTGATGGGTGTGGTGGTGGTGGTGATGGGAAGGAGGTTGTGAAGGCAGGGGTAGTGAAATGCACTACTAGAGGCACCCGTCTGGCATAGTTTTTTTGCAAACCAAACAAACCTTTAAGTAAGTTGAGTCAATGTTTGGTTGGAAAGATCACCAAACTTGGTTTAGATGATGTTGCCTGAGATTATGATAATTTATGCTACGACAGATATATGAATCACACCAAGGCCTTGTTCAGAAAGCAGCCCAAGTCTGACTTTTTGGTCATATCCAACATGAGTAGGCAAAACCTTCTGCAATCTAAATGACAAAATGAAAATGAAATCTGATTTTTATTCTAGATCAAGCCATGTTGACTTCTGATCTGACTCTGAGTCCAAGATCTCTGGACGTGTCGTATTGCAAGACAGACTTTTGCCTATCGTTAAGAGTCACGTCAATTTTGTCCTGAACTTTGACAGCAAAGGCAATCTGACATGCAAAATGACCAACCATAGACTCCTGCCATAGCATGACCAATACAAACCCACAGGAGACAAACATTTCAGCAAGGATATCTAATGTAAAAGTTACTGAATGCTTGAGATAAAGTGTTTTTGAATAAACTTAAATTTATTAGTCCTGGCCGCCCTGTCCTTCTGTTGCAAAGAGGTCTCTTAAAAGGCCCAAGGAAGGTGATTTTGAAATACAGCACCCCAAATAGAAAGGGAGCAGTAACTTCTTACCAAAGGTGATAACTGGTGTACATGTTCAAAGCATACTGTTAAAACATTCTGTACTTTAAAACGTGTTATGTTTTAAATTACTTATTCACAGGTTGATTAAATTACTTTAAATTACTTTAAATTCAAGTTACTTATTCACAGGTGTTTCCTTCAATAAATATTTAAAATCTATTACTTGGTTTCTGTTCACCTTGTTTTATATTACATTTTGTACGAATATTTAAAACATGACAAAATAAAATAAATCAGGTTTGTACATATCACCCAGAAAACTGTAGCTTAAATACTCACTTCACTTTGTATTGTACTGTAACTGCTTAATGCTGCATTTTGGGGAAAAAATTGCTATGAAATATAACATTCTTTTAGCACCTCTCTGTGTGTGTGTGTGTGTGTGTGTGTGTGTGTGTGTGTGTGTGTGTGTAAAGGCAGCTGCTTTAAATGAAAAGATATAAAGTGTATCTTTCTGTACAGATGCATCTTTCCATTTACAAAAAGTAAATTCACTTGTCATCAGGATTGTGTCATACTATATCTGAGCAATACTACAGCTGCAACTAGATCTAACCCTCACTTTAGCCCCACTAATCAAAGGGCAATCTTTCAGCTTTTAGTTAGTTTTCTTTGTGAAAAACAGCATGTTTCCCCACGAGTCGAAGCAAAACGTTTGAACTTCTATATATTTCTCACTATTTATTTCATAATCACCACATTAGGTCTTCAAAAATAAATTGATAAACACACGCACATGCTAATATGCCGCTCTCACTGCTGTGCAGAGAATGATCCACCACCCAAATATCTGCTTACATTTGTTTTATTCATCAACTAATGAATATTAAACATCTGTATTTATTATAAATACACTGTATGGACAAAAGTATTGAGACAGCTGACCATTACACCAACAGGGACTTTAATGACGTTGCTGTCAAATACAGAGACTTTAATATAGAATTGTTCCCCCCTTTGCAGTTATAAGAGTTTCCACTTTTCTTGGAAGGCTTTCCAAACGATCCTGGAGTGTTTCTGTGGGAATTTGTTTACCTTCATTCTATAGAGCATTTATGAGGTCAGCCACAGATGTTGGACGAGAAGGCCTGGCTTGCAATCTTCATTCCATTTCATCCCAAACATGTTGGATGGGATTGGGGTCAGTGCTCTGTGCAGGCCTGTCTTCCACACCGAACTCAATCAACCATGTCTTTATAGACCCTGCTTTGTGCACAGTCATGCTGGAATAGAAAAGGGACTGTGTCCACAAAGTTGGAAGCATGGTGTTGTCCAAAATGTCTTGGTATGCTGAACCATTAAGACTGCCCTTCGCTGGAAGTAAGAGGCCACCTGAATTCAATAATTAAGAGGTGAGTCCCAATACTTTTGTCCATATAATGTATTTTCCAGTATACATATCATGGTCAACTATAAATATTGTGGTGACCTTGGGTTTTGTTATTTAAGTTACTTGTTTAAAATGCTGAATTGTTTGTTATTCTGTTCTTTTGCACTTTTATTATCTGTGTTGAGATTGGGGGGTTAGATGGAGTATGGGAGGGGCATGTGTGAGTGTGTGCGCGCGTGCGTGTGGTTGTGGGAGTGAGAGAGAGAACAGGAGAGAGGAGTGAGGTTTATCGAGGTTTTTCTAGCGGCCTGAGTTGTTGTCAAAACAACAACTCTATTGTCACAGGGATCGTTTTAAAAAGGAACTGCTTGACTTCTGTCTATCCGGTGTCTGTTTATCTGGCGGGTCACTACAATATCATAAATATACTTATTACATTTTATTATGGTGCTGAGAAACCTGGGTGTCATAGATGACTAGCTCTCTTTCTCTGACCGCACTGCATCTGTCTTTCGGTCATGTTGCTTCGTCTTACACAACTTCACTCAGTATGCCACCCAACTCCTGGTACAAGCCATGATTATGTCTCTCAATTACTGCAGTGCCCTTTTAGTGGGTCATCCAGCTTACCCGATAAGACTATCACAGCTGGTTCAGAACGCAGCAGCTCGCCTGGTCTTCAACCAACCCAATAGGATGCATGTCACCCCACACTGTCGACGCATGGCAGTCCGGATTACGTTCAAGTCACTAACTCTTGCACACAGAGTGACATCTGGGTCTGCACACAGCTACATAAATCCCATCATTCAGGCTCATGTTCCTACTAGCTCCCTCTACTCCTCCAAGGAACATCTGCAATCCCTACACACAAGGTAAACCTAGACTCTTTTGCGGTTTCCCATTGGTGAAATGAGCTGCCTATTAGTGGTGGGCGGATTGACCCAAATATCGATAATATCGATACTAACGTTGGTATTGATATTGATCGATACCAGTGTAACGAGATCGATACTTTAGTACCAATCCTTTCAAGTGTCTCTCCAGTCCAGCCTGGAGCAGCACACTCTGCTCTTCCTCCCCGTCTGTATTTTGATGATGCAATGTCACGTGACTCAGTAGTGTGCGCGCACACACACATACACACAAAAAGCGGAGGAATGACAGAGAGGAAGAGGAGCGACTAATGGCGATATTTTCAGGCCGAAAATGAAACAGTGAGATGTCTGATTTGTGAAAATCTGTAAGTTACAGTGGAAACACTAAGCACATGAAAAAGAAAAAAAGAAAACGTCAAGCTACAGGAACGGAGAGAGGAGGAGACAAATCATCCCCCACCCCGACAGACCCAGAACCCCGACAGGAGGCTTCTGAGAATATTTCTTTTGAACTCATGGCTTTGGGTTGTTTGAGTTATTTGCACTTTATTTATTGTATTTTTAGAAGTCTGAAAAAAGTTCACTGAAGGGGAGAAATTTTATTTTATTTTTGTATTGTAGTTTGGAGTGATAATTTCGTGTACTTGCTTTATTTAAGAAAATTTGTTTTGTTATTGTTATCATTATTATAATTATAAAGTATTTTCTATTTATAACTTTGCCCAAATTCTGTCCTAGGTTTTAACTAATTAAAAATCAGAAGAAAAAAAAACACTTAAAGGTCAATCAAATTAATTCAGATTTAGCAATTTGTTGATGCATCCACCTTGACTATTAAAAAGTATCGATATCGGCGATACTGGCCCTGTATTTACTTGGTATCGGATCGATACCAAATTTTGTAGTATCGCACACCACTAGTTCAGGCCGATTGTTTTTTTCCGCATTTAATTTTTTACTCAATAACGGGGGATTTTCCAATGTAGCGAAGTAAAATACTTGGGTCAAAATGTACTTGAGTAAAAGTAAAATTACCTATTTAAAAAAAACGACTTAAAATGACAAATTACTCACAAAACTACTCAATTACAGTGACGTGAGTAAATGTAATTCGTTACTTTCCACCTCTGGTCATTTCAAATTCACTGAGACTCCTAACCTATTTTAGATGAATAGGTAAGTGCGCTCTTAGTGGTCCTGACCAGGGATCTGTGACAGGCACTGCAAAAGATAAAATAAGCAGCAAATTATGTTAGTCTGAGCTACAGTGAAGTCATTGTTTAAAAGATCCAACTTCTCTGCTTTTCTGCTGGACCCAAAATCACTCTGAAGAGTTCCTGGAAGATTACTATCCTCTTCTGTGGGTACTTATTTGAGACAAATGACTCTACTTTCAACAATTCCTGTGATAAGAAATCCACTATGAAGGCTAGTAGTATAGAACTAGCTGTCACATTTCATATTTATTATTACTATGAATAGGTTTAACCTCCTCTATGAATTGGCAAGTGTTAGTTGGCAATTTGCATGACATTTTATATTGTCCTACCCTTCTTTCTCATGATAAGAAACGCCCTGTTGAACGCAATCTTTATTTCTATTAATGAAGTCTTTCATTGTCCGACCTTCACTGTCAGAATAATTGGCTGATTACTTGTTTACTACAAAAATCACTAGTATCCTAAATGAGACATTTTGAGTCAGACATAGTGCACCAAGTCCATGATAATGGGAGTTGGCTGAAAGTGTCGAGCCCTGCTGTTAGAATGATAAACACTTCCTTTAGGTCACCAACTGTCCTATTACTCAGCACAAATGTCCAAAGATCCTGATATGAACTGTCTCTAAGCTTTGTACCAGAGTGAGTCTGGATATGTCTCAATCAGACACTGGAAGATGAAGTAGGAGAGAAATCTGCACATAATCCTGCTCAGCCTCATTCCTCTTCATGCATAATTCAGTTACATCATCCCACATGTAATTATTAGTCTGCAAGATGCTCTGCATGCAATTAGGCTAGTTACATTTGTATTCAATTTCCCTCACTGCACAGTGGAATAGCATGCGAGAACATGACTCTACACATTTACAAATACAGGTGCCAAAAATGTTCTTGAAGCAGAACCATTTTTGGTTTCCTAAATGAACCTTGTTTCTTTAAACAGCTAGTTTTGTAAATGATGAATGTAGAACCTTTCTAAATCTCCACATAAAGGTTTCTTTACAATCACTTCCCCAATTTACAATGGGGCAGCTGGTAGCCTAGTAGTTAGGGGTTTTGCCCTGCGATCAGGAAGTTGTGGGTTAAAATCCCAAGACTGCTAAAAGCACCTCTGAGGTACCCTTGAGCAAGGCACTGCCCCACACACTGCTCCCCGGCCGCTGCTTCACTGGGTGAATGGGTTAAATGCAGAGGGAGAATTTTGTGCTATCCACACTGAGTGCTGTGGTGTGTTCACATATAACAGAATGGTCACTTCACAAGCATTTTTAAGGAACCTAAAAGCATTCTAATTTTTGTGGTTCCATTTTTTAAATTTTTTGGCAACCTGATTTTTAAGGCTGTATGTCCAGACAGCGTTCCCAAGTCAGTGGTTTCCACTGCAAGTCTGAGGGGAAACATGCTCTAATACAAAGAGTGAACCTCTTAGGATCTCATGAATCAAACTGGGTCTGGTACAGTTTAGTGCTGCAGTGCCAAAGCACTGGGACTGAGAATCGCAGTTACAGCTGATTTCATTGTGTTTTATTTACGCTTTCAGTAGCAACCCAACACAGACCCTGTTAGGAGAGCCCTAGTCCTGGAGTACCCAAAACATATGTTTTACTGCTCTAGCACATCCACTTCAACTCAGATAAAGCCTGTTGATTAGCTGATAATTCTGCATGTTACAGCAGAGACAAGGTTGCGACAAGGTTGGGAACCACTGTATTAAATTAATCCAGTTTCAGTTCAAGTTCCATTTGCAGCCATTAGTTTCTTATTTTTCTTGGATTCACACACTGTGTAATGTCCAAAATCCCACAGCCTTTAACAGATGAAGCCGAATCTCGCTTTACCAAAACATAGCCCATCTGCCTGTACAGCATGTTCCATAGAACAGAGTGCTAATGACTGTGTTTTACTGAAAAGGCAGAACAAGATAATCAGCAGCAATAAAAAATTGCCACATTTAATTTGATTCAATTACAGGGTTTGACAGCTTGAAGTGTCTGATAATCTGCAGAATTGTTTTGAGTCTCTGTGCCAGGTTGTTAAGGGAGGCCAGTGTTCATTACCACTGAGACACAATGTTCTTTACTATGGGTACCCCATGTTTACAAGTGAAGCTGGCAGCAAGCGATCCAGATAATGAGCTGTCACCGCTACAGTACATACAGTACATCCTTCATGTGCCCATTGTAAGTCAGAAAAAACAAACACTGCTGACAGAAACAGGCACAATATTTAACTTGAACAGTCATTTCTGTTCTAGCCCAAACCATGACAACATTTAACCAACACACAAAAAGAAAGGACATTTTTCTCTTGGCATGGCTCCAATCCTGGGGAGCCACAATTCTGTAAAGTTTGGCCCATTCTTTGCCTTAAACCTGCATTATTAGCTTCTAAATGAAGTCTGTAAAAGAAAGGCAGTAGTCACAGAGCTTTGCCAAAGTATTTACACTCATATAACCTAGGCTTAAGTCGATAACTAATATCGACTCTCATGACCAATTAAATAAGTGTCAGTATTATGCAGATCACTCTTTCAGCCTCACCAAATAATTAACTGCACACAAACATGCTTCCAACACCACTTGGAAAGATTATCAGTCTGGAAAACAATGCTGACTACATGCAAATTAAACAAACACTGGTACGTGAGACTGAAGTAAACTGGAGTAATGCAGACAAGCTGGTCCATATGAAAGATGCCAGAGCAATGGAGTTTGGCAATAATTTGGTTTCCCACCAATTAAACAGTGTTACACACTATCTGGGCAAAATAATTCTAAGTTATTAATATTAGAAGGTAGCGCAGATATTTTATGAAAATCAGGGAAAATGCAGGCTATAGGCTAAGGCTCTGCTCTATGTGGTACTTTGCAGCTGAATTTGGACCATAATATTGCTTATTACATGTTTTTATTCATTTTCTTTAAATACAAGTAAAATGCGTTTGAATTCTAAATCTGTTAAAGCACAATAAAGGTAGTGATGAAAATGTGTGCAGCTGATTTGAAATCCACTAAAATGTTTAATTTTCAGGGCGTCTTGTGGAAAGGTACTGTCAAGGAGCAGTGCTGTAGCCTACCAGGACTTGACTTACACACTTCTAATATAAATACAAAACCAATTCCACTTTTCCTCAGCTGATTAAAATGCTACAATTAAAAGAAAGCCAGTGCAGCTTAACACAGGAGAAAACGGAGTGCAAGCATGCTGTTTGTGTGAGTGAGTGAGTGAGTGAGAGAGAGAGAGCGAGAGAGAGAGAGAGAGCGAGAGAGAGAGCGAGAGAGAGAG
>JBBJLS010000001.1:19968146-19992674 GCA_037577275.1 Bryconaethiops microstoma
TTCTTTTTTAAGTGTCATAACACTGGTGGTTTTTTGTGTTTTTTTTTTTTTTTTTTTTTTTTTGGCTGAAGTTCTTTCTTAGCATTTATTAAGGTCAGGAGAACACCTGTGGACAAGTTCACATTGAACTTTGGGATTCCCCCCGTCATTTTTTACTTATTGAGGCTGATCAGGCTCTTTTTGTGGGCCTCCGTAGTGGGAGTCACTGCCTGTTTACCAAATGTTTTTGTCTGTATGAATTACGATTTGGTTTGTGGACTGTGTTTTAGGGAAAAGAACTTTGACTCTTAATAAAACTGAATTCTGAGTGATGGTATGATGTGCAACACAACACTGTATAGAATGACAGATAGCATAAAACTAGCATTTAGTTTTGGATTATGCCTCTAAACCAGAGCCTTAGAAGCCGTGTTTTTACTGGAGTACTGTAGTATGTTTTGGGTCATAGCTTGCCTAATGGATGTTTGATATCTAGTAACTCACATACGTAAGGGTGATTCATTCCTGCTTGAAATGGTTCTTTGTTTACCTTGTCAACAAACCTGATCAGTAATTGAATATATTCTCTAAGGTGTAGGTGAAACAAACGACTCATTCCTCCAACACCGTGCTAATGGGAGTTCATATGGTGGTGTGGAAGTAATAATGGTTTTACTTTCCAGGGGACATCGTAGCGAGGTCTTTTAATGAAATGTCGCTGAGTGCTCTCTCGGGCTGTTCTCTTTTAGGCTTTTAGATGGAGGATAAAGAAAATCACCTTGTCTTTGATTAGAAGCACTTGAAAATGCAAGGACTAATTCACCCCCCTTATCAACAGGAGTTGGTGTCAGACACAAATCAGCATGTGAAGTCTGCCCTGGCCTCTGTCATCATGGGCCTCTCCACCATCCTGGGCAAGGACAACACTGTAGAGCATCTGCTCCCTCTCTTCCTGGCCCAGCTGAAGGACGAGGTAAAACACCTGGCCCTTTGCCCAGTCTCTGAACACACTGTTGCCATTGCATTCACTATTCTCTGCTTTAGTTCTGCTTTGATATGTTATGAATTGGCAGGTTTAGAGTCACCTTGTGCTTGAGCCTGTGGGATGTTCTGATTTTCCTCTCTGTAGACCTTGTTTGATGTACCCTTATTGCCTCCTAATCTATTAAGACTCTGAAAAAATTACATTCTGTAGATGTCACGTTTTGAGTACCATATCTGTCTGCTTCCATGCCAAATTGAATATTATCCTGTAAACACATTTAACAGAATGAAACCTAATCAAGCCTTCTGCTTTTATTTTTTGCGACTGTATTGACCTTTGCTTGTGCCTTGAGCTTGATTGGCTGCCAAAATCAAAGCATTCAGGCAAGACCGTTTCCAAAAGTCTGCCTCCTGTGTTTGTATTTTCCTGTTTTATTGGGGTCCTCTTGAATGTCAAACATTCGCTCTGAAAATGTTTAGACCTGGAATTTGGCAAATTCTGTTCTGCTGTGTGTTTCCATTGACCCCTTTCGCCCGATCCTGTGTTTGGCTAGTGAGCGTGATGTTTGTTTTTTGAGTCGGCCATTACAGTAGTACGTTTGGTAGCAAGTCATCAAATGTCTGGCAACATACATGTACAAGCTGTCACAATATCTGAAGTTGTCTTCAGTCAGCCTTGTAAGGAAATATCAAACCCTCTTTGGTTTTGTTTTAAAAGACTGCACATCATCCTTGCCAAAAACTACATCAAGGTATTAGAACTGAGCTTAATCAATTCATGGTGCAACTTTGTGCCTGATGCCTGTTTGGAATACAAGCCAGTTTAACTGTTGGAGCATGATAAATTTGACATGAGTAAAAGATTTTTAAAAGTGTTTTAGGTGCTACACAGGATGTTTCTTGTCTCCCTTCCTGGAATTAATCTTGTGTGCATGATCTTTACATTTGATTTGTTGGGTGAAAGTGGTAAGGAAATTCTGTGTTGTTGCAGTGTCCTGAGGTGCGCCTGAATATCATCTCCAACTTGGACTGTGTGAATGAGGTCATAGGTATCCGCCAGCTCTCTCAGTCTCTGCTGCCTGCCATAGTGGAATTGGCAGAGGATGCCAAATGGAGGGTACGCCTGGCCATCATTGAGTACATGCCACTGCTGGCAGGCCAGCTGGTAAGTTCAGTATTTTTATGTTCTGTTGGCCACAACAGAGTATTTAAACAGAAGTATTGTGTTTCGCAGCATTGTTTCTGCCATTGTTTTTTCAACCTCTCATTACTGATTTTGTTTAGTCACCGATCAGAAGCTAAGCATTATGTGGAAAGTGGGATAAACATGGTGTAATGACCTGCTTGTTTTTCTAGTTATCAGTATGATGTGAGCATTTTTTTCTTCAATGCCTACATAGGGAGTGGAGTTCTTTGATGAGAAGTTGAATTCTCTGTGTATGGCATGGCTGGTAGACCATGGTAAGTTTTCTCATTTCACTAGTGAGTACTTTATGATCCAATGTGCCAGCAGACACATTGCTCACACGCTAGCATACTTATCACCTTGCAGCTGCTAGGATTACCAAAGGGAGCTACTTGGTTTCTTCAGCCTGATCCCTTCCTTTTCCATTGCTGTGTGTGAGAGAGAGAGGGAGACGTGCTTCACAGCAGCTCCCGCTCTCCTCACTGTTAATGACGAGGATATGATAAGAACCCAGCAGCACCCAGGAAATGCCTGAGTGCTTGGCTCCTTTTCTCAGCTTTTTTCCCTTAGCACTTTTCTTTTGCCTTTTCTCGCTGTTTGCTTTCTTTTGTTCATTCATTTATAAAATACAATTTTTAAATTTTTACCTCTCGCATGTCTTTCCCACCCTAAAATAAATACTTTCCTGGCTGCTGTGTGGTCTGCCTACAGGAAGAGGTGCTCACTGTTGCCTCTGCTAAGAATGTAGGTCAGCTCTGTGGCATGGCCTGGCCCAGCTTCCCAGCTCTGATGATCCACCGTGTCTGTCAGTCCCATTTCACACACTAGGCCTCAGAGATCTGTCTGAGCATGTCTCTGCTTTTTATGTTTCTGGGCTAGATGTGGAAATAGGATTTTAATTCAGTGGATACTCCTCGTTCCTCAAAGTGCTGCTGGATATTTTCGCTTAAATTATTTCTAATCCTAGTTCATTTGCATGAGAGTCACCAGGTACTGAGAAATTAAAACTTCAGCAGCACATGCTGCATTTTTGACTTGTATTTCAAGTTAATTTGATCTTCATATTTTCAGTAATTGTTGTAAACAAGAAATTTGAATGGTCTGAATTGGATGAACTACTTGGTCTGGTTTTGATTATCTAAACGACTACAACATCAGTGTGTTACATCACTGGAATGTTCTTGTCTCTCTTGCAGCATGCCAGGCCTCTTACGTAAGCACACCAGAGCTAGGGCAGGGACTGGGCCATGGTTTTCTGCTCATTCTTTAATTAACATAGGCTTTAATTGTGTGTTTGTGTCTTTCATCTGTTTTGTCACATCCCAGCCTATTTTCAGTGCACGAACAAATATGGAAACTGAACTCTTTTGGCTTTGTAATGCATTTTGGGTAAGGGCCTTGTTTTTCCAGTTGGAATTGAAACCATTGAACTCTTGTAAGAAATCACACAATGCCTGTCGAACAAAAACATTTCATGCGTGTGTTTTCAGTTTTAGCTGTCAGTTTTAGCTTCAGTCCTGCCTTCTAGAAGAGTTTCAGATAGGATCTAAATGTTCATGTGTGGTCTGTGCATTGTTTTTAGTTTATGCAATTCGGGAGGCTGCCACCTGTAACCTGATGAAATTAGTGGAGAAGTTTGGAGCAGAGTGGGCTCAAAATACCATCGTACCTAAAGTGCTTGGGATGGCTAATGACCCCAACTATTTGCACCGAATGACCACTCTGTTTTGCATCAATGTAAGTTCAGTCCACAGTGGTCCCCACAGAATGAATTCTTTTGTTAGTATTATTTTTTATAGATTTCTTCAATGTTAATGTTTACCTGTTTTCATATGTGTGTGCACCAGGCTCTTTCTGAGGCATGTGGGCAAGAGATCACCACCAAGCACATGTTGCCTATAGTCTTAAAAATGTCCAATGACCAGGTTGCCAATGTGCGCTTCAATGTAGCCAAATGCCTGCAGAAAATCGGACCAGTTCTAGATAGCAAGTAAGTTGGATGTAAATCTATAGTCTGCCTTTTTCTTGTTTTGAAGCTTGAAGCTGTTACTCATTGCCTATGTCTTATAGTTCCCTGCAGGCAGAGGTGAAACCAGTTCTGGAGAAACTATCCACTGACCAAGATATGGACGTCAAGTACTTTGCTCAGGAAGCTATAAGTGGTATGTGTCCCTGCCTACCTTTCCATGTACAAATTCTCACAGAACAGCCTTTTTCTTTACTTCACTTCATCTCCCTCTGCTTTTCTTCAGTTCTCGCCTTGGCCTGAGGATCTTCTGTGGGGTTTCCAGAAAACAACAATGTCAAAGCAAGACCCGTTGCATTCTATTTATTGGTGATTTTGAATGGTTATGTATTAATGTCTTTGTAGCTCCTGTTTTACTGTCAGTGATATTGAATGATCAAAGGGTGCACCGATTCTTGTGCTGTAAATTTCTGCTTCAACCATAGTGATGTGGCAATTAAGGCATGCTACACAGTGTGCAGTAGGGCTGTATCATCCTAGTTCTGATCCTGAGTGTGTTTGGGTGTTCCCTGTTTTTAAATACACTAGGAAATTCACAATTGCTGTTGTTGAGAAAGGGGTGTTGGGAGCTGGGAAAACACTCAAATGTCCATGCTTGAAGATCCAGACTGGGAAATGGGGTACCAGGGACCTGATTTGTCAAAGCCTTTAGTACTGAAATGTGCTGTTGCAGTAACACAATGAAAGACGTAGACAGTGTGAAAAACTTTAGCCAGTCGATCCTTTTTTGGTACCAGTAAACCAGCTTTGTTATCTGCTTTAGTAAATTGGGCTCCCAAAGTATCCCCATTCTTCTCTGTGGCGTTTTCACAAAATGGACTGTCTCTGCCATCCGATAGTACGAAATGCTAGTTCTGTTTTTGTCAAAAACGGCAAGCTCTTTTCGCTCCATGTTTCTTCTGCTACTCAACATGGGACCATTGCTATGTATCATTCTTTAGCGACAAATACTCTTTTTGGTTGACTTATGTTTTTGCTCGTTTCACATTTCACCTTTGCTTTTGTTCTGTTCTAGAAACAATATAGGTTTAATGTCTTTTTCTGAGTTTCTTAGGTTTAGAAACCTTGAAAAAGACAACCTATTGCGTCATGTTTTACTTTAAACCGTGAGGAAGACATGCCACGACTTCTTCCTCTGCAGCTAATGTGGGCAAATGTGAACGCTTTGGCTGTCCTGGGCTCATTGTGTCAATTATATGGGGTAAAAGTGTTGATCTAGTGTCAGCTCCTGCTGATCTTTTAAAAATGTGAAAGCTGAATGCTGTTCCTAGTTTACCACTCTTACAGTTGGTAGTTAAAACATATTTCAACACAACCTCTGGAAGGCTGTTTTTAATGGGAGAGGGCGAGGTGTTCTGTTGACCTCACAAACAACCTACACATCCAAGGCATCAGCTCTAGGGCTGACCTTTTTGTTCAGTGTCATGAGGACCCGTTATTAATTTGTTGCAAATGGGGCTATACTGTACTTTTGGAACTAAATAAAGTCAGGAAGAAACTGACATTTGCTCCTCTGTTTCTTTAACGCTTGCACAGCCTTTTGTGCGAGTACGCGCGCACACCCTTGAATAATTTCTTGGGGAAACTCTTTGCATCATCCTGTTAGATAATTCCTTGGTTATTCTATATAAATATTTAATATTTAGTCAAGTTGTTGATGTGATGAACAGTGTTCTAACCTTGTCACTCATTACCTTAACAGTGTTGGATTGCACATTTTCATCACTGGACTTGGCAGGATGTGCAGTGCACTGCCACTTGTCTGATAGTCAGATTTCTCCTTTCAGTAGTTATTCCTTTTGATCTTTTGAGAATTCCAACCACTTCAACAAGCAGTACAGTTCTTTAGCAGCTGCCATGCAGGGAGGTGGTGGACGTGTGTGAGTGCATGGGATGGTCAGCGATCGGGCTTTCCACTTCCTGTCCGTTTGGGTGGGCCGCCGGGACTGATTGTTTTCAGATGTTTCTGCTAATGTTTCAGCATTACGCAATGACAGCTGCGCTGGGAATGAAATATAAATAACCTTCACTGTGTGCAAACGTTCTGAATTAGTTTGAGTTGAGGGTTTGGAACGACCATGGTGCATAGTGTGCTGGACTGTGCTTTAAGTCGAATGCACTGAACTGTCTATCAGGAAATGCTATGGAAAGAAAGGTTCCATACCCCTAGTTTGGTGGTGTGACTCATTTTGTATGTTGACCAATTGTTATATCTGCTGTTGAATTAGCTTTACATTTTTTCTCAGTTTGACAAGTTTATGTGCCCACAGTCCATAGTGGGCACACCTTAAATACACCAAATGGGTTTTTTAAAAAAGTTTTGCGAGTGAAGACGCACTAGCTTCGTAAACATGTGAATGTGGAGAACTTTTTCAAATAACAGTGTAATATAAACATTCAATAGTAATTCAAAGTTGTTCCCTAAAGCAAAGACCATATTTAAAAAATAAATTAAAAAAAGCAGCTCCCCCATGATTCTCATTCACTGTGACAGGACTCAAAAGCTTTGCTTCTGATTGTTATCAGTTGCCTGGAGCCTAGTTGCCCACAGAATGATGAATGCCAACTTTTGAACAATTTTAAGAAGTTTTCTCCTCCTTCCTGTCATTAATCTGAAGTGACAAGGACAGCTACCCTTAGTTAACCCCAATGCAATAGATGTATCATCCCCCTCACCAATATCATGTACATTATGTTGAGGCTTTCAATTAATTAGGATAATTTCATGATGACTTTGAACAGCAATGATATTTCATTAAATGCGTCTTCCATGCTCCTCTCAGGCAGGCATTGTCCTCTCCAGAGGTTAGAGGCAGCAAGCATGCCAGTAAGTTGAAGGGCAGCAATACACTGATCCTTTGTGGCAGGTTGCCATAACGACGGTTGATGTAAGATTAATTTCTGGTGCGGACAGAGGCTACGCCCTGGTCGATGAGATGTGATGTGAGAGAAAGCAGGTTTCCTGGACCAGATATACTTAATCCACCTCTGTGGACCTGCGCTCAAATCAAAGATCACAACAAGCTAAATGTGTGACGCAGCAAGTTGTCTTGGGAGTGAAATGAATTGTTAATGTAGAATGACTATACATTTAATTTAGGGTTGAATCTTATTTCTTTAGAATATTCTTTTAAATAATGTGTGTTACCAGGAAGGAATACCTGTGGCCTCAGGCTTGGATGCAGTTGACTGTAAATTAGTTTGTTTAGATGAACTTCCCAAATAGCATTCTCAGTGAGGGAATGACAACAAAAAAAAAAAAACTCAAGGCGACCACCTCAGAAACAAGCACCCTGGTGGCATTATTCCTGGAATGTAATTTTGACGTGAAATACTGGTGCACTCCAAGACTGAAATGCAGAAGCCATTGCAGTGGACTGATTTGGTTTATAGAGTTCCACTATGATGTGTATGATACAAGTCAAAATATTGTGCTGTTCTCTAGGCATTTTCCCCAATAGCAGACTTCAGCTCTCTCTGATCCATTAGATTGAGATCAGGACTCATTGCTGACCAGTGTAAATGAGTCCACATCTCCCTTCTCAACCATTTTTGTGTTCCTGTTATATGTGTGCTTTGGGTCTTTATCCTGCTGCAGGATTTTGTTTGATCCAAACCTGGTTTTCGCACATTTGAAAGCACAGCAGTCCCACATTATGGACCATGTATCGCTTTTCCTCATTTACGCTGGTGTGCATTACTAAAGAACTCTAGTTTGCTTCTGTCCAAAAGTGACAGACTCTGAGTTTGCCCATTTGTTTCCAACTCAACTAGGCATGCCATTATTCATGACCTGCTCTTTTTTGTTTTGTGCTCTTTTGTATTGAACATGACTTTAAAAAGACCCAAGCAGTTTCATTTAACACTATTTCAGGAGATATTTTACATGATGTTGACCACAAATTAAAAAATAAAGACCATATTAAAACTCCTGTCATTTGTTTTGCTGACTCTGTAGGTGCTGGTGTGCTTGGACCCCTATGATCACCACTTGCATGTCATTTGTCTGTGTTCATCCAACACTGAACAACACAAGCAGGCAAATTGAAACTAACTTTTCTACATAAATAAACAGGACAGTGTTATCCAATAAACCTTTTTTTTTTAATCTCAACAGCAAAGTTAGCTTATATGTGGTCACATCAATGAGGGTAAATGTAAATCTGGATTTCTAAAGAATGGTGTTTGGCAGCTGGAGGCGTGATTATGATAGTGTAACACGTTCATGATTCTTTTATAACTATTCATTACAAATATTGCTATTAATACTTTTCAATGTCATATACTGACTGAAAAAAAGCACTATTCAGAACTAACCAAGAAGCTCCAAACTCCACACAGTGGGGTCATACACGGAAACTTCGGAGAGGACTTTGGTTTTGTACCTTGGTAAAACCTGGGTCTACTTATATCTTGCAAGGTATACCAAACCAGAAACAAAAATCAAACCAAAATATGGTTATTCAGATCTTAATTTAAAAAGAAGAAAGAAAAGGCACACAGAACACTATAACACTGAAAACAGTAACTCCTTGCATCTTGAAAGCACTTCCAAAAATGTCTAATCTCTAATTTATACAAAGGACATACAACAACCATTGAGTGGAACGTTCATGTGTCCTTGGAGAGAATGACTTGTGTACATAAATGGGGAGAGCAGGATTCGATGTGTCTCTTGGGTTTAGATGAAACTAGCAGAACAGGTCAGACTCACCTGACTGCTCTTTCCACTTTCGCTACACTATCTTTTGCCTCTTCTTCTCCAGAAAAAAAAACATTAAACAAAAAACAAAAAAGTGCTCCAGTATTTTGTCCATGGCCTTGTCTCTACTGCAAAGCTTCAGCCTTTAACATTTACCACCACTTTTCTTCTACTAACCAGAACTTTGTAGTCTCATATCCTATTCAAGTAGATTTGTTAAGTGCTAAAATAAAAACCCATCTTTATTCAGCTGTTGTTAGAGGAACATGATTAGTCCAGTGTTGAGTGTGGAAGCTGTCATTGAAAAAATTCAAATCTGCTCATTCATTTAAAGACCCAGTTAGTGTCAAAGGTAATTCAACCACATCATTTCCAATTCAAACATGCACGACTACATCATCAACACCCTTGGAGGTTAATGATGTCATCTGGTATACAGCTCCTCCCTGCTAATCAGTCTGAGGAGAGAGTTGTGATTCACTCAGCCATATTCTGCTGAACAAAACAGTGGTGAGTTCATGTTGTGAACATAGTGAGCAAGTGACAATAGTACATAGTACATGTGTTCTTATGGACTGTGGAACTGAGAAGGACATCTTTAGCTGTAAGGATGCTCTACTGTTGCTGGGTGTCTGGGCTGCGACATTTGATGATCAACCCCACCAAGCCAAAGCTTGTGCTGGACCTTGTATCATTTATGGCTTTGTTCAGTCTTAGCTTGATTATATTGCTTCTGTATTGCCATATTATTATTATTTTTATTAACACTGCACTTCACAAGCGTGCAAATTTAATACGTATAAAAAAGAAACCACAAAGAAAAAAAATGCTGGGAGCCAAGCACTTGTCCTGTGTTAATACAAAACCTGTCATTTTTGTGCCCTTGACCAGGCTCTGTTGGGCACATCTCATCCGTCTGTGTGCTACAAGAAACATTGAGCTCCAACTGATGTGGCTGTGCTACGCTCGCCGTCAGTCATCTGGGGTAGACTAGACAGGAGCTTCCACTTGTGGAGCTCTAAAGAGGCCTTCCGCCAGCCACCTTCTGGGAGATCCAGCGGCAAACGCAGGCACGACCAGAAGGGAGGTAGGGAGGAGTCAGGATGAAAAATGGAAAAGAATACATCTGCGGCTCACCATAACTGAAAGTTTCTTCTTAGCGCAAATTGTTTGTATATCCCCGTACCTGTATCCTTCTCCTCCAATCTCCCATCCACCAGCAGCACAGCAGATCTTGAGGGTAATACTGTTTGCCCCAACTGACTAAGCTTAGTTTACCAGTACAAAGCCGGTTTGAGAATCTACTGTCTCCATCATCTCACTGTCCAGAAAGGGCTCAGCCATGGCCAGACCCTCGTACCCAGATGAAGGGGCTCCTGCTACCACACCAGGAGGAGGAGGTTGCCCAGGGTCTAGAGGGTGACTGTATTGCTCCTGGTACAGGATGTCGCCTGGGGGGTACTGTGCTCTAGCCTCATGGCCCAGGTAACCATAGCTAAGGACCTCAGGCTGCTGGCCCTGGACCTGGCCTTGGAGGCCAGGGGGCAGGGCTGAAGGCTGCAAGTGTGGGTAATGGCCCAGATACGGCTCCATTAGTGGGCCAAAGGTTTGAGAATGTGGGGTGTAAGGGGGTGAGGTCTGGGGGCTCTGCTGCTGGTGCACTGGGTTTATAGAGCCTTGGACCTGAGGGGGTGGTGCAGAATCCTGGCTGCTCATTGGTGTGCCAGGGGCATATGGGCCCTCCACTATATGCAGCTGGTTAAAATAGGCCTGCATTTGGGATTGCTTCTGAAGATACATCCTCTTCTGCTGCAACCTTCAGATTAGAGAGACGTGTTACAGAAAGAGACGTGATGGAATACAGGCAGTGGAGTGACTAGTATCTTATAGACCCAAAATATATACAGTATATAGACTGAATATGGACTAATATTACTAAGTTATAGTAATATATTACTGAGTTGGCTTTTTGATATTTCCTGCTAAAAATTTTTTTCTGGTACTTACACAAAGAAAACAAAGCACTGAATTCTGTGTCAATTTCACTCGATCTATAAAGAATGAAAATGTGTTTTTTGTGTACCTGTGTTCAGCCAGCTGTTGTTCTAGGCTTCTTGGAATCTCCTTACAAAACATCTGGCAACTGCTGGGACTTGCCATCAGACTAGACTTCTGTAAAAGAGAGAGAAATCTGTAAAAAAAATATAATTACCAACCCAGAGGATGATCACCTCATGAACAGACACTGGTATTTCATTTTATTCCACATTGCCACTGTAATTACTGGGATTCTGTGTGTAGGGTACTGGGGGTCCAGACTCTGTCTCCTGGTCAATAGAGACTGCGGTCCACCTGAATACAGTGCCATGTTGTGCTGGTGGCCTCCCTCTCCCTGCATACAAACACACATATAGAAAAAAATAAGCTCAGGAAAAAGTCACAGGTATAAATGTGATGTAAATCAAAAAAATGATTTAAAAAAGTTAATAAATGTATTATTGTCTGAATGACAGATATAGACTGGGGCTACATGCCAGTTTGTGACAATACATTTTGATTTTCAACAGAAGGAATAATAAACACAAATAACAGTCTTTCTCTCATGATAAAGAGAAAAAGTGTTGGAGCAGCAAGCACCAGTCACCAGTATGAGGCCTATTACTCCAACAATGGTGGCATTCACAGCACTCCTGGGATGGACAGTAAACAACTGACAATTGGCTGCTTCTTCCTAGGGTATTACATAAGGTGCGGTGTCTGAGTATCAGCGGGGTGGTAAATGGGGGTGAGAGCAGCTGGAGCAGAGCCAGGTGCCCATTATCCTTCAACACTGACCCTAGGCCAGCTTCCTCAAACATTACCGCTAAAGGATGGAACCATAAAGCTGGTCTAAGATCAGTAGAAAAAGAGCCAGCCATGGCAACGATCTATCTGGGGCGGACTGACCTGAAGCAAGGGGTCCAGCAGGTCATGTGGGTGTGTCTGGGGACTCAGAGGCCCTAAAGAGGGGTTCTCCCCAGAGCCCATCTGTTCATAGACCTTGTTGAGTTCCAGGATGCCTTTGGTCCGAGCCAAGTTCTGCAAGTGCTGCCGGAAAGCCACTAGGCCTAAAGGGAGAAGAAAGAAGAGCATGAACTATAGTTGGCTGTCTGTTACTACACGAATGTCAGAGACAGTGTCTCTGTCTTTGATTAGCATGGTGTACGTGTGCTTCTACAATAACAGCTTTTTACGCTAGCACGCTATGGGGGAAGTGGTGCGATTTCGCACACACCACCTCTGAGTGTTCTTTGCTGCTGCCCCATGTGACCCAACTCATGCTGTTAATCTGGCTATTTCAGGAGTGCCTACGGCCTGTACTTGCACGTTATAACTAATTCACCCTCACTTTGAGAGTGCTTCAGCAACTCTTCAGTCCTCCACTGGTCGGACTGAGGCGATAGCTGGGCTGATAAAATATTCTCCAGTTATTTTAGGGCCCTGAAGTGATTGGGCATAATTATATAGGTAAACATGACAGGATGATAGAGCTTCAATGTAGCCTCTGATTCACTCAATGAATCATCAGAAAGTGGGGGGTGATGAGCAAAGGGAGGAAAGAGAACACCAGAGCGAAAAGAGATCGAGCTTGACTTGAATGCTTTATTTAGATAAGTATCAGTGACTCAGTTGGATGATGTATAGAAGGTCAAAGTGTCGCAGCAGTGGTTTGTCTGCTCAGGTTGAGGCCTGCTCCGATCGGAAACTTGTGAGCAAGCCACGTTAACATTATAGTTAACACTACAGTTAACACTCTTACTAGTCATTTTTTTAACACATGCGTTCTACAAAAGTTAACAAATCTTTCAGAACCTTTTAAAATTATGAGATGTTCAAGTAGCCTAAGAGAGAGTGCTCACCTTGCGTGAGGGACGTGTCTGATGCTCGGCGGCCCTCTCGGAAGCTTACAGGTGAGCGGTTGTGGGCCTCTCTCCTCTGTGAGCTCAGCGCCTGCATGGTCGGGTTGGGTGGGCGTGTGAATGGCGGGGTCACACGGCTGATGGGTGTGTTGGCCAGGACGGCCTCATTAAGAGAGGAAGTGTCCTCCAGGAGGCTCAGGTCACTGTGCATGGACCCCATGTCATACTCTGAGTCCATACTGCCCATCGATGGGTTTTGACCCAAACCAAACAGCTTTCCTACAACACATTCAGATTAAATGAGCACGTGTTAAACATTCATTGCAGAGCAATTCTAGCCTTCACAATGGCTTTTTACCTATAACAACAAACTCATCAACTTATAGTAATATTTGGCTCTACTTATGCATGGCTGTACATCTACGTCTGCCATTCATGTTACCACTGACACTATGCCGTAGTTTTATAGCTTTGGCCGAAATGTTTGGCCAAAACAAATGTAGTTTTAAATGTTTGGCCAAAACAAATGTACATAATTTTTCCCTAATTCCAAATGTAATCAATCTAGTAGTGCAGGCCCAAAAGCAGCATCTTTAATTCTGCATGTAAATTTTGCACTGGAGCATCAAAGTTAATGAAGGACACAATAATAAACTGCTGCCCATAAAATTCCATTATTTCTAACCTTTCAGCAGAAATAAAGTAGCAAACACTCAGCAAGTTTTGGCAGACTAATATATGAGTAAGTGGGAAATGGTGTAAATAAGATTTCTGTAAATGGTTCAACCTCCACTTTAAAGAGCTCTGAATATTGCAGCACTGTGCTTGACTGTAGTTTTAAGAAGCTGTCATTGTGCCTCAGCTGACCTGCACTGGTGAGGACTCCTGGCTGGTTGGTGACCTCGGACAGTGTGTGTCGGCGCTGGCCAAAGCGAGCTGTCTGGTAAGCACTGAAGATGTGGGCGGGGTCCTCATCGACGTCAGGGTCCTCTGACTCGATGCCCTCATCTATAGAAGTCTCCATCATGTTGCTGGGGGATGAGGTGCTGGACTTGCGAATGGCCACCGGAGGAAGAGGGTCCAGCATGCAGCCATCAACCTGTGAACAATACAGGAGTTTGAGCTACAATAGCTGCTTGTCTACCAATCAGACAATATTATAAATAGCTACAACTAGTGGCTTAGCTGATGGCCTAGTGCTTAGGAAGTTGCCCCTGCAAACACAAGGTTGTGGGTTCAAATACCAGGACTGCCAGACACACCACTGAGGTACTTCTGAGCAAGATATTGTGCCCACACACTGCACCCTGTTTGTAGCTGCCCTCTGCTTCACTTGGTGAACGGGCTAAATACAGTGAAAGAATTTCACATTGTTCACAATGTGTGGTGTGTTCACATATGACTATAAGGGGCCACTTTACTAGCAATTCCATGATCAATTAATCTATTAACCAATAGTCAATTAATAACAACTATCGACCACTGGTCAACATTAACTATTTTTAGTTTAGTGAAAAATATATTGACTACAATTCAATTATTATTCTTTCTGCTTTCAACATTCTGGCTGTGGTACAATTTCTTCTTTTGTATCCAATATATGCTTGTCAAGTACAATCATTCCTTCACACAATCAAACTTCCAGAGGGCCACAATGTCAGGATTACAGCCCACAGCAGAACCTTTGACAACAAATGAGATACTGCATGGCTGTAGGACTGAGCAAGAAAACAAATGTCTGCAGTACCTTCTTCCCTCTTTCTGTTTTTCTCTCCCTCTCTCTACCTCCCTCCCTCTTTCTCTCTTCTTGGCCAGACGAACGTGTGTACTGGTGGGGCTATGGGGGGGGTTTGGAATGCGGGGACAGGAAGTATGTTTTGGCTGAGAGGGCAGTCAGAGCCTCATGCAGACCAGAGTATACTGAGACACGCAATCTTACACACACACACACACACACACACACACACACACACACACACACACACACACACACACACACACACACACACACAACCTTAACTGACATGGATCATCTGGATGAGTTGCTGGGGAAACCAGAGCCCCGGAGCTGCTTAAAAGAGAGAGAGAGAGAGAGCAGCTTTTGTATGATTCCTGATCACAGTTTCCTGCAGCGTGCTGGGCCGGGAATGCTGTTACCCAACAGAGAGAGAGAGAGGGAGAGAGACACAGATAGACAGAGAAAGAGAAAAAGAGTGCAGGGCAAGCTGCTGCCCCCCTTTCTGCGCTCCCTTCAGACACCAGCTCATCATGAGGCCGGGCCCCTCCACACACACACACAGATCATGTGGCCTCAAGATTATCACCATCATAGGACAAATTACGTAATCTCTACCCAAGGAGTCACACTGTTCTCTCTGAGATCATTGTAAAAGAATTACTCACAACCTTCTTGGATTTCAATGCATGACTCAAACCATTAAGTTAAACGAGTTCAACATGTGTTACTGTAGCTCATTAATATTTCTAGTTCTGACAAGTAAATTAATCATACATTCATATATGTCATGAGTTATCATATAAGGAATCGAGTAATCTACCAATTAGTTACTTGAATAGTTTTGTAAACTATTAACAACTTAATTAAATGTAAACATGTCATAACATGGCCCATCACAGAAATATTCCAAAATACTTTATTTAAAAAAAAACAAACTAGGATCCATTTAAAAAGACTTAATAAATAATATGAAACTACATAAATGGTATCTGCCCAAAAAGATAACATAAATGAGGGGGTGCATCACTGACTGTAAGAGAGGAGAAACATTAGATATAATTATTATCACCATCCAAATCACCACAAATCACACTGGGAAAATGAATTTTAGCCCCTTTCCAAATCATGTAATCCTGTCACAGCTGTATATTTTTCATTTCTGTATCAACTGTACAGCTTATTGTTTCCTCAGCTGTGAGAGGCATTTCACATTCTTTTCTTGTCCAAGATTGCTCAGAAACCATGTGAACCCACGTCATGTTAAGAGGAAGCAGTACTTTGAGCTCAAAAGCACAACAATAACAGAGAAAGAGCTAATGCCGGGAACCTAAGCTTGCAAACACTTTCTAACACACTAGAACAGGGCACACCTGACACACTTGTGTTAGTGTGTGTATGTGAGTTTGAACATTTGTGGGTGAATGAATCTAGTGCCGGGATGGGGGCGAGGGAGGCAGACTGGCCGTCTATGTGGAGGGTCACATGGACATGCTGAGAGTATGTGTGAGAGGGGTGTATGACTGGGCTGGGACGAATGGGCAGCTGTCACGTCCGATGTGTGCCACAGCCAGTGATGACTGTGGACTGAGTCACTTATGTAAGACTGGCAGCTGTATATTGACCTTATCTTTCTTTCCTGCATTTACACCAAGGCTGGAGGGCAAGAGAAAGAGTGGGAAATCAGAGAGAGTGTGAGAGAGAGAAAGAGGGGGGAAAGTATCTAAAATGAGTTTCTATAGAGACTTCCTCTCCTATAACAACAGTCCATGAAAGAAACAACAAGAAGCAAATGGTGTCTGGAGATCAGGGGTCTGCATCTGATATTTTTTCAGCAGTCAATTTCACCCAATTTCACCCAATTTCTGGTTGACAGAATTCATGGCATTAACTGATATTGTCTTTAATAGTCTATTATGTAGATCACATTTGGAATGTTTGCAGTGTTTTGCCATGAGAATTTGATATTCTTTTATTGTCCATAATTAACATTTTTATAGTTTGCTTTATTGTTCATAATTCTATGGATGAGTGATGTGTAGATTGTGCATACTTCACAGCTAACCTGTGTGTTAGTGTGATTCATGTAGTCTACATAGCGCGTACTATGCATACTATAAAAGCTAATAAAAATCTGCCAAAAGATGGAATTGATTAAAACCTAAACCATATTAGACACCCAAACACACTACTTTTTATTAGTCAAAGTAAGACTGTAATAGATGTACCAGTTCTCTATTTGAATAAAATAAATCAAACAAATTGATACACCAAAAATTATAGGCAACTGTCTCTTTTAGCATGATGAGTCATAGTTCTGACATTTTAGTCCAGGTGTAGCAGGACCATTTAAATACAGTGGAGGGTCAGTTAGCTGTCTCACTTCATCTTTCCTCAAATGACTGCACCACACATGGGCAAAAATCTAAATCATAAATGCAGCTTGCATGCCTGAGGCAATCCTGCATCCCTACTATTAAATACCTTTTATAAAGTTCTTGTCTAGAAAAAGTTTCATGTTGGTTCTATTAGAAACAACAATTATCGGATAAGGTCAACCTGAAATTAAAAACATTAACTAACAAAATTGCATCACCTCCCACTCCCAGTACCTTCACCCATCACTCAATTAAAACAAACATGTTATCTACCTGATGTTTCACCCTGAGAAACACCAGAAAGAAAATGCACTGATTTCTGCTTGGATAAAGTATGTCATTCTGGTTAGCTACCTGATGATAAGGACCCCTAAGTAAATGAGTGTGTAAACATGGCAATTCCAGGCTTCGGGTTCCAATTCTTTACTTTAAATATTAACTGAATATTCCTTATAAAAATATAATATATATTTCATTTATAAAAATAACATATTTGATGTTTCTATGGACATGATGAACATGTTGCGGGCACCAAACAAGAGCCAAGAGCCTTCACACTGAATGGGTGTGGTGAGGGGGCTAAAGTAACCAGCCCTGGCACTGCCTAACCCTGGATGGACCAGTGTTACTGCAATAGCCCTGGGGACAAACGAGGTGTGCGTAAGCCCTCAGCTGCAGAAAGAGGGACTCCATTCAGCCGTAAGACAGGCTGTGTGTGCCAGCCTGTAGCCCCCCAGTCCACAGCTGAAGTAGCACATAGTGAACAGATGTGGGCAATGGCCTGGTGGGAGGATTTCTCTGGAAAGCGAGTCTGGGTTCTACCAACACATGGATTTGTGTGGAAAACTTCCTGCTTGCTGCAAAGTTGCCACCGCTCGTCCGATGTTTGAGCACTAAACAATGCAGTGTTTTCTCTATTCTGCAACTGACATATGACGAAAATGATGAAATAACCCTTCACTTACTTTTGGAGTTCCCACCTCCTCCTCCATGAAGCTGTGCTCAGGAGCACACGGGGATTGTGGGAAGGTGTAAGAATCAGCCGAGGCCTGGGGCATGGCCAGGGGGCGGAGCAGACGCACATTCTGAGTGAGGAGGGTCACCTGAGGAGATCCGCTGCTCGACTGCAACATAGAGAGACGTGGCTAAACAAAACTAAACAAATTAGCTGTTTTCTAGCTCAAAATAACTGAACACATTAAAAAGGGCAGTGTAGAATTACATCATGCACGTAAATATCTGTGGCAGTCCTGTGATGACAATATCTTGGGAATAATAAATCCTACACATTTATCCTCATGTGATTTATCCTCAAGTGTTACAAAATATACCCAAGAATGAGGAAGTACAGTCAAGTGCAAATGTTTGTATACCCCTGGTCAAGTTTCAAGTTTTTGTCAATTTTTCTATGTGAAAATAAGTACACAAACTCTACATGGAGCACACACATACTGCTTATTTGCTGAATTTAACTAATCATTTAATGAGGTTTGTAAAGGTTATAGTACTTTATGTGCTTTATTTTTTCCAATATGTTAAATTTAGCAAATAAATAGAAATTGCTCTAATAGTCACGAAAGAAATTTGTTTCTGTTGTATAGGATCTCCATATATCTTCACTCACACATTCAACACAAACTTTTTAAGCTGACTGCACATGCTTCATGTTAAGATATATTTAACATACTTTAATGTAACATTAAGACAAACTGTCCACAAGCGTTTGAAGGGCAGGATATTACAAGTATCAAGGTGATTTCACATCAGTTGTCTAGGGTTACCTTAACCACAGTCTGCTCGGCGATTGTGCTAGGTCTCCGCTGCCGGGCGTCCAGCCGCGGCTCCACAGGGAAACTGCAGCGGTGTGCCTTCAGTCTCTCCACCAGCAGGTAGTAGATAGCAGCAAAGTGGTTATAGCTTTTATTCTGAAGAGACTACAACAAAAAAATCAATTTACATATGCATTAATTCCCCTTAAACGTCTGACCTCAACCCCAAAACAAAATTACTTCAGAGATGGAATGCTTGAAAGGACCCCCAGTTAGGACTGTTGGCAGGTGACAGAATGAGAAATTAAATCAATTTAGTAACTCATGAATTATACTTGAAAAATCAGCGCACCGATTGTCAACCAGGATGCAAAGATGCAAAGCCTGAGCTGAAGATGAACTGGATGAAATCTTGTCAATGACCTTCAGTGAAAGTCCTGAATATTTTATATGTGTTAGTGTTTAATAAGATAAGGACCAGGCGTCAATTCCTCTGTTCTATAACTCAGTCATTTTGCATTGTTGTCTTAAGGATAGGGGGTTAAACCCAGACTCTCCTCACCTCCACAGTCTTGTGCTGGTCGATGCCCAGGCTGTGCATAAGTCGTAGCACCTGCTCGCTGTATTCGCCCAGGCCGGCTTCGCCCTCAGCATGCCCAGTCGGTTGGTAGAGCAGGGGCCTCTGAACAGGAACCTCTAGCACCATCCACTTATGCTCCTTGATCTGAGCCACTGACAGGCGCTTAGATGGGTCGAGCACCAGCATCCGCCTAATCAGGTGTTCGCAGTCTGTGAGGAAGCAGAGGAGAGATTTGGAATGTATAGTAAGGTCTGGTCAATCCATTTTAAGCAGAAGTGTATAGCATAACAAAAAGTATTCCACAGGTCTCAAAATGAAATAAAAAACATTTATCATATATTGCCAATCGAGTGCAAAAGAAATGACCTCAAGCTTTTGTGTAGAATGGGATATGTGTCAAAGGACAAAGGAAAGTAGCTACATAAAAATAAATGCCATTAACAGAAAGAAGTTCACTTGTTGAAAACATCAAAATCAACCTAAAATATCACAACACACCACAGCAAAAGAACTCCCCTACAAAGTTAGCAAAGATCAACCAAGGGACCTATTACTCCTCTATATCCCCATTACTGGGACTTATAAAAACTAAAACCAATCCAAACTGTTGACTTTATTAGAGCAATGAATGGAGGAATCAATGACAGCTCAGATTTTCTGCTGTTCTTTTTACTTGGGTCAGAAGTGAATTCAGAAAGAGAGAGAGTTAGAGAGGAACAGAAGACACAAAAATGAAGGCACAAAGCGAGGAAGAGAAAAACATGAAGCACTCTCTACGGTGCCGATAAAAGGGTCACGGTTAACAGTTTCCTCTGCCTGAAGCAGCCCGTTTGAGTATGCTGTGTCTTTTAACACTTAGAGCTGCACAGAATGGGCAGCAGCATGCACCATCCCCAGGCTGAGCAAAGTGCAGCTGGGAGCACCCTGACAAACACCGCTCTGTAGATGAACAAGACAAGGAAAGATGGAGTGGCTGGATGGGGCCTAACTCAAACACATTATCTCATCCAGGAATGCACAGAGCCCTTTGTCTCACACCAGTACCCTTGACAGATAGATATTAGACATGGATGGGTCGAATGAACACAAGGTCATAAGCCCTGGCAATGAATGGTAAAAATGAGAGTTTGGCAATAAATAAAATGTACACACTTTTTTCGCGAACTCCAGCCGAAGCTGATGTTGGGTGTTCAAAGTTTGGTTCTTTATCTCTGTGCTGGAGCCGAGTGTCTGGTGTAATGGCTAGCAAGTAATGGAAGGAAGGATGGAAGGAACGTGTACCAATACACCAATAAACTGTGTGACATACTGTTTTCTGTAATGCTGCAAATAAGTATTCGTCCTCCAGTTGGCTGCAGAATTCAGTTCTGTTAATAAGTCACTCATTGGTTCGGGGCCTAAATAAGATGATTGATGGATATCAGCCTGGAAGGTCTCGTAGATCTGCTGGAGCTGGTCAGATAATGGTAGAATCGATACAGGTTTAAATGGCATTTGGTCATTCTGCTACACACTGCTGGGACCAGCTCCCCATGGAGATCAGATTTGGTCCAACCATTGCCCCAAAATGTTAGCCCTGGTTTCCACCCTACACCTCTACCATGGTTGCCATTTTCGTCAAGTTTCTTTTTGTTGGTGGAGCTATCTTATGTGAGGTAAGCAAGGTCTGTAGCTCCGTCTAATGGAGTCCCAGAGAAAACTAAAAAGCAAATATCAGGTACCAAAGGCTTGGCTTATCCAGTAGAGTTCAGGAAGATTGTGTGAACTACAGTTTGAATTTGACTTAGTCTTGAATTTGACAATGTCTTCTCTTGATCTGTTGGTCTCCTCTTTCGGCTTAGGAGCTATTCTATCTGTGTGTCTGAGCATGTTTAATGCAAAAACAGCAGTGTGGGACTGGAACTATTTGATTACTGGCCTTTGTACTAACGTGGAATGACCCAGTGTTTAAAACATCTAGCTCCAATCTCCTTCCATAGCCTCTTTCTCTTCACCTAAGAACAGCTTGGATGGAGCTTATGTAAGGACTTGGACAGGACTCCTTCATTAACTTTGTGAACGACTTAAACCTGCTGCACAACCCTACCATGTAAACATACACAATCAGCAGAAAACAAACTACAGAAAATCCTAAAAATGAAATCAAAGGCTTTTCTTGTCGTGTTAAAAACTGAGCTGATACTGTGCTGTGTAGTCAAGGATCTATATGCGCGCGCATGTGTGCGTGTGTGTGAGTGTGAGAGAGAGAGAGAGAGAGAGAGAGAGGTGGAATGTGCTTGCTCCATGGGGATGCAGTCCTGTGCGATGAGGACATGCAGGGAGGAAATGTAAAGGAAAAGCACAGTCTGTTCTTTTCATTCAGGGAAAGGTTCACATTGCTTGAGGTCGGTGGGGTTTATAGGCATTTGTGGAGGCAAGATTTCTCTGAAAGATTTTAAGGTACCTGACAAAGCTCCCCAAATATAAGTGGAAAGCATCCTGGAACATGCTGGAGTGCAGAATTAGGTAACTTGACATTTTCACTTTTGTGTCAAGAGCACTCTATCTTTCTTTTTCGTTCAGAGGAGCCTGCCAGAAATGACCCTGTAGGCTATATGCATGTCTAAAGTGCCTTGCCTTGTGTCCTTTGGCCCCTTTCCTTATCTCTGTCTGTCACAACCTGCCCAGTGGCTGCTGGCGTGATCATACCTCCTACGTAAATCTGAAGGCAACACTGACCGGCGTGTTTTTTGCCCAGTGAGGCCCAAGGCTCAGTCCAAAGGGCCATAGCCTTCTCCCTCTATCGGACAAACCTTCATCTTGGGCTGAAGTTAAAGTTGTGACTTGTTAACTGAAAAATTCTGCATACACTCAATCAAAGCTATAAATTTGCCACAAAGCATTCTTTGCATGATGCCACAGAAGGACCAATTTTGGAAAGCTCTTAAATAAGTACTATTTTTAAAGAGATGTGTGATTATAAACACCACTGTTACAATTTAAAGAACTTTCACATAACGTAAAAGTTATCGGAAAAACTTTTAATTTGGCAAATAACATTTACACTGTAGTCTTATGCAAAAGTTTGGCAAGATATTAAATACACATCCTCTACAGAGAACACATTTCTGCACATGTTTATGAATACTTACTGTTTATTTGCTGAAATTTAACATAGTAACAAAAACAGAAAATGTTTGCATAAATAATATTTCATATATAGTGGGTAAAATAAGTATTGAACACCACACCAATTTTCTAAGTAAATATTTTTCTAAAGGTGCTATTGACACAAAATTCACCACCAGATGTCTATAACAACCCATCGAATCCACACATGCAAAGAAATCAAACCAAATATGACCATAAATTATGTGTAATAAAATGGAATGACACAGGGAAAAAGTACTGAATACATGAAAAAAGGAAGGTGCAAAAAGGCAAGGAAAGAGAGAGATTTCAGGCAGAGGAGTGAAAAGAATCATCAGAAGAGTTGTCCAAGAGCCAAGGAAAGCCTCACTTGTGGAAAACGTGGGATTAGCAGGTACAATTGTTTCATTAGAAAACAATAAGTAGCGCACTCAACTGCCTGTATGCTTGCTCACCACGCAAAACTCCAAAGCTGAATAAAAAGCATGTTGAAGCACATATAAAGTTTGCTGAACAACATTTAGACAAGCCTGTGAAATACTGAGAAAAAATAGTCTGGTCAGATGAGACCAAAATTCTTTGGATACCATACAACACACCATCAAAAGGCGCTGGATATCACCCCAAAAACACCATAACAACAGTGAAGTTTGGAGGTGGGAACATCATGGTGTGGGGCTGTTTTTCAGCACTGTTATGCTTCATATAACTGAAGGAAGGATGAATGCAAAAATGTACCGAGACATTCTTGATAAAAATCTACCAGGATGATGAAGATGAAAGGAGGGTGGACGTTTCAGCAAGACAATGATCCCAAACACACAGCCAAGGAAGCTGTTAATTGGTTTCAGAGAAAGAAAATAAAGCTGCTAGAACCTGACCTGAATAACATAGAAAATCTATGGAAAGAACTAAAGCTTAGAGTTCATAGAAGGGGCCCATGGAACCTTCAGGATTTGAAGACTGTTTGTGTGGAATAATGGCCCAAAATCACACCTGAGCAATGCATGTGACTAGTTTCTCCATATAGGTGGCATCTTGAAGCTGTCATCACCAACAAAGTACAAAGGATTAAATGAATTTCAGCAAGCATGTTCAATACTTTTTCCCTCTGTCATTCCATTTTATTACACATAAGTCATCTATGGTTTGATTTCTTTGCATGTGTGGATTGGAAGGGTTGTTACCGACATCTGGTGAGAATTTCATGTCAGTAGCACCTTTAGAAATATATTTACATAGAAAAGTGTTCAATACTTATTTTACCCACTGTATATAATGAACCATTGGCTTAGAGCATTTCCCTCACCTTCTGTCATGAAGTATGGGATTCGGAAGCGGCCCTCCAACACACGCTGCCTTAACACTGGTAGAGAGGGACCATCGAAAGGCAAGGCGCCACATACCAGCACATACAGCACCACACCCATGCTCTGCAAGAACACACACATATATATACACATATATATACACATATACACACACACTCACATATATATATATATATACACACATATACACACATATATACATATATATATAAATATATTTATATATATATATATATGTGTGTGTGTGTGTGTGTGTGTGTGTGTGTCTGTGTGTACATGTGATAAAAACATCATTAACATTGTGCAACTGAATTAATTTCAGCAGAAAGACTATGAATGATGAGCTCTGAGGACCAATGCGCTAACTGTAATCCAGTACACAGAAGCAGCAGAGGCACTCACGTGACCAGCTGTCTATCTCTATCTCTCCCATGCATGGCAAGGACTGTTTGGTTTACACGCTGACGTCAAGGCAAGATCAAAAGGTTGGAAAGGAGCTCGCACAAACAGCCTGTCAGCTGACTAATGAACTGTGCAACGCTGAAACCAAGACAAACACTGGGCAGCACAGGACGTTGTCCAGCTATCATGTGACTTGTTGGTTGTTTAGAGGATGCTTACCCAGATGTCCAGCTGTGGGCCTTCATACTGCTGACCCTCAAACACTTCGGGGGCTGCATAAGGTGGGCTGCCACACCACGTGGCTAGAGGCTCTCCTGTCTGGAAGAAGTTTGCAAAGCCAAAATCTATAGCACAGAGAGAGAGAGAGAGAGAGAGAGAGAGAGAGAGAGAGAGAGAGAGGGAGAGAGAGAGAGAGAGAGAGAGAGAGA
>JBBJLS010000001.1:19992774-20006357 GCA_037577275.1 Bryconaethiops microstoma
ACACAGTACAGTACAATAATGTTACAGACCATTCCAATACATTATAATAAATTGTATGGTTGTATGAGTATCCCTTGCTGTAAAGGTTGGGGAAGATTACAGTTCCAATCCTTGACATAGAGACTGGGGTGTGATTCTCAAGCCAGGCAGAATTCATAAACACTACTCACATACCAATAAGAGCCCGGCTGAACAGATTTATTGTTTATGTATAGTGGCTATATCTATATATAGCTGCTCACATATGGTGATAATATCATATTGTTGGGCCTTTAGTGAATACAGCCCCTAGTAAAAAGGCCTGTGAGTTCTATGTAGTTCACTTAGTTTAAAGGCAATGGCTTCTCATGACCTTGATTCAGTCCAGAGTGCCAAATCCTAATGCCAGAACAAAAAATAATGGTCACTGTCCAAGTATTTATGGACTGTAAAGTATGATCTTACAAGAAACACGCATACACAGGCACATATGCAGACACATATAACATCCATCTCAGAATAGCTCCCTGTAGAAATGTGCGGCTGCTGAAGTGATTTGTGATCTGCAGTACTGTAGGATATCAGTCAGAACTAGATCGACGAGGTGATACAGCAAGAACAACTCCACAAGTGCATCCATCAAGCAAGAAAAAAGAAAAGAAAACTAAAAATCTAACGCTGTCTCATTCAAAACATACTGCCTTTTTATTCAAAACGAATCCAGGAAAGGTCTGCCTCAAGAATTCAAAAGTATTTTCCCCTAAACATCAGTCTGGCCAAAGCTGTGGGGAATTAATACCCATTTGAACTGATGAAAGGTATTAGTCTTAAGAGTTCAACTCCTTCTGTTTCTGCAACAGATTCAAAAATCACACTACTGACACGAATGACAGATACAGCCTCAGCACTGAGCGTAATGGTAGTTTGAGAACTTAGATAGGCTTGGTTTCTTGTAATATTGGCTTTGCATGTATGTGTATGCTGGCTGTGGACTCGGACTGCCTGGCTATTCTACCTGGCCTCATAAATGGCATGCTGACACTCTTGCATCCTCTGCCAGTTTGAGGAAAAATCATGCTGTAAAGTCCAGTTTCAGCTACTGATTTTGAAAGACCAGACAATATATGTCTTAAAGTTATTTTGCTCTCAGCAATAAGGTTTTTGGGGTACAACTGAGGATTCTCTCACTTTTGTTGGATAGGACTATGCTGCAAGAAGAAATCCTCACACTAACTCCGCTGGTGCAGCTGATGGCCTAGTGGTTAAGGCGTTTGCCCTGGGATCAGAAAGTTGTGGGTTTGAATCCCAAGACTGCTAGCAATGGTGCCGAGGTACATTTGAGTAAGGTAATGTCCTCACACTGCTCCCCAGGTGCTGTATTCCTGGCTGCCCGCTGCTTCACTTGGTGACGGGGTTAAATACAGAGAAAGAATTTTGTGCCGTTCACACTGTGCTTAACTCAGAATTAGGGTTTATTTTTTTATTAGTGTTTTGAACTGAACTTCAGTGAGAAAATGTGAGCAAGATAGCTGCTAGACCTTTTTCGTTTTTTATCATTTGTTTAATGTTATTTTATTAAATAACAGAGGTGACAGGATGTCTCTGTTGTCATGGAGTTGTTTATGTTGCTGTGGTTACAGTACCGTCAATCGGAGCACCTAATGAACCTGGTTTGTATGTTGCTTACCCATTCACTCACTCAGTCACACACTTCTAGCAGGCAGTAGATTCTCCACTAGGGGGCACTTTTGGCCAAAACCATCTACTAAAAACTGTTCAATTACTTTTAATGATGAGATGGTTTAACTTTCTCAAACTTTTGTTTTCAATCCCACATATATATTCTGCACAGAAGGATTAATCTTATTTCACTGAAAACTTTCACCTTAGAACGATACAAACTTTAACCAGTTTTTATGCAGAATGATGCATTTTTTAACCAGTATGACATTGCACTTTCTAATCGGTTTATTGTGAAATTCTGGCTAGAACAAAACTGACAAAAATCATCTTGATGACCTCATTGAGTGTTTTCCTCCTTGTTTGCTGTAAAGTCTGCATTAGTAAGGTAGGGAGAATGCAGTTAGTCTCGCCAGAGAATTTGTTTTGACATCACAGATTTAATGCTTTTTTGCCCTTGAAAACATTGATTCTTTCTGTTCCTCTTTCTTGCACACCCTCCCATAGACTCAGCCTGAAGTTTCTGACCTCTGAGGTTTGCCTCACTTTCCAAAACCTCTCTCCTATCTTTCGCTCTGATAGCTTGCACCCTCCAAGAAATGTATGGTATGCCTTCTCTTTTCCCTTCTTCTGTCTCTCATTTTCCCCTTTCCCTCATTCCCGCATCAAAATCACTATCCCTTTTTTCTCTTTCTTTCTCTGTCTGTTTACCATAATTAAATCATACAAGAACAGCCACATGATCTTACCAAAGCCGTCTGTTTTGTTGGAAACTCTCTGGTGTCTCCCTGGCAATTGATGTAAACACATGGAAGAATCCCACAAGGGAACCAAAGACATTTTCTTTTGCAAGTACGAGCCAATTGAAAATTAACACCACATATGGAAAAATATAGTCTTCCAAAACATGTAGCTTTGGCCAGTTGCTGTGTCTTCCAGTGATACTTGCTTATGTGAATGGTATATAACTTGAAAGACAGTCTAAATAAATAATTAGGCCCCAGTTATGTCACTTTTCCACAGCGTGTTTCCACTTCAACTTGACTCAACTCTACTTCCTTTGTTTTTTCATTAGGCGTACCGACTACCTGGTACTACTTTTCAAACCTTTCGTATTTTGGTATCTACCCAGCCTGTGTATGACCATCCACCATGGTCCCAGGGGTACTAAAATTTCATGTGAAAACACTGTTAACTACTGACTGGTCAGGGAGAATCATCAAAAGTGACACTGGATATCCTGGGACGTCCTGCACCAACTTGCTATTTTGAACCTTGCCAAGCTACGACCACAAGTTTTCTAACCAATGATCCCTTCTTGACTCAATAAATATTATCATCCTTTCAGTATTTTTCATTGCTATTGTATCATCACAACAGTTTGTTGTGGTGTTACCAGCTGGGGTTACCAACTGCAGTGAAAAATAAACAAGGAATCAGGTTCCAAAGATCAAGTAGAGTCAAGTAGAGTCAGGTGGAAAAGTAATTTTAGTCAGGACATCTTAGATGTTTGAAGTTTGCTTCACTTTTGTCACAAATCTTCACATTTCTAAAACAGACTTGTTTATGTGGTTTCTGACACTGTATAGCACACTATTATCTATAAAAATGATAAAAGTACAGACAAAGTTCAAGCTTCATTGCTGCTACTACTGTTTTAATCAATGCTTTGAACGTTTGCCCATTTTATGGCTGCCATACACACAACTGTGTGTAATGATTTTGGCATGCATTTGAACTTTATTTTTGATTGTATTCAAATGTAATCACATAATTACACAGCCACCAACAAATTCATTAACAGTTTACATTCGTTACTGATCATTTTGAGCTTGCGCTTTTTGTCTTCGTGTCAAAAAAACAACAAAATGTGTGGCAAAAATTTAAAAGGTGGCTTTTCTTCTTCTACAAACTCGAACATGGTCCTGTTTGAAAGGTTAGAATCTCCACATTTTGCAGAATTTTTCAAGTTCCCAGTCATGAGTGAGAAATAATTTATCACGAAATATATCCTCTTTTTGTTATGACACAGACTTTCAAACTGACTTTCAAAGGGGCTTAGGTCTGAAAAGTGTTAACAGTAGGCTGGAGGTGGACTGTGATAAGTACATTTCTCCCCACACTGTACCTCATTGGCTGATCATGTTAGTGCGCTTTTGCCAAATCCATTCTCTTAGTCAAATATTGAACTTTCCATTCTTCACCACATGAGCACGAAGATGAATGTTCAAATATGTAGACCCAAAATATCTCATTCTGTGTTTATATACCAAACATGCTGGGGCACACGCTCCCGTCTCAACCTAATTACTCATATCAAATGGTGCGCAGTTCATTCGGCGAGTGCGCTTAATAATTTCCTGTGTCCATAAATTTGTATTCAGGCGGATGATTATATGGTAGTTGGGGATGAAGAGCACATAGTCAGCATATTTATAGAGAGGGGCACTGCTAGGAGATGAGAGAGAAATGATTGGGAGTGTGTGAAAGAGAATGACCGTGTGTGTATGAGTGTGAGATGAGGGAGAGAGAGAGAGAGTGAGAGAGAGAGAGAGAGAGAGAGACAGAGAGAGAGAGAGAGAGAGAGAGAGAGAGAGAAAGAGAGAGAGAGAGGGAGAGAGAGAGAGAGAGAAAGAGAGAGAGAGAGAGAGAGAGAGAGAGAGAGAGAGGGAGAGAGAGAGAGAGAGAGAGAGAGAGAGAGAGAGAAAGGGAAAGTGAGAGAAAAAGAGAGAGAGTAAGAAACAGGCTAAAGTGACAAATTCATGCTCCGCCAGCAATTGTGTTCATAGATAACAACTGTTGCTAGGTTTGGACAAGTTTTACAGAGAAAAAGAGAGAGAGTAAGAAACGGGCTAAAGTGACAAATTCACGCTCCGCCAGCAATTGTGTTCATAGGTAACAACTGTTGCTAGGTTTGGACAAGTTTTACAGAATTTTGGCCTAAATTCCCTTTCCAGCTAATGAGAAACTAGCGTTTTCATCTATACACCACCTTAAGAGGCCAATAGGCATGTTTACATGTTTACTCTCTCCTCATTTCACAGGCTGCTCACACGCAGGAAGCACACCCTGATAGACAGCAGCCTGTATCCCAGCAGCATGTGTATGTGTGCATGAGTGCACGTGAGTGAGTGTGATTCAGGTAGTGAGGATATAATAGATTTACACCAGTGTGCTATCATCCTGTCACACCAATTACACTCAGACATATGCTCCTTCATCTTAACGTCACCAAACACAGAACAGACTACAGCAACATGTCTTGTTCTCATTCCACAGGTTTTCTAAAGTGTACTTCACTTGACTCAAAAGGCTTAGTTGATAGAATAAACTGCTTTAAGCATTACTGTAGAGTAGCATGGCAAAAATATGGCAAGATATTTTCATGATACACGAGGTCACGAGTTTGATAAGCTGGAGTGGATAAAAACCATCTAGTATGGCATTAACAGAAAAGCCGATTAGTCGACGTGTTGACGTCAGAGGCACAAGTTGACGCTCCCTGAGAGAAGTCGACAAGTCGTGTGAGAGAAGTCGACAACTCTGTGCACGCTTGTGTACAGAAATCAATCCCCGCCTCTGGCTTACGTGGACATGCGTTCCTTGACTTAACCAATTATTATAGTTCCTTCATAAAAAGGGCGGTAACGTTGCCGCAAGAGGAATCTACACACAAGACCAGAACAAGACGAGAGACATGGCAGCAGAGGCAGTAGGTGACAGACACACATCACATATATGGAGATACTTCACTCTATACCTCACAAACAGCACGGTGACCTGCACAATCTGCAAGTTGGTGTTAAAGTGCAAGAATAGTACTAGCATTACGCACGGCCATCTGAAACAGCATCCGCTAGCTAACATGGGTGATGCTAGCACTGCAGGGTTCCCAGAGGACACTGAGTGGCTGCCGCAGCTTAAACTGTTCCCATTTTCTATTGTGCACTTAAATTTACCAAAAAAGTCAAGGTATCAGCCTTTGATTTGTTTTGTTTAATTGTCATGTCGACTGTTAATGTTACAGAGAACTTTAATAAAAGTTAATTGTCGGACACGTGTTCCTTCGCTGCGTCTGTGTGATGATGTCAAACGACTAGTCGACTCGACTTCGACTTTGTTGACGGAAAAATCGATCTGAAAAAATCAGAAGTCGTTAATGCCCTACCATCTAGTATTTAGAATTAGTACATAAAAATGTTCAATGTTTCACACTGTGCACTGCACTAAATCCAACTAAACAAGACTAACTAAACTCTCTTGATCAGTGTTCTGATCCTTCAAGTACTGATAATGTCATAAAAAGCATATTGAGATTTAATTTATCATGATGACGAAAAATACTGTCATGTTGTCCAGCTTTTCTGAAAGGCAAGAGGCAACGCGTTGGAAGGAAAACCTGCAGCCACACCCCTGCTGCAGTGTGAACGCAGTATCATTGATGGCCACTTTTTTTGCACATTTTAGTGTTTTCACTACTCCGAAATACACCTGATCCAACTAATCAGCTTATTAACGAGCCCTTCCTTGGTAAATGTGTGTATAAAAGCTGGGAAAACACTGCTGGGTTGATCTTTTCAAATGGATTCCCATTTGGAGTGTTGGCACTTCTACCGTAATTGTAAGCAATTTGTTATGTAGTTGGCATTGCACATTAACATTTTTGGAAGCTAATAAAAGTGTGTTTACCGTCCAGGTGCCACTGTTACGAGATAATCAAATATTATTCACTTCACTGGTTTTAATGCAGTGACAGATCGGAGTATCTATTTCCAGTAGGATCCTACCCATCCAATTGCCTATGGGTCCCCCCCTGAATTTACTTGTACTCAGAAAAGAACAGAAAACTTAAAAACCACTCATAATAAAGGTCAATGGACAGGTTCTTCAATTGCCAATAAGCTACAGCTGTGGAAGACCGAGATCAGTCTGAAAAACACTATTATTGCTTTTTCTTTACTATCATTTGTCTGGGATACCTCTCACAAACCTGATTTTTTGTTTGTATGTTTTCAAATTTCAGAGAACAGAGCCCTAAAATAAAATCAGATGCTATATTCTCATGTCCTGATTACATAAGGCTACTTAATCTGGGTACCTTATGCCATTCTGACTCGCCTGGCATGGGCTATGTTGCATACACATGCCATACCACACACAGATGGCATATATAGTATCACACCTTGATACCAACAGAGAAAGGAAAGCTACCCTACACAAACATTACATACCAGGTTATAAAAAAGGCTAATCCTCCAGGGCTCTATGTGTATGGGAGCTTGTGAGTTTGTCCTCATTCTAAAGCATGAAACTGCAAAGTGGCCTCCTCACTGCAGAAGAGTGGCCGTGGTTTAACATGGGTCAAGTTGGGCAAATGGCTTTTAGATTTGATACGGCGCCTGTCCCTGCCAGAACAAAGGGGGCAAGATTGCCAAATATGGCTTGCAAACAAAGCAAAGACTAATCAAATTCCCTCCCAACTGCTGAGTAAAATTCCCATACTGGCACAGCTCTCTTTACCTCATAACAGTGTTTTTAATAGCAATGCACCGATATGGATGGCTTTCGATATAACTTTTTTAATGTACATATCTGCTGAAATGTTGAAAGTGCACCTACATCTACCTTGATTAACATTACTGAGAAATATAACATTATTTTATAATGCAATAAAATGAATATATTATAACAACAGCCAACTGTCACCTAAATGTGCTGCTTTTCTGTAGTACAAAACTGGTGTGCAAGCCTAAATACGCAGTTTGTTGGCCATGTTCATGGTGAAATGCAAAGTTACGTTTTTCTCTCATGCAAATGTATTTGAGGGAGGGTCATGCAAAATGTGGGAGGATTGTGACAAAAATGTGTGAAGATATTTGAGCAGCTTGCGGTTGCGTTTGCATACATTTTTAATCACCTTTTAAAACCAGGAGTAAATGAGTGCAACAACAACAGCAAATATAAAAAATGTAGGCATGAGGCTCAAACACAAACTAAAAGAACATCAGAACACTGGCTGACAACTCTATTTATTTCACTTTTATTTTTACGACAAGCAGGCAAGTAGTTGTCAGGGCTGTGCAGTTTGCATGTTAGTCTTAGAAAATCAAGCATTAAATGTAGACATTATAAGTATGTATTGCGGTCATATCAAGACGTTTTGCTCTGTGCCTGTGCTCGCGCAAGAGGAACTGGAAATGAGGCACTTCACATGGTATATAAGCCAAGGAACGGAGGTAAACATTGCTCAGTCACTTGAGTCATCAACTTCACTCTGTTGTCGTGTTTCTTCAGAACCGTGAGTACTCACGTTTCATACCATTTATTGTGTGCGCTGATTCCGGTGGGAATCTTTACTCTTGCGAGAGCACTCTCAGATCAAAGTGCATGGTTTACCTACTCTCTCGTGTGACTCCGCAATTGGGTTTATACTCCAAGCGACATGGGTTTGTTGTTTGGTTTCATTATTCTATGACAGAATGACTGAGCCTAACATTAACCCAGTGGAATTTGCTGTCTGGTGTGATACCATGATCCAGCAGGTGGCCATGATTGATGGGATGAATCGAGACTTGGTGGCTCTAAGGCAGGCTCTTCATTAGTCCTTTGTGGCTCGGGCTGAGCTTAGCTAGCGAGTTGCTACCCTCGAGAGGGCCTGTCATGAGCTGGCGGCTGGGCGTCAGGCACCCTAGATGGCTGCCCATTCTTCCTATTCCCTGTCCTCTTCAGAACTCAAATTTTCATTACCTGAAAAGTGGGATGGTGGGAATGGGAAGTGCAGTGTGACCTGGCTCAGGTCTTCAGCAAGAAATGAGCTGTACAGCTACCACCTCATAGGCTCTACGACTATGGACCTGTTGCCAGGCACGGTACCCCCCTGCGGCCGCTTATATTCCCCTTCCAGAGAAGAACAATGTGATATTTTCTTCTTTGTTAAGAAAAAAGACGGGGGGTCTCCATCCATTTGTCAACTACCAGGGGCTTAACCGCATTATGGTGAAGAATAGGCACCTCTTCCACTCACTAACACTCCCCTGAACGCCCTCTCTAGTGCTTCTATTTTCACCAAGTTGAACCTAAGGAACGCTTACAATCTGGTACGCATCAGGGAGGGCAATGAGTGGAAAACGGCATTCATAACCCCTAACGGTCATTATGAGACCCTGGTTATGCCCTTCGGCCTGTGCAATAGTCCTGTAATCTTCCAGCAATTCATCAATGACGTGCTGCAGGACATGCTGGGCAATTGGGCATTGGTGTATTTGAATGATATCCTTATATACTCCAGGACCAACGAAGAACACGTTCAGCACGTGAGGGCGGTTCTTCAGAGGTTGCTGGCCCACCAACTGTACTGTAAGTTGGAAAAATGCGCTTTCCACCAGCGCTCCACCATATTCCTGGGTTTTGTAATAACTCTTAAGGGTGTGGCCATGGACCCCCAGAAGCTGAAAGCTGTGCGTAATTGGCCCCTACCCAAGACACTTTAGCAGCTCCAGCGCTTTCTGGGGTTTGCAAACGTCTACAGACGGTTTATCTGGGACTTCAGCTCGGTTGCAGCAACTCTTACCACTCTCACAAAACTTTCCTGGGCTCATTTCCAACTCAACTCTATTCAGCCATCAAAGCCTTCCATCGCTTTTGCCTACTCTTCACCTCAGCTCCTGACCTTCTCCATCCTGAAGCAGGTACACCCTTCATTGTGGTGGTGGATGCTTCTGACGTTGGGCGTAGGAGCGGTTCTCTCCCAACAAGGTCCAGACCAGAAACTGCATCCATGCAGTTTCTTCTTCAGAAAGTTTAATACCACTCAGCAGCGATACAGGGTAGGGGACCATGAGCTGTTGGCCATCAAGTGGGCGCAGGAAGAGTGGTGTCACTGGCTCTAGGGGGGTAGTGACCCATTTACAGTCTGGACCGATCACCAAAACCTGCTTACCATCCAGCAGTTGAAACAGATGAATCCTCGACAGGCGCGGTGGGTGTTGTTCTTCGAACAATTTAATTTCCATCTGTCACCAAGGCGGATGCCCTCTCCTGTCAATACGAAGTGAAAGCACCCCAGGCAGATCCCATGCTTGTCTTGCCAGCCAAGATAATCATCTCGCTGCTGCGATGGGAGCTGGAGGATCAGAACCATCAGGCCCACACCTTGGATTCCCCTCCGGGAGAGACCCCGCCTGGACAACTTTTCGTTCCAACTGCACTTCGACCTAAAGCCCTTCAGTGGGGCCACTACTGGGGCCACTACTCCGGCCTCTCCAGGGATCCAGGCAGCTGTCGGACACTTCTTTTCATCCAGAGGGTGTTTTGGTGGCCAGCCATGGCCGATGATGTACACGTTTGTCCAGACTTGTGTGATGTGTGCCAGGGCGAAGACATCCAACCAGCCATCTTCCGTGGTGACCCTGGTTGCACTTCACACTGGATTTTATAACTGGCCTGCCGGCAGTGAAAGAGAAAAGTGTCATTCTCACCATTGTGAATCTTTTTTCCAAAGCTGTGCACCTGGTGGCTCTTGCCGGACTCCCCTTGACCAAAGTTACCGCAGAATTAGTACTCGAGCACGTACTTTAATAGTATAGGTTCCCCATGGACATCGTCTCAGACAGAGGGCTCCAGTTCCTACCCAAGTTCTGGATGGCCTTCTGCCGCCTGATCAAAGCCACCTGTAGTCTGTCTTCAGAATACCATCCACTTCTGGGCCCACTAGCTCATCCGGGATGAGCTTTGTCAGAATCTTCAAACATCATCTGCCACTGGGCTCAGTCTGTTTGAGGTATGCTATGGTTTCCAGACTCAGATGTCTGAACATCAGGAACCAGAGGTTGATGTACCATCGGCCCAAGAATTGGTCCCCAGTTGCCAGCGGCTCTGGACGCAAGCCCGCACTGCCATCCAGGGGGCTAATGAGAGATACATCACCCAGCATCGCCGCCGGCACCCTCCAGGTTGATTGTTCCATGTTGGTGACAGAGTTTGGCTTTCCACAAAAAAATCTTTATTTACACATGGAATGCAAGAAGCTCGCTCCCCACTTCAGAGGCCCCTTCAGGATCACTGTTTATACTGTCTGGAGCATCCTTGAAACGGCACCCAGTATCATTTGAGTCATCAACTTCACTCGGTCATCGTGTTTCTTCAGGACCGTGAGTACTCACATTTCATACCATTTACTGTGTGTCAATGAGAGCACTGATTCCGGTCGGAATCTTTACTCTTGCGAGAGCACTCTCAGATCAAAGTGCTTGGATTACCTACTCCCTCATGTGACTCCATGATTGGGTTTATCCTCCAAACACAGGTTTATTGTTTGTTTTTATTATTCTGTGATAACACTGATGTGCTAGGACTAATCTCTAGATCATCTTCTGCTGTGGTTCCAGTATCCAAGGCAGGCAAAGCCCTGTAAAATTGAATGATGAATAAACAAAACCTTAACTTCTAGGGATAATCCCACAAAGCAAAGCCTGAAGACTTTTTATGGGTCCTTTCTTGAATGGGTCTCCTAGAACAGGTTTAACTTGGTTTTAACAATGTGTCAGCCACTCATCATTAAAATAACCAAACTCCAACAGTCAGTAGGAGCTGGAAGCACCAGTGTCAAATTAAGAGTTTCTATGTCAAGACACATGCAGACAGGCAGATGTGCTGCTTGTTTATTTCTCTTTTCAGACCTTTCTGAACAAGTCTCCTGACATGCAGTCTGATATTCCCATCTTCCATTTGTCTGGCACCAATTACTCTCAGAAAATATGGCACCACTACATGTAGCTCTTGGGCTATAATCAGCCCCTCCCTTCGGCCGTGTAGGCTTTATAAAGGTATCTTCAGAGGAGGTCAAAAGATGAATGTGATGTCAGCATGGCGATATCATCTCACTTCCAGTGATTAATGGAAAAGGGGACTGGGGCTGGGATATGGAATGATGAAGGGATAATAGGAAGGGGAGATGAGAGTTATTGCAGCTTGAAAAAAAGCTTCAAGGTTTTACACAAAAAAAGAAGAAAAAAAAACTCCATCTGAGATGTGAGAGGTAGCAGGCATGGTAAGGGTTCCTGAGATGGGTTGACCCACTTCACAAGCTGAATGCTGAGCAGCAGCGATTGACGTCAATGCTGCAGCCAGCCCAGAGGCTGACATTGCAGGGGTGAGTCTCTGAATACTCCATCTACTGGAATCACTCTATCTCGCCTCTAACTCTAGTGCTTATTAAAGGGGCACTATGTAACACAGGCTGGTACAACAGGAGACAAGCTACTCTCTGGGCTAACAAAAGCCCAAACAGAGGTCATGGTGAGATTTCATAATGAAACCCTTCTGTGGATGCGGCTGGCCTGGCTGGCCTGTGTATGGGCTCACAATGACTTTTTCACATAGTGTAAGCATGACATGGTTGTGTAAGTCCTGTGGGTTCCAGTCCTGAAATGTGTTTCTCAACCATTCAGTGTCCATTATACAATCTGCCACTCCTGCACGTTTGCTCAAGAGGATGACCCAATCTAGCATTGATCCAGAGGTAAAAGAGATGAGACAAATGGACACATTTGCTTAACACTCAGCTCAAAGTCCCCGAGTCTTACTTATCCTTACACAGTTGTAAAAGCATAAAAACAAAACTAAGCCACAGAAAAAGGAAAACTCCCTCACTCATATGCTGTGTTACTGCGTATTCTTCCACCGCGCGCAACCAAACTATTTCGCCCACATAGTCCCTAAGTACAAGGCTAATGGTGTAAGCTGAGTGGGAGTGAGCGTTGTAAACTCGAAATGTCGTATGTCGAGACTTGAGGACCCCCTGTACTGTTTTGGGGGTCTATGGTTCGTTGGCTATGGATGGTGTTTCAAAGTAAAATGACTGATGATTATGCACTGATGATATCCAACATAATCTCAGTGAAAAGCATACTCTGATGTAATTTAATACGGTATACAGAAGATCAGCTTTTGCATCAGCTCCCTGGTACAGCCGAAGCAGATATTGATCAAAATTTAGTTAGAGAGACACTGGCATCCTAAACACAGGTCAACAGGCAAAGCTTATTACAATTATCTCTTCATCAAAACCAATGCACACTCGACTCCCACAAGCTTACTGACAAAAAGTAGTTTGAATTTTTTACTCTCCCTTGCTGTCCAGTGTTGACCAGAGGATAAGTCGTTCCACTTTTGAGTCTTGGTTCATCTCAAGGCTTTTTCCTTCTGTTTCAAGAAGTTTTTCCTGCCCCCTTTTCGCTTGCTCACTAGGGACTCTGACCTGGTTTCGACAATGTCAGTAGTAAAAAAGCGCCATTAAAATGACTTGACCTGACTAGTTTATAACACCAAAAAAAGAATATTGTCACAATACCTTTAATGTGCATGCATGGCAAGGGTTCTGTGATCACTTCTAGAGTCTCTGGTGCTAAGTTTAAACACGCTGTCCCTTAGTCACACACAGAGAAATGTCACTCTTTCAAGTTAAAGATAAAAGACTACCCCACTTGCATGACCTTTTTCTGAGTGTCCCTGACTCTAGCTGGCTTCTGAGGGCCTGGCAGAGCATTAGAGAGGGGGCCAAATGAGTGGAGACCTTTGGGACAGCCTGGTAGAACATCCCCCTCTGTGAATAGTACCTTTAAATTGATAAAATATCCAGCCCAATGAGGATCCCTATAAACACACAAATACACTTCAAAGACCAGTCTGAGAGAGTCTCAGGGCGTAAGCACTCTATGGCCCTCACCATCAACTGTTTAAGTAATTGAGGATTCTACTAAACAAAAGAAAGTGGTACAACTCCTTTGAGACATTTTTACAATACATAATATGAATCATGACTTTTGATAAGTTAGAAAGGCTGGAGAAGAAAACAGAAGTAGCGTTCTTAAAAATTATATATTTACTGTGAAAGAGATCAATAGGAGATGCAATTGTAACTTACA
>JBBJLS010000001.1:20024991-20041976 GCA_037577275.1 Bryconaethiops microstoma
ATCCAACTTCATATTGAGATCTGATGTATCTAATGTGTTTCTTTAAAGTGTTCCTTTAATTTTTGTGAGCAGTATATTTTGTAGTATTAGGCAATGCATTTCCATTTTCAGTTGAAGATCTGGCAAGACAAATTTACACAAAAATTACAACATTACAGTAATGCATTGGCAGTGAAATGCTGTAAACAGCAATAGGATACAGTATTAAATTTAGTGTAATGAAGGATACAGAAACTACAGTTGAACTACTGTAGATTTACAATTCACAGTTTTCTAAAGTGTAGCTCTAATTTACTTAAATTGACTTTAATTTACACATTAATTTATTAATGCCTCATAAAGTCTTTAATGAGGAGTGTACACTAATTTTTAGCCACAAACCATTGTGTTTTCACCTTCACTTCTGTTCTTTTACAAACATTTGCCCTCTGCTATGGTACATGTCCTTCATATTAACGCTAACATTGGTCTAGCTTATTGTGTATATAAGCGTCTTATTGGGAGTGCCCCCCTACAGTCATACAGAATAATGCAATCTGAGCTCAATATTGAATTCCAGTATGGTTTAATGTTAAACAGAGCACTTCTACTGAGAAGTGGAAAACAGGGGAGTGTCAAAGTGTGACACATTAAAGTGTACAATGCGAAATGTGTTCTGTGACCGAGGGGCTTTTTGGCAGAAACATTCCCGCTTGCTATTTTGTTCGTTTTGTGTCAGACAATAACCATTCACTCAAAGAAACATTTTACCCCATATTGGTTTCTTAAGCCAGTCATCTCTTGGAGCACAATAGGCAGGGTTTGCATGAAACTCAGTGTAATGCTGGTTAGTTTTGGTGATGTGCTTTTGGTGTAGTAGCACGTTATTATATTTCCTGCTTTCATGATTTCCATTCCCAGGAGATGATACTCCATTTAATGTATCTTTTGACTTGTTTTAAGATTTAAAAGCTCTCAGGTGATGGAGAACAATGCTGTTGTTGTTACAAATTAAAGCAAATGTAAGGTTCAGATTGTCTTCTGTCCAGATAGAATTGAACAAATAGAGCAAATAGAACATTTATTTTTGGTAAATGGAATGCAATTTTAGAGTGAAGTTCATATATTTTTTTCAGAGAATCTGGGATAGATAAATAAACATATATGTCAAGCATGGCACTATCTGTCTATACATATATATATATATATATATATATATATATATATATAGGGCAGATAGTACCATGATCAACATTACATTAAATAAAATGTAAGAGTGTAAATAAATTAAATATGTTTCAGTAAAAGACATTAAACTGTCACGTATTCCCTTCTCCATACAATGAGGGCAGGCGCAAATGCAGACTTACATTTTTGTAACAAAACTCAAAACAAGAAAAGGAGAAAGGAGAACGCACGAACAAAGCCAGCATGACGTTAGACCGACACCCAGGTCCTACACAAAAGAACTTAAATACAAAACACAAAACTCAATAACCCAATCAACTCAAACGTCTCATAGTGTGAACACACCGGTCAGATGAAACACATTATATAAACAAATATAAGACCGGTGTGCCCAGCCTTCATAATAAAAGTCCCCAACACAAATCAAACAAATAAACAGAAAATGACAGCCTTTAGCGGCCGCTGATGGGACATGACATAAACCCTTGCCCACTTAACCCCTTTGCCCACTTTACACAAACCTTTCTGAATGAATTTGATCGCACTATTGAATTATGCAGAACTTTCGAATTTCCTATGGACTCTGTTCCTCAAAATCAGTGCAGCAATACTAAAGTACTAATTCTTGACTGAATTAATAAACTTACTTTAAACACAGAGTCTTTGGGTAACTGAGCAGCAATTCAGTTACTGAACACCTGCACATGCAAATGCCCATTGACAGCTTTATATTGAGGGTGCTTTGGGTTAATAGAGGGTGAATTATAGGGGGCACTTTCCTTTTTAGGTGTAATCCCCTGTTTTTAGATAAGTCAGTTTAGCACTAGCACAGGAACAGAAAGACCAGGGACAAAGTGGAAAAATCAGTCACTTGACCTAAATTTAACTGCACAGTTTACTTAATAAGGTTATAAACAGCAGGAAATAATTAATGGCTGCATCACAAGCCCAGCAGAGCATCACTGAAGATTTTGTCTTTGGGTTGCAGAGGTTAAGCAGTGAGAGACTACAAAGGAGTTGCAACGATGTATTACACATGACAACTGTAATGAAGATTATTCATTTGTTAATTTGCTTATTAAAAGGAGACAGTTGGCCCAAGTATTTGTGGTTGCTTATAGTAAACACATATATAAATCATTCAATACTGTAAAAGACAAAAAAATTAGCAACTTGCAAAACAAGCAAAAGATGCAAAAATATCTAGATCAGTTTAAAAAATGCTTTGCCTTCAATTGAAAAAATTTCAGTGGCTACATTTTTTGCTGAGAAATTAAAATTAATATTCTGCATTTTAACTTAATCATTTTTTTTAATTTAAATTATGATGTGCTGCAGTACAGAGAAATGAAAAATTTGACACTGTGCAAATTTGACACATTCAGTTTGTATGTAAACCTACTAAACCAGTATTAATGTACTTGGAGTTTTCATGTTCAAAGAAGTCCTGAACTCCATACAACTCAGTGCACACAGTGGGAGGGGTGAGGTATGTGGTACTCCCCTGTACTCACACACACCTACTGACTATTATCATATTTCTACTACTATATAAGTACCATCTCACACTGTGTCTCACATAATGCGCATACTTGTATCAAGACTTAACAAGGTAAGCTTCACTTCCTGAACTGACTTGACGTGGGTGAACTAATTATACAGGCTTACACGCGTCTTATTGAGCCAAATAGCCGATTTACTGACACATTTAATGGCATTGAAACTTTTAAAATTTGCTTATAAATACACTAATAGAAATAAAATCTTAATACTTGACTATAGATTCATTGACCTGAAACCTTTATAGTATGTGGAGGTTCATTAAACTTTACAGGTTCAGTCACATTGACAAAAATGATTCTCTAAGCAACCATCCTTTGAAATAATCTTTCTTATATGGCATCGCTCCAAACAACCCTTTCTAGTGCCTTTGAGAACACTGATTCCTTAAGTATTTTTCTATTTAAAGTTCGTAATAGATGATAAATATATATTGTGTACTTCTAAGTATATAATAATTTCTATGATATTTGAACTGAATATGCAGAAATTCTTTTTTTTTTCAGCAGGAAAAAAAAAATCTTTTGAGATATTTTGAGGATGCTGCTGTGGTTGTCGCTCTCAGTGTTGTCTGTGGCTCTGCAGCCGGCTCTCACCCTCTATAACTGCTCCTTCCTGTACGAGAGGGTCCCAAGTGAGTCCGAAACCCACAGTCACTTATCTTACCGACCATGTCTTTAATGTTACCAGCTACTAATCCTCTCCTATTTGCCCCAGACAACAATGACCTGACAGTGAGCTGTGGGGTCAGCATCATCACCCTGAATGTAAACCTCTGCACAGCGCAGTGGGCTGGCTTTGACCCCACCGGTCTGGCTCTAAATGGGGAGCACAACAACAGTCTGTGTCAAGGTACAATAGACACCAGCGTGGACCCTCCAGTCATCCGCTTCCAGCTGCCTGTCAATGACAGTCAGGCCAACCCGTGCCGGCAGTCCCTACAGGTGAGACTCTAAAATCAGGTGCCTGGGAACAGACATAACACTGAAGAGAATAGGGAGTAAAGTGTCTATTTGTCACACGTGAACACATCATGGCACAGCACACAGTGTGAACAGCACAAAATGTTCTCTCCACTCAAGTGAAGCAGTGGGCAACCAGCAATGCAGCACGTGTGGAGCAGTGTGTGGGGACAGTATCTTGTTCAAGGGCACCTCAATGGTGCCACTGGCAGTTCTGGGATTTGAACCCACAACCTTCCAGTCACAGGACTGCAAACACATGACTGCATATCAGAATCAGAATCAGAATCAGAATCAGAAAACTTTATTTATCCCAGAGGAAATTGTTTATGTGGTGACTGCCAAATCACACAGACACAGAGAGACAATCATGACATTTTTATAACATGTTTTTTTTCTATGTTATACAGTGGGGTTTAAGTAAGGTGTTACCAAATTTTCTATGTAAGACCTTAATTTAAACAAGATTTCCATGACAAAATCTTAATGTGTAATTTTATGGGCAAAAAAGTTTGTGTTAAAAAAAAAAGACACAGCACTTACCAAGCCATTTTTTGAAGTCTGTCTATGAGTCTTCCTTTTTTCCTTTATCACTAATACAAATTTTTATTGGGACTCAACTGTCTTCTGTCTCTCCCCGTATATTACAGAGGCAACTTTACCACAAAAATTGATTTTTCAACCGATCGAAAATGTATATACATGCAGGGGATATTAATGGACGCTTGCATATTGGAACCATGGTGTCAGAGTGCCAGAGTGCAGGCACAGACTTCCATCTTCGACTTAAACTTTTATTTACAAAACAAAAACACAGCTGAAACTAATGATTACTTGAACTAAAAGCCAGTGTACACAAACATGTCACAATAAAAGTCATACATACAAAGAAGGGCAGCCTCTAGCAGCCGCCGACTGGGGATGCAAAAGTACCACTCCCCTCTTCGGCTCAACCCCGGGGTGCCAGCGGGGCTCACATGTTCACCAAAAGGGCAGAACCGGTGTAGGTGGGGGGGCAAAATGTGGACCTCGTGGGCCCCATGGTCTATGCTGGGTTTTAAATATGGATTTTACACCTGACCCACATTGCCTCCTTCCTCTCCGAGCCGCGGAACTTCCACCTTGCCAAACAGCGAGCTTCAGCGGGAGGTCCTCTGTGGTCGGACCAAAGATGAGGGGGTCAGTGATCATCTCTGGAGCCAGGATTGTTGCCGCATCCGCGCACCTGCTGCCCCAGCAGTCCCGATCCTCCTCTTCCTCAGAGCTGAATCCACCCAGCAACTCAGAGCTGAATCCACCCAGCAACTGATTCACCCTCGTTGGTCCACCCCATGGCTGGATCCCCATGTGCCTGTGGTGAAATCTGCTGCGCCTTTGTAGGTTGGTCCATCTGTCAGGGTGCCTGTCTACAGGCAGTGAAGAGAGGCGCAGACGCAGACTTCCATCGTTGACTTAAACTTTTATTTACAAAACAAAAAGGACCTAAACATAAACAAAACCAGAGACAGGACAAGTGTAATCTCAACACAGCAGAAAGCAAGTGGACCGACAACCCAGGTCCCACACAAACTTTGTGTATTCTTACACAAAGCACTCGAATCAATAGAAACTAAACATCACTTATACAAAAACACGGTCAGCTGAAACTAATGATTACTCGAACTTAAAGCACAAACATGTCAAAAATAAAAGTCATACATACACACAAGGGCAGACTCTAGCGGCCGCCAACCGGGCATGTAACACATGCCCATATTTCAGAAACTGTCAGAGGAGTAGAGGCACTAAATTCAACTATAAAAAGAATAGTAATAGTAATAATGCAGTCACACTAATTAATTTCCCCCTTACCCAGAAGGTGACCAAGACATGTTTGATGTCTGAAATTTGTTTTGGTAGTTTTGCACCAAAGGTAACAAAACTCTGTGTGCTATCTGATATTGTTAAACATCATGTTATCTGTAAAGTAATAACAATAAAAAAACTGAAAAAATGTTGCATAGAAGCAGTATTTTCCTCGCATGGTAAGTCACTGTTCTTTGTGGTCTTAGATTGTAAATGAAGCCCCCTCATCTGGACCCTTCAGCCAGTTCTCCAACATTCAGTCTGTCATCATCACTGGCTACATTGACACACCCACCTCTTCAGCAGGAGTCATCAGCTACTCCACAGACCTCTACTACCACTTCTCCTGCCGCTACCCGTTGGAATATCTCATCAACAACACCAAAATAGTGGCGTAAGTTTCTAAGAAGCCCTAATCATACTTGCAAGATGTCAACTCTTAAAAGGTTTATGCTGTAAAAAATATGCTTTCTAGGGTTTTGCCCTGTGTTTCAGGCTTTCAGACAGTTCAAATCTTATGTTTTGGTATATCTGATTTGAGAAGCAGACATTTTCTGCAGTCTGAATAGCTAAAAGCCACACTGACGTTTCAAAGTGAATACAAATCACATTTGTATGTTTTCAAATCTGATTCCAGATGGATTCTGTGATGAAAGTGTGACACATATAGACCTGTCAGATCCGATTTCATGTGTTTTTTTTTTCACTATTTACTCCACAATGACTCTAGACTGACCATGAAGTCATATTTGGAAACTTTTGGCTTGCAAACACAAGAACCATGTGCTAAGGACCATTATTTGTTTTCTGCATTCGTTTATGTACATGACACTATTGGACAATAATGGCAGTCAGTACAAATCATTTTAATCAGATGATCATGGTGTTCTACCCAGTGGTTGATAGCACTTCATTGCCTAACTGGCTGTTGAAAGTGCCACAGAGTATTTTAACCTTAATTAGAAACTTGGCAGACACCTCATCTTATTCACATGGGATCACAGTGTTTGCAAAACCCTCATTGCAAGTCTGTTCAAATAAAAAACATGAATCTACTTTGAACTAGGGATTAAACAGCTAAATAAGAATGACTTGTCTCTTAATCCCAGTTCCCTGATAAAGCTAGCGAATTGGAAAATTATATTAATGCAACTGTCATGATTTCTCAGATCATCAGTGTCAGTGGCTACCAATGACAGAAATGGAAGCTTCATTGACACTCTCAGCATGAGTGTCTACAATGTGAGTCAGTTTACCACTGGTTTATTTATTGCTTTAAAGATGCTTATCTCAGCTTTGAAACTATGATCCATTCTCTTCTCAGGACTCAAACTTTCTGTATCCGTTGGTGGTTCCATCTAGTGGTCTACAACTACGCACTAAAGTTTTTGTTGAAGTCAAAGCTGTCAACCTCAGTGGGAAGTAAGAGCACCTTCTGTATAGCAGTAACTGGGACAAATCTTGAGTTTGATCTTTTTAGATAATATTTTTTCTGAATAAGAGGCCACATTGACTAACTATTTCTTTGTATTTGATTAATTGCAGCTTTAATCTCTTCTTGGATCACTGCTTTGCAACTCCATCACCCTATAATTCAACCAGCAACGAACAACATGACTTTTTCACTGTGTTAGAAATACAGTTTGTTCAACACATGTTTAAATAACAACTGTTTCACTGCTCAGTCTACCATGATTTCTTTGCTAAAAAGTCCGCCTATTCCTCTTACAGATGTACTATTGACGCTCATACTACTGTCCTGTTGAATGGCTATTCCAAGCAGTCCAGGTTCTTCTTTGAGGCGTTCCGTTTTGTGGAGCATCGTAACAAAGACAGGTCCTCTACCTACCTTCACTGCATTCTGAGACTCTGCGAGCCCGACAAGTGCCAGAGCATTATAAATGTAAGCAAAACTCATAATATTTCTTTTCAATATGACAAAATAATGTGATGTATAATGTATGGTTGGGTTTGTGGGCAGAGTTGCAGTGGTAGAAGAAAGAGATCTGTTGACCCAGGATCTGAGGCCACTGTGTCAATGGGCCCGATATATACTGCCGGCCAGAGTACGTGTACAAACACACACATCATTAATAATTACATCATTAGGCCATATATAGATGCAGTTTCTACTAGAGACACCTTCCAAAGTATAGTTTTGTCTCGTTATGTTCAAAACTACATTGAAATTAATAACATTGCACAAGAAATGGTAATTTATTAATCTGTAACATGTTTCATTTTGATTTTTTAGGCATTGACCCAACTGTTTCTGCCTATGGTAAGAAATTCTTCATTTACAGTTGTATTATTGAATGAATTACTTATGATTTTGATGTTAAGAAGACATAAAAAAGAAACATAGGCCATGATTGTCCAACTTTACATCCTAAAATACAAAAAAAAAGTGACCAAATGTTTTGGCATCAACCAATCCTGTCCTTATGGAGTATTTTATGCCCTTTTTTGCAGCTGGTGGCACTGGACCATCTGCTACAAGCCAGGACAAAGTGACTGGGGCAGTGGTAGGAGCTGTTTTTGCTACTGGTGCGGCAGTGCTGCTGGTCATAGCTGGATGGTTTGTGTTGAAGAAGGTGTACTGGGTTGGTGGACTGCCCCATGTCTTGAAATAAACAACCTGACTGCTTGCCATCTGCTTTGCACAGAAGCAACCTGTTCAAATCAACATGATAAGATGCTTTGCCACCTGAATGGAGTGCCAAAGATACTCTTCCAGAATAACTTATACTAATGTTCAATGTTTTCAATAACAACAACAACAACAATAATAATAATACATTACTATTACTACTACTACTACTACTACTACTACTACTACTACTACTATCATCATCATCAATAATTGTGTTAATGACACAATTCCTCACAGCAAGAGGAAGACAGCAACCAAGACTAAAAAAATCGGACCCCTCTTCCTCATAGATGCTAAGGGTATAACATTAACAAAATAGTATTATTATCTTATTGTTCAGCATCAGGATTTTAATAGTGACGGCAGAAGCAGAAGTGTAACCCATCCATATTTATAGCCAGAACTCACTGAAGAAACTTCTTGCTCTAGGAGTTAGTGTCACCCTCACCAGAGACTAGTAGCAGCCCACTCAGATACACATTACTGTAGTACACATTTGAGATGTTTCATCAGACTTATAGAGGGGTTCAAATGGTAGTTTGTTGTTGTTTGAAACAATTAGCAGGAAGTTGGTAAACTGTATGATGTCAGCATTTTGAGTCTTGGTTCATTTCAAAGTTTTTTCCTTTTGCTGTGAGTTTTTCCTAGCCACTGGCTTACACACTATGAGCTATATATTTACATTATATATTTATTACACATGAGAAAAAAATCATACTGTCCATAAATGTCTGGAATGATGAAGTTGTCTTAAAGTCATGTGGAGGATAAAAATGGTAAACATATATTAAAGAACTTGCTAAAATGCTGGAAACATTGAAGACATCTATAAATGAGTTGTGGTGTCTGGTTTACATATAAGTTATTTATATAGTGTAAAATGACAATATTATTGATATGACATGTGACTCCAAACCTTTGAACAGCAGTTTACTTGCAGTTGATGTTCAAGCAAGGCCTGCGTCAAGGTAAACCATTGTAAAGAAGAATGAAGGATCAATGACATGAAAGATTTGTAATCCTGTGCTTCAGGTTACACATTTAGATTCCGGGGTTACTAATTTGCTTAGCTTGCTAATAACATGCTATTTTCATATTTAGATATAATCATTAATTGTGTCTCATTCAGTTCAGCCATCCTTTTTCTTATAACTGTATTTTAGGCATTATGTGTTGAAGCGTGCCTTGTGTGCTTTTCCTTTGGGATTGGTAAACAATAATTTCAGCTCTGCTTTGTTTACTACTTTAATAACACATGAAACTACTTCATACTGTGTGAATATAAGAGAATGTCAAACATTTTTCTTCATTTAGGAAAATCACAGTCAATGAATAACCATTTCAACTCTTATATACACACCATTTATTTTTAACAACAGAACACTTCACATATGGACAACACTTACCTATATGTGAACATTATACATCCAAACAAAATAACATGAATAAAACCTGCATGTCAAAAACAGGCTGTTGTTGTTTGCTGCACTATAAAGACCAGTTGGATTTCCTTTACAGTATAAAAAGACACACAGATATGAAAGTTTTCTACAAAAGATAATTCAATTTACTGTACAGTTTCATCTTGACTTCTATTTACATTACAGTGATCATACTGGTGTTTGTGAAGAGGTGTCTCACTAGTTCAGAGTGTGCACAATGTCCTGGAGTAACGCATTCAGTCTGGTGGAGAAATCCTCCTGTATAGATTCAATATTGATATGACTTGATGGATCTCCTTGACTTTGCTTTTCTTCAAGGTCGACAATTTGCTGCTCTAAATTAGCAATAAACTTTTGATTCTGAGATGAAGAGCTCTGGCAGAACTGAAGCACTTTGTTATCTGCTTCGACTACTACAGGCTGCACTGAAGTCAGGAGGCCTGCTAGTGAGACTTTTAGTGCTGCCACCTTGCCCTGTACCTCCAGGCTGAACGAAACAATTTCCTGACCCAGTCTAGCAGTTACCTCCTCCCACAGCTCCTTCCTGCTTCCATCCCGGTCCTCCTCAACTGCCTCAAACGCCTTTGTTTTAAAGTTCTCAAAGGCAGTGGTCCTTCTCCGATGGCTCTCATCTAGAGATTGACCAATCTTCTCTGCCGCTTCTATGTAGGGTAAGGGTCCATCAGCTTGCAGCTCCTTGAGGTTCTGAACGCTCAAGGTGAGCTGACTGCAGAGCTCCTGGGTGTTGGAGTCCAGGGCCGTCTGTAGCTCCTTGGTGAAGGGGGCCAGGAGCTCGCGGATGTTAGCTGGGGTGAGGTGTGGGTGTGCGGGGTAAGGAGACAGCCTCTTTCTGAGCTCCAGCAGCTCCTGTCTGAGACGAGACCGTAGCCGCTCAGACTCCTGACTCAGCTTGTGCCTAAGCTCGGCTGCCATGGGGTTCTGGGCATCCTGTGAGTACAGATTACTGCTCACTATGCTGCTCTTCCACATTCCACTGCAACAAACAAGTCAACATGAAATTAATTCAGACCCTGCCTACTTTAAGAACTTTTTCCTAATATTATTAACCTCTTAAATTCTAAGAATTTTTTTCAGTTGCTTTGACTCGTTAGGTAACGTTAAAGGGGTTAGTTTGGCAAATCAGTTTACATAACTCTCCACTTATCAGATAAGACATTATTGGTGTCCAAATTTTGCCTCTTGATTTTAGCACCGGAGCTACAAGGCTAATGTAGCTAACAAATACAACAAATCAATTGTCATTCAAATCTTTTCCACATATACATCCCCAAACATCTCAAAAACCACTCAAACCACATCCAGCTCAGTTTAGGACAAAATTTGGCATATGGTATAAAAAGGATCAAAACTTCAACCATTCTCGAAAATCTTTAGAACATATTTTTATCTTACCATAGTCTTGTAGCTGCAGTGCAAAATTAATGAAGAAAGCATCAAACTCTAAACATGTCCTGGCTGACTGTCTTCTTTTAGAGTAAAGAAGTAAGTTGTCCCAGATATTTCGCTATTAATGTTAATGACAAGATACTGTAAAAAAGACTCACTTGAATTCCTTGTTGATGTCAGCTTTTTCAATAGCCAGGTTTGCCGTTTCCTCCTGGACACTCCATGATGCTTCTTGACCGGCAACATCTTGCTGAATTGGAAATGCTACAGGTTGGACAGGGTGCAAGGAAATTAGGTTATTCTTTAATCTGGTTTCCGAACCCCAACAGTGTGTAGACTGTTTAAAATATAAATACACTCATCAAAATCAACAAACCTGTTGTGGTCACAAAGGCCCAAGCCAAGATCACAAACTGAAACAGCATGTTCTTTTTATTTCTGTTGCGGAGAGTTCTTTTTGTCACTCTGAAAAGAAAAAGACAGGACGCAGGGTAAAAACTGGATTTCTTTTCTCGAATCTTAACAATCAGGGCATTCTGGAGATCAAGGCTGACAAGTCAAGTCATGAGGCTATTGATGAATGTGTCATGTATCTGGCCCTTACCTTTCGATCAGGGTCTGTGAGGTGAGCTTCTCACCCCCTTTCTTTTAAACCAGTCCCTTATCAGAGACCTTCATAGACCGCCCATGTCAACATGAAACACGTGGAGGGTCAGTATGATAACAGCTCGCAGCAGGATTCGGCACTCACCCCCTCTGATTGGCCACTTCAAAAGCTGACACGTTCTCGGCAGCTCTTATTCAGAGTAATTCCTGTGGTGTTGCATCAAGGCCGCCGCTGACGCACCTGTGAGTCATGTGAGGTCATAACTTGTTCTGATGCTTTTACTACTATTTTTCTAGGTGTTTCTGCATGGATTGAAACTCTTCACATCTGAAATGACTGGCAAATGACTATAATAGTAAGAGATTTCATAATGCCTGTTTGGCTATGAATGGAATTGTCACAGTTATGCAGAGTTCATTCAGTTGCTTGTTTGATGAAAAAAGTTGGCCCAGTTACTTTAAACAAATTGTGCCCCACTTGGCCATATAGGGATCACTGCCCTGACACAAAAGTCCCACAGAAAGCTTCCCATAATCCAATGATAGTTGCTCTATCTCATCTGCAGAGAACAAAGGTGCTGTTTGTTGTGCTGCTATTTGATTTTTGCCTGCATCTGCTGGGACACGGCTAGTGATAAAGTCAACAGTGAAGCTCTTCTACACATAGCAAGAGACTTGTTGATTTGTTTCCAGTCCTGTTTATAATGAGTTCTTACTGTAAATAGTCCTGTTTTGCTCACTAGACTACACAAAACCCCTAACAAGGCTCAATGTTCTTCTCAGACTCCATAGGCTTAACCCACTAAACCTGAAAATTTGTGAGAAGTGAGAATTCCAGGGACTGGTTGTGGTATTTGTCTTACCTTGCCCATTGATTGTTTCTTGTGTGCAAATAATCTGAACGTGCTGAATGTTTTTAGGTTCAACCCCGCTTGTCCTTGGAGCCCCCGCATTTTCAAATAGCAACTTCAAAGAGAGGCAAGAGAGGCACTGACTCATGTCTATGGTGACAAGGAAACTTAAATGAAAACATGTATCATAAACAGAGGGCCTTCAATTACTGGTAATGTGTACCTCGTGCCTTGGCCCATCTTTGCACCAGGGCATTACTGCTTGTCAAAACATTTTTCCAAGTTTTTTTTTCCACAGCAATACACTATTATGATCGTCTTTTATTATTTTTGTATAATAGCACACTATGGAATAGTAAAATCTGACAAATTTTACTCATTTTCTAAAGAACAACAGTACAGGACAGTCTACAACAGTAGACAAAATTAACATAGAATTGATTGATTGAGGGGTGGCTCATGACTTTGCATAATACTATATATATATATATATCTTATCTTTGGCATATTGAGTAGACTCAGCATCACCAGTATATCACCAGCCTCTGTACCTGTTTTTTCACTGGTTCAGGCCCTTAGTTAGATGTGCTTTGTTCTGCTTGGATGATTCATACGTACATCACTGTGTGGCTTAACAAATAAAAACATTCAGATATGGACACTGGACTGAAAATGGGAGCTTTTGAAAGTCCTTCAGGATGCCTGGAGGCTTCTTTAGAAGCAAAATATGAAGAAATGAGGGGCCACTTTTGCACAGTGTATAGTTAGATAAAACCATATCATTCATTTTCTCTTCTTCTCGCCTTATAATACTAAAAGTCAAAGGAAACAGACAAAAGTCAAAAGAATACAAGAGAGAAGGAAAGTGGAGAAAGCTCAAGACAGATGTAGAGAAAGAGGGACAATATCACTTAACAGAACCTTTATCATTATTTACTGGTCATGAAGCAATGTGAAATACTTCTATACTGTTTTGGTATATGTATCAAACGAACTCATAGCAATACTACTTTTCAGCATTATTCTTAGTATTAAACGTATTCTGTATTAAACTGAAAGCAAACTTAAAATACTTGAAATATAATCTCAAAATTTTTTTTGCTGCGTAAAGCTGACTTTCACAAGCACATCCAAATCCATTTCTCCACCACTGGATTGTATTTACTATACAAGGCAGGGAGTTAGTTCTTCTGGAGATAAGTATTTTATGAGCCCTTTACAAATAAATATACTCCTAGCATGCGTCACTGTTTTGTTAAGGGCTTTGATCATCACTCTTTCTCCCAGCTCCACTTCCTAGGCCTGGCGAATAGCATGTGCATTACTCTGTAAATGATTACTGCGGAGAGCACTGATGGTAGATAAAGGTAAGGAGGATCGATTAACCTGCAAAAGAAGTGCGTCAAGGGGAGTTTGGATAGAACCTTCACATTTAATGCATTTCACATATAGCACTACACCTCACCTGTAACATTAAGAGAAATATTTGAGAATATGTGAGATTTTACATGCTGTCTTATTATGTAACACAGTATAACTGCATAAATGCAACCTTATCCCTCATCTGTGAAAAAAAAAAAAGTTAATACTGGAATGTACCCAAAGGTAACACTATTGGAAGCCTGTCTTGGTAGGAGGATTTAAGGCTGAGGTATAATCTCATACCAAGGTATATGTGAATATTATTCCTCTTTTTCAGAGTGCTGCTGAGGAGAGGATTAGACATAAGATCCTTTGAAATATTTGTAGTGTCACCAGTCACAAGTCCAGTAATCTAGTATGGAGCTGCTACCCTAGCCTCATTACTGACCTTATTTGAATCGCTCTCAGCTCCATTCTAGGACATCTTTCAGTGTTTCCGCAGAGAAATTCTGGCTAAATAAAGTTTCTCAATCCACTGAAATGATAAATCTCTTAACAAACTAGTTTCATTTCAAGACTTAGGTTCCTCAAAATGACTCTTTTAGCTGAAGAATATAAGCTATCCACATGATCCAACTGACACCTCTTATCAAATTTGTGCCAAGATCAAAGCATAAATTTACAGTATGCATCTGTTAATATCAAAGATCTCTAAACCAAAGCAAACAGCTTTGTAGCTTATTGCAATATTGTAGCTTATTGTACTGAGAATGAGCTTGGGATGTTTTGGTTATTTAAAAGCTGGTTTCCCTAGAGTGTTATTGTGTTATTTGTTCACAGTAAATACATACAGACATTCCAAAGCATTTCATGTAGAATAAAAACCGCAAAAGTACATTCACTAACAATACTCTTAAGTGTGATAAGAGATACTAAAGAATGGCCTTTTAGCAAAGACACAAGTATGCAATCTGTCAGCCAGGAACTGCATTATCTTGAGTAATTAGTCAAAGACAAGAAATAAAAATTTAAAAGGCCTTATATCCTCTGAGTCGACAGTTTATCTTGGACCAGCACTCACTGGCCATATTAATGCCAGCACGTAATTTGCAGAGACATTTTGTAAGTATGCAGACACTGATTCTGTAGCGCGTCATCTGTGCATAAGTGAAAAGGGGCCACATAGTAGTGTCACACTGTTGAGTGTTTAGACTGAGTTGAGCTGCTGTTCAGTGATCAGAAAGTGACCACTGAGTAAGGGCTAGTGGGCTTGATGGGCGATGGGGTGTGACTAGGTTTGGTAAATTATGCAACAACAGGTGCTGCACTCAGTAACACTAAACTTACAAAGTGCACTAAAATGTTATGTATATATGATAAAATGGCCAGTGCGTGTAGGTAGTAGGCTCAAGGTATGAGGCGTTTACAATCACTGTGATATCGATGCTAGCAGTCATACCAATCATAGTCAACATACTTCTCACTAATTAAGAGCTGAAAGTATGTGAAAGGTCAATCAAGTGCAATTACGTAATGAAGTGCTCATCTTTGGGTCATAGTCCATGCACACTTGCTACTTGTTATTTCAAAGCCAAAGTTCATTATTCCGCAGTACATTGAAAGATGAAGTTCACTGCATGAAGGGTGATGTGTTTAGTAAACTATTAATATTGCAGTTCTAAACAACACATCTTTTTGTAATGACTGGTGTCGAACAGTTATGTTTTAGTCCCTGGGTCAGTGCAAACATCTGTAGAAGCAGAGGACAGACCCGGTTTTGCTTATGTAACCATGTTTGTGTTTGCTTGTATTTGTGCATTGGGGTTATTGTAGCTTCTCCTAAATCCAGGTGAATCAACTTTGACCCAGAATTGTATTACTGCAGGTTTTCTTTAGAGGTGGTCAGGATATTCTTACTTATGAGAAAGCACACAGTTTCCATTAATTTGGATATAAGCAATTAAATTGCCTACAAGGAATGATACACTGACATATTCATTACTCTACAAACTGACATAAACCTGCATCAGATTCAGACTCAGGAAATTTTACTAATCCCTTGGGAAACTGCACAGACACACAGAGACACAAAGACAAGAAAAATACGAAATTCATTCATTCATTCATTCATTTTCTGTAACTGCTTAGCCCTAACTAGGGTTGCAGGTACTCGGAGCCAACCCGCAAATTGCTAATCCCCAATTACTGAATTACTAATAACAATACATTATTGCATGTAATAGGAATCGGTAGTATATAAGTAAAACTTCACATGGTAAGACTATTGCACATGGTAAGACTATTTCACATAATAAACACCTAATAAAAAACTTATTCCAGGCTGGCATTAAATTTTCTGAGGTAAATTGACATGAAGATTGAACTGACGCTTGGTGAAATGAGCCGTATGAGTTTATGTTGGTTTATGTCATTTGCCATGAAAGGTCTATGCACAGTCTTATGAATACTACCCTTCAGTTTTTCCACACTTCATTGAGTACAACTACCTTGTGTCTACACTCACTGTCCACTTAATCAGCTTCCCTGACTGTACAGGTGTACTATATAGATTGCAGTTACAGACAGTAGTCTATCTGGCATCATTTGTTAACCTCCTTTAGCCCACAGGACCCTGATAATGATAATGGCATGGTAATGGCGTTTGTATGCATGTGTGTGTGTGTGTGTGTGTGTGTGTGTGTGTGTGTGTGTGTGTGTGTGTTCATATGTGAGTGTGAGTGGATGACACACTGTAATGCTGCTGGAATTTTCAAAGCTAAACATATATAACTTTACCTGAAACCTGATACATAGCATTGACATAAGCATGCCAAAAACAGGTAATGTGCTGTCATGAATGGGCAAGACTGGAAGATTATATAACATATAGATATAACAACACCATTATCAGTAATTTTGAAGCATTGGACTTGACATTTACTGGTAATGGTAAACTGTAACTTATATTAATCAACATAATCTGACACTACAGCTCATAACAGTATATGACATGCTTATATTGAATTTAAACTTCAGAAATGTTTATTACACTCACACTCACACACGCACACACACACACACACACACACACACACACACACACACACACACACACACACACACACACACA
>JBBJLS010000001.1:20042076-20053113 GCA_037577275.1 Bryconaethiops microstoma
CCCCCCTCTGCTCTCCCTCTCCCCTTTCCCTCTCCCCACCTCTCTCTCTCTCCCCCTCTCTTTGCCTCCCTCCCTTCCTCCCTCTCTCTCTCCGTCGCTCTCCCTTTCCCTCCCTCTCCCCCCTCTGAATACCTAGAAAACATGCGAAAAGAATTTAGCTTTGGCATCAGTTGATATATTCTCCAACATAAGCAGCATTGTATAACTATGGGGTCTACATTCACAGAAAATCTAATTAACTTTTTTTTTTACTAATTTTTTACTCAAACCTAGTTTCAGAGCTGATTGTAACAGTCTTGAGGAGAATCACATAAAATGTTACATTTTTTACTACATGAGACTGATCTTCTGCCCACCAAGATTGCTTCCACACTGCTGGGATGCTTCACATTATCTCTGTGGCTGTTTTTAATTCAGCAGATGCCTCCGATATAAAGGAATTTTCCACAGAAGGCCCTTACACCTGTAGTTACACCTGTAGTTTTTAGTCCTTTCAGGGTAGCTAAAAAGTAAAGACAGATCACTTATTAGAACTGTGCAAGCTGCAGGCCTAAAGGTTCAACATATAAGGTGAGGCATCCAGTGTGCAAAATGAGTATGCAACTGCTTCTCTCCCTTTGGAAACAGAAAAGTGTGGGTTTACACTGCTGTGTTACTTGAAGACTGTCTTCCTGTTGCTAAGCACTTAGAGATAGCTAAGAGGCTAACCATTAGCCAAATTTCTTAGATGCAAAACATAACAAAAATACCCCAGATCTTAAGACCTGCTCTGATTGCGCCCCCAAGCCTTCTACTTTTTCTTACTGTCATATGAGAATGTCTGTAAAGTTATAGAGCTCCGGTCACTCCACAAGGCCACTCAGTGTAGTTTGAGCCATGCAGGTTGATAAAAAGCACCTTGGTCTACAAAAACACATTTTAAAATAATTTCATCTACTCTGATATATTTATAAAAAGTGATCTGACTTGTAAAACTGGTCAAATATTTTATAAAACATCTGATAACGCAGTAAATTTTTGTTAATTGATTCCTGACATTGTATTGAAAATTTGGAAAAAAAACACAAAAAAACACATAACATTAAACTATAAAGTGTTCATAAATTTGCATGGACCTTTAAAAATGGTCCTTGGACTGGATCATTGTGAAGACTTTAAACAATATACAGTGCCTTGCAAAAGTATTCACACCTCCTTGGCATTTTTCATGTTTTGCCTCACAATGTGACAAAACAGAAAACTTCAGAGTGCATTACTGTTCACCCCCCTATAGTTAGTACTTTGTAGACCCACCTTTTCTGGCAATTACAGCTGCAAGTCGCTTTGGATAAGTCTATGAGCTTTCTACATCTTGCCTCTGATATTTTTGGCCATTCCCCAAGGCAAAACTGCTCCAGCTCCTTCATGTTGGAAGGTTTTCACTTATGAACAGCAATCTTCAAGTCTGATCACAGATTCTCATTTGGATTGAGGTCTGGACTTTGACTAGGCCATTCCATCACATTTAAATGTTTCTCCTTAAACCACTCAAGTGTTGCTGTAGTAGTATGCTTTGGGTCATTGTCCTGCTAGATGATGAACCTCCGTCCCAGTATCAAGTCAAAGGCAGACAGACAGGTTTTGCTCAAAAATATTCCTGTATTTAGCACTATCCATCTTTCCCTTGACCAGTTTCCCAGTCCCTGTTGCTGAAAAACACCCCACAGCATGATGCTGTCATCACCATGTTTCACTGTGGTGATGGTGTTCTTGGGGTGATGGCATATGTTGGGTTTGCGCCAGACATAGCATTTTCCTTGGTGGCCAAAAAGTTCAATTTTAGTCTCATCTGACCAGATCACCTTCCTCCATGCATTTGGGGATTTGCCCACATGCCTTTTGGCATACTCAAAATGTGCCTTCTTTTTTTTAACACTAAGTAATGTTTTTTTTCTGGCCACTCTTCCATAAAGCCCAGCTCTATGCAGTGTACGGCTTGTTGTGGTCCTATGGACAGATACTCCAGTCTCTGCTGTGGAACTCTGCAACTCCTTCAGGGTTACCTTTGGTCTCTCTGCTGCCTCTCTGATTAATGCCCTTCTTACCCAGTTTGTAAGTTTTGGTGGGTGGCCTTCTCTTGGCAGGTTTGTTGTGGTACCATGTTCTTTCCATTTGAAGATGATGGATTTGATGGTGCTCCAGGGGATCATCAGAGGTTTGGATATTTTTTTTATATCCCAACCCTTACTTGTACTTCTCAACAAGTTTGTCCCTGACTTCTTTGGTGAACTCCTTGGTTTTTATGATGTGATGTCTCTTGCTTAGTGGTGTTGCAACATCTGGGGCCTTTCAGAAAAGGTGTGTTTATACCGACACATCATGTGACACTTAAAATGCACACAGGTGGACTTCATTATACTAATTATGTGACTTTTGAAGGTAATCGGTTGCACCAGATCTTTTTAGGGGCTTCCTAGCAAACGGGGTGAATACATATGCACATGCCAATTTTCTTTCTTTTTTTTTAAATTCATTTTTATATATATTTTTCTCATTTCACTTCACCAACTTAGACTATTTTGTGGAGATCCACCACATAAAATAAAATTACAGGTTGGAATGTAACAAAATAGGTAAAAAGCCGAGGGGGGTGAATACGTTTGCAAGGCACTGTATTCCTGTATGAAAACTGAGCCATAAAAACAGCCCATTTTAAATATCATTATGGTCGTGATGTCACATTTATTTACATATTGCTTCCATTTAGTCTACTGCAGTTTAACCTCTCCAGTCAATTTTAAGTGATGAACATTACTGCAGACAGTTTGGAGTGAAAGATGTAAGGGAAAACACGGGAAAGTGATTAAAAATGCTGTTCTCGGAAGTTGGGGGGCACATGCATCACTACAGCCTTCAAATCAGGATCCAGACATCTGTGAAATTTTGTCTTTACAATGTTTCATATCCCTCAACTGAATTTTTCAGTTACATTAAACCACACAAACATTAAAAACACACAAACATTAAGTAGTCTTTATGGGGAAAAATGTGAGGGCTGCAACTCTCAGTACCCTCTTGATTCTGCTGTGTTTTGCAAATCTATGCATTTGTTTTAGGTGGAGGCCTTGCAAAAGGAGTGCAGTGCGAGAGTTCGATTTTGGACAAAGCAGAGAGTGAAAGAAGAAGAGCTGGTGGCAGATTTAGAGCGAGCTCTGAGGAACTGCCTCTACTCAGCCATACAGGAAGAGTCAGACCATGTGAGACAAAAAATTACTAGTTTTCTTTTACAGTGTCAGTTGTGCAGACGTAGTGTCTGTCAAATTCCTGACACGTGTGTGTGTGTGTGTGTGTGTGTGTGTGTGTGTGTGTGCGCATGCGTGCTTGAGATAGCTTGTGTGGACTGAAACAGAGATGCAAGTGAAGGAGGCAGCAGCAGAGCTTCAGGAGGCGGCCCACACTGAGGCTCAGAGAAGAAGTGCTCAGAACTCTGAGCTCTCTCTCCTCCTACCCACCCACGTCCTGCTCACTCTCACAGGAGGTGAAGAGCTCACATTCTGCCAAATGGGTTCACAATGGAAAGCACCTCTCAGGGGTCAGATGATAACCACAAAGCAACAACCTGCTTATCGTGTGTGTGTGTGTGTGTGTGTGTGTGTAGGTGATGAGGAAGAGTGGGAGCAGGAAAGTCATTGGCACACTGAACTGACAGCTCTGTTAAACAGAATTAGTGTGTTGATGGCGAGGCAGCAATGGGAGCAGGATCAACCAGCACTGAGAGAAAAGCAATCGGTCAGCCCACACACACTCACACACATTCTTATACACATTTAAAGGACTACTAAACTATTTAACCTAATCTGTAACTGATGACATTTTGTCAGTCAAATCTAGAAAATCAAAATGTTCTCATTTTGAGGTTACGCAGTTTATTTTGTTTTGAGTTTATTTTGTTTTAAGTCATCTTATATAGAGAAAGTGTTTTTGTTGGCAATTTTGCAATTTCAAGCATCATTATTTATTTATGAATTTTTTATTGAAGATGTTTTCACTTGCCAGTTTTTTCTGTGTTTGGGGCTTCTGGATATCCACACTATATAAATAAATAGATTTATAGCCTCATTTACAAATACTTTTGACCAAAGAATTCTTCACCAAAAAATGTGCTATATAAATATTGCATGATGAAATTCAGCAGCAGCCCACGGGCTTTTCAAATAATCCTTTAACTCAAGTAGACTCTTATCCACAGGTAGACTCTGCCTTCATTATGATGTTTAAATTCTGCCCACTTGCAATGAGTTTAAAGGAAGAGTTGTTCTGCCACAAGCAGAAGAAAAAAGCAGTAAACCCCACTTTATGTGCTTTGTTAGGAAATGACTGACTCATATTTGAAACACACTTCTTTTGCTAGATTCTACTGCAGTGCTGCTGTTTATCCAGCCAATACACTCACCAGGACTCTCATAAGCAGCACAAATTAAGGAGCTTTTTAGGTTCCATTTCCTCCAGCCTTCTCAAAAACACTAATTAGTCCTAAAGTGAATCAGCCTGCTGAGAAATGATTTGGTGTCTTGTTGCAAATGGAACATTTAGTTGAATAAGTCACAACCCTGTAATATGAAGGCAGCATGAAGAAGGTCTTTTAATGCATACAACTGGCACACGTTTGCTGGAATGATGATGAGTGAGTGACCTGCTGTTGCTTTAGGATGAGAAGACAAGACAGAGGGAGTTGTGGGAGCAATTAAAGAAGAGACATACTGAGCTGGATTTTGCCCTGTCTTCAGTACACTGGACACGTGAGCTCAGCCAGCTCCATGCTAACACTGCACAGGTAGGGGGTCAGAAAAGTGGCCGAGCAGTGTAACACTTCACTCTTGATGGAAAAGCATCCCACTTGGCTTCTTGTGAAGCTGCTTTAGAAGAAGATGACTTTTTTTAAAGAATTCTTTTCATCTGCTTCACTTATATTCTCACTGTGTGATTCTGTATGTGTTATTTCATAGTTTTGATGTCTTAGCAAAAAAGTAAAGAAATATTTGTGTGCCCAAATTTGAGAGTACTGTCAAGCAGTGTCAAGGACAATGCACACAGGGCTCATACTGAGCTGGATTAATGGTTTGTCCCTTCCAGCCACAATTGGGTTCCCACAGTACCCAATTATTTGGGACAACATGTGCTGCATTATACAGTAAAATTCTATTAGCAAGGGCTTTTTTTGGATAAACAAAATGATGTTCACCCCCCTCCCCCTCCCCCTCCCCCTCGTTCTAGGCTATATTGTCAGGCTCATTTTGGTACAGGGATTATGGCCTGATGACACCCAGAGTCGGCAGGAACCCTCTGAAAGCAATGGCCATGACTCAGCACAAAATCCTCCCTCTGTTGGAGCGCCTTATTCAGCTGCTGGAGGATGGCAAACACCCGAGCCCCTCCGCCAGCGCCCAGCGCCAGCAGAGTTCTGGTACAATGCGCTCATTCATCTTCTAAGCATAGAAATGGAAATCAGTGTGTCTAGCTATGTTAAGCAGTCTTCACCATGCCTTTTGCAGAACTGTCTGCAAAGCATACGTTTGATCAGGACATGTGTTCCAGAGCGTGGACCATGTCCGTCCCTGTGGCTAAAGGTAATATGTGTTGCCCTGACTGAATAAACTAGTGGTGAGAACCAGTCAAGTCAACGGTGTGCATGAAGCAGTTTTGTGTTTCTTGCCCTTGATTTGCTCTGTATCCCACTGTGTTGTGATTACCTAATAGTAGTGTAAATCTGTGACCTCATAATTTGATCATAATTGTGTAACTGTTGGGGAAATTATTTATGTGCACTGAATACATAGGTGAAATGTTGAGGAATTATTTGCACGTTACTGGAATATGGGCAATAAAAACAGTGTTTAATTGTTTATTTTTAAATTTGAAAGTAGTCAGAGGAATTTACTTTGGCTAAAAAAAATCATATTGTTTTGGACATTATTAGAGTGCATTAAAACATTCAAAAACTCCCACACCTCAACCACTTTTTATGTTTTCTAATGTATTTTTCAAACCTGACTGTATTACCCTTGCTGTGCAGCAGTGTCCATTCAGTCACTGAAAGATCACGAGAAGGGCTTGGCTGTGAGTGAGCAGACCAGCTCAAAGCTGCCCTTGTCCAGCACATCTCCTATACAGAGAGGACAGGACAGCGGCCTCGCTGAAAGCCAGGGTAAGGAGAACTTCAGAAAGTGAGAGCACGGACAACAGCATTTCCAACCAATCACCTCTTTCTGTTTACACAGATGGTCAACTCAAAGAGCCTGGATTTCCCAAGCACATCACTGTGCCCAAAGTGTCAGGTTAGAGCATTTCCATTCATAAGCAGGCTTTTAAGATGAAAGTTAATACAGTTGCCAACTCTTTCTGACTGCAAATTTTTGAGAGGGAGAGGTGTGTCTTTACGTCATGCTGTCATTAAAATTTTGTAATTTAAGGTGGCCCTGGCTAATTCCCTGAGCCTCAAATCCAATCTGTATGGACTGGCAAGTTAGTCGAAAGAAGCAAAAACCTGACTGGGCTAAACCGTATATGCTCCTCTTTACTTTTTGCAATTGCATAATAAAACCACTAGGGGGCAATAAGGACCAACCTCAGGGAGCAGCTCAAAGTACTTCCATTAATGATCAGGACAGGATCAAAAGTTGTGAATTCTGTACAACAACTAAAAGTGAGTTTTAGAAATGATTTTACCATGACATTTATTATTGGTGTCTTTTTTGGGGGTGGGGTGCTCTGTGGTGATCCAGGTGGGGACTGGGCCAGGCTGCTGGAGCTTTCGCCACTCTTCCAACTCATTAAAGAGGTGGACCAGCAGATCAGAAAAGAGGTGGACCTGCTCACTGGCGACCAATCAGGTATTCCACAGTGGCAAGGTCATGACTCATAACGAATCAGAAACTGATAGGGTGGGGGCAATTTAATATTATTGTTGTGATGACTGCAGTGATATTGTTGCAATGAGTCAATGATAACAGACTTGTGAGATCATATACAATATACTTTCATCTGACTGCAACCTATGGCCATCTGTGATTGACAATGAGGGGCAGGCAAAAGAAAGTTCTGCTTTCCATACAAACAAACAAAAAAATAAAATAACACCAGCAACACTGTTTTCAGACAGAAAGACTGACTGAGAGTCTGCTCTTAATTTACAGTTCAGACTGAATCAGACATTTTTCCTACTGTAACACATGCAAGTAGGACCAAAGTAAACCACGCTTAAGCCAGGAAAACAAACCACCTTCCAGATCAGTAGCAATAACTTCGAGGGAAAGTGTATAGAAGGGGGGGGTTCATCCTTTTAGTAAGCACATCATCATCTAGTACAAACAAAGCCATTACAAGCTGTTCCCAGACAGCTTCTTGAACCCAATGAAAAACAGGTTCAGTACATTTCAAATAGAGATAGAAAACCTTGATGTAAAACACAGTACAAACATCTGCCTGTGAAATAAAAGGCTTGAAAGTAGCCATTCAGAGAATGTTATTTATTTCTCCCTGCTGCTGATTGGCTGCTGCCCTGTGACGCATCTCTCTCTGGCTGCTGCGTCCGGAAGTTTTTGTTCTTTTTAAAGCCCTATATTTTTATTACTTCAATTAAATTATTATTGTGTTTATCCTGCTTATACCAAAGAAAATGACCGCACATACACTGTACAGTATGATTACGGGTTTACATTTTCTTTAAGGATAATATATTAAGCTGAGTTTAAAATGACATTAAAGTGTTTTGGCAGGATATTTGGGGGCATCTTTAGGGTTTACACTAAAACAATAGGCATTTTTAGGCTTTTTTTTTTAACCACATCACAACTTCGTGTTTTTTCATTGTGTTCTTTGAACGTTGTTTGGAACGAGGTTGTAGTAGAGCTACTTTTTTACAAGAATTTTGCAAAGAATCAGAATCAGAATCAGAATCAGAAAACTTTATTTATCCCGGAGGAAATTGTATTTAATGTAAGTTGTATTGTATTTAATGTATTTAATGAAATTTATTTGTATTTAATGAAATTGTATTTAATGTAAGTTTTTACATTATTATTTTTCAAGAAAAGATGACATGAATTCTTGGTGTGTCTTGGTGTGTAGAATGACCCAAAGGCTGCAAATGAAGTAGTTAGTAGTCACACAGTGGACAAAGTTTCTTTTAAAGGTATATCAGTTATATGTAACACCTGGCCACTTTAGTTACTGGTCACTGCAGGGAACTTTTCAACTCCACTGTGTGGCCAAGTAATTAAATGTGGATTTCTGTAGAAGCAATATTAAGAATAATAAAAACAAAACTACAGATTTTTTTATATGGAGGGCTACTTATTTAATATGAATATTATATGAATAAATACACCAATATTTATTATTTTATTATTATTAATTCATGCAGCACAAAGAAATGAATACTGTTGAACCTTAGATGAAAGTACTCTGGTTTTTGCCTGCTGAATTGAGCATGGATAAGTAGAAGTATGGTGCTGTCTTTGTGTTGCAGGCTTAAAGCACCACTTCATTGATTTCTTGGATGCTCAGTGGGAGTGTGAGGGAGACCTGGTCCAAATCAGCGCTGATGCCCTTAACCCTCGAGAGTTTCTGATCTACAAACATGGGCAGCTTCTGCTCCAGCTGCTCCAGTCACACAAAGTGGTCTGGAACTCGAACACACATACACACACTTTGATTAGGATTTATTATCAGGCTTCTCAAGATAATATTTTTCACCATTTCGCACCCACTGAGCAGTGTTATGATGGAGCGGTGAATGAACTGAAGTGTAGCCTACAAAAACTGTTCAGATTAGTAACGCTTGGCTTTATGCTTTCCAGGCACCAGCAGTTAAACTACAGCTTGCCTCAAGTCTTCCAGCAAACGACTATCACTGCAATGCCTTCCGCAATTCCTTTTATTACCACGTATGTATAGCATATGGCCACCGTCTTGTCACTTTTTCAGTTTGAACAAATGAGCTGCTGTTAGCTTTATGTCTACATTTTATTATGAGTGGCCCTGAAGAAATTGCCCAAAATGACTAAAATCTTATGTTACATAAACTTACTTTGAAATGATGTACTGCGCCTTTTTGAAGATTTTTTTCCAACAGCAATGATATTGTAATATGATTTGAAGATGAAGGACAACAATGGAAAAAGCCCTTGTTCTGCAGAAAACTGCTGTTTCAGTGTATCTGACTGAAAGGTTTCATTTAATACAATTAAATGTTTATATTATGCACAAGCCACTGTATCTTCCCAAGGGAAGGGCAGGGACATTGGGAATGTCAAAGTGTTCCCAGCGCCACTTTATTTGCCAGTTTATTTTCTACCGACCTTGTACTTTCACCCATTAACTGTATTATTATGAGGTACAGTGCTGCACTTGACACACTTCTCAACAGCAACATCTGCTACCTTGGTGGTGACTGTGTTGAGAATTGTCCTCCACTCAAAACAATATTTGGTCAAAGGTGGTCCATTCCCTTTGATGGATGGGGTAGAGGGTGACTAACAAATACGGTAGCCACAGATGGATCACAAAAAGTTATTGTATACTTCGTGAATCTATATGGTGTGTTTCTGATAAAATGCCCAGCGAGTGAAGATACGAGGTAGGTGTTCCTAAAAAACTGGCAGCTCAGTAAATGAATAAATATAGAAATGTTTAATTATTTTGCAAGTCCCTAAGGGATCACTTATCCCACAGGAGACAGAAGAGACTCTTTATGTACGCTCTCAGAGGCTGCAGTCCGTTGGAGGATTTTCACTGCTACTCCTGCATTGTGCTGCTCACATCTCCACAGGCCAGCTGAGTGTTGACTGCACTCCTGCATTCCAAAGGGCCTTCTTCAAGGTTCATCACTTGTTCATTCATGCACACAGACATTTTCTTAGCCTAGAGAGAATTTGGCATGTCTTTTATTGTAATAGATGTCTTCCATAGGGTCATCTTCAAGGTTACTGGTTAATTTCCTCTGCCTTTTTATCCGTTTATCTCCTTTCTGTGCTTTAGGTGTTACAGGTGTGCTTAAGCGAGCTGTTTCATGCCAGACTGGATCCTGGTTCAGTGGAAGGGAATGTAAAAGGTGTGGGAGTGGGCACTAGTTCTGTTCTTAATGGCCTCCTGGTGGAAAGGGGGCAGAAACCAGGCCAAGGGGCTCTGTCTGAAGACGTGAGTGAAGTTTATTTCAAGGTGCAAGGTTCAGCGTTACTTTACTGTCATCAGCAGCTGTGTCCACGTACATAGTGTGATCAGACATTTCTCCATGGACCTCGGTGCAACATATAGCAAAATTCAACAGTCAGCAGAGTGCGTTACAACAGACAGTAAACAATAGACAACTAGTGTAAGTAAACCTTCCGGAATGATGAGAATTGCACCATAACTATGATTACTGCACAGGAGGCAGTTAGCAGCACTGAGCAGTATTTAACAATACCTGTAGGGTGTTGTCTTGCCAGTTGTTTCTGGTGATTTAAGGGCCTATGGGAAGTGCTGGGATAGACTGATGAAGTGTTATTATCTGAACAGACTAAGAATTTAGAGGAGGGTGTATATATATATATATATATGTTAGTGTGTGTGTGTGTGTGTGTATACACACATACACAAAAAATTATTTAGTCAGCCACCAATTGTGCAAGTTCTCCCACTTAAAAGATGAGAGGCCTGTAATTTTAATCATAGGTATACCTCAACTATGACAGACAAAATGAGAAAAAAAATCCAGAAAATAGTCTGAGTTTTAAAGAATTTATTTGCAAATTATGGTGGAAAATAAGTATTTGGTCAATAACAAAAGTTCATCTTATATACCCTTTGTTGGCAATGACAGAGGTCAAACATTTTCTGTACGTCTTCACAAGGTTTTCATACACTATTGCTGGTAATTTGGCCCATTCCTCCATGCAGATCTCTTCTAGAGCAGTGATGTTTTGGGGCTGTCGCTCGGCACCACGGACTTTCAACTCCCTCCAAAGATTTTCTATGGGGTTGAGATCTGGAGACTGGCTAGGCCACTCCAGGACCTTG
>JBBJLS010000001.1:20063269-20082442 GCA_037577275.1 Bryconaethiops microstoma
GGTAGTGGTTGGGGCTTCAAAGCAAAGGGGGTGAAAACATATGCACACACCACTTTTCAGTTTTACATTTTTTAGAATAATTTAAAACGACTTTTTTCCCCTTTAAACTTCATTAATCTGTAGTTTGTTTTCTAGGTCCATCACTTAAAATCAAATTTAAAATCCATTTAAATTCAAGGTTGTAAGGTAACAAAATAGAGAGAACGCCAAGGGGGGTGAATACTTTTGCAAGGCACTGTACATGTGATATAGTCCACCTGCATGCATCATCTTCCACTCTTAAACATCACCCTGTGCTCCCCACTCTTCTTAAAATATGTGTTCACCACAACCATTTCCTTTTTGAAAAATCCACTACCATCTGACCTCCTGCACTCCTCTCCTTGACACCATACCTACCCATCACCTCCTCACCACCCCATCAACCAACATGTACCCTTGGGTACACTTTCCACTACTTCATCCAACAAACTCCAGAATCCTTTCTCATCCATCGCACTAACAACATTCAGCATCACACCTTTAATTTCTAACTTCACATCACTCTGTCTTAACACTCTTTTGGGTATGGGAAATTTTCTGGTTGTCTGCATATTTGACTTGGCAAAGTTTTACACCAGATGCCCTTCTTGACGTGACCCTCCCCATTTACCCAGGCTTGGGACTGGCACTAAGAAATACACTGGCTTGTGCACCTTCTGTAAATACAGAATTAAATATAAACTGTATTTAATACAGTTTTGATAATTATATTTAGAAGGCTTGTGAAAACCCACAAAATCATGGAAGATAGAAGCTTACACAAATAGTTGACAGATTTAAGAAAAAGCTTAATTAAAGAGCAGAGAAACATAATAAGTGCAGATGCTTCCAGTCAGGTGTTTTGCATGATATAATTAAGCAGCTGACATCCTGTTATACTCTGTGGCATAGTTTGTTACTGGGGCATAAATAAATTTCATTCACAAAAATAAAACAAAGACGTGGCTAGTATTTCGAAAGGACAATGACTAAAGCAACAGCTGAATTTACTCTTGTGAGAGGAACATCAGTATACAAGTTGTGGAGAAAAGTGTACAGTGTGGCTTGTGTGTTGGTGTGATAAGTAACAAGAAGAGAAGCACAACTTCCACAGGTGCCTGAGAATGTCAGTGGAGGATGTTATTAGACTGTCAGCAAGAGCAGTCGCTCCACAGCTTTATAGAAAATGATATTATTGTAGGGCTGCAGTGCGTAAACCCCTCATAACGATGACCAGTGGCCGTCTTAAAATTCAGGTGGTGTGAAACCAGAGACGCTGATGTATAGAGATGTCTGTTGATGTCTGCCAAATGAATGTAATGAGTGTAATGTGGAAAAAGGGATATGTTCACATAAGTCATCCCTCATCATATTGCGAATGTTTAACACAAGTGAATGTTTGACCCCTACATTGAGGGGATTGGTGCCTATGTAATGCTGTTGGGCGCGTTTTACTGCCAAGGTTGGGATCTATAAATCCCCTCAGATGGACGAATCATTGCTTGTAAGTACAAAGTCATGCTGACTGGTCACCTTTATTCTATGACAAAATATTTCTGTTCTGATAGGAGGGACCTCTTCTAGGATGACAGGGTCCATATCTGCATAGAGAGTCACTGAATAGTTTGATAAGTGTGAAATGAGATTCTATGATCTTTACAGTCAACAGACTACGACTCAGATGAACATTTATGAGAGACTTTGGAGCAACATTTTAGCACCCTTGACTTCTACTTCGGAAGAATGGGTACCACTCCAAGACTTCTAGAATTCATGCCAGGATACACTGAAACTGTTCTGTTTGGCTTAAGGTACCCTGCTAAGGGTTTCCTTCAATTTGTCTGTAGCTTTTATAAAGGACTGCTGGTACATTTACCAAAACTTCTGCTAAAAACAGTGTTCATTTTTTATGCTACTAGATTCTGGATGTACTGTAAGCTCCAGTACAGTTATATATGTTACTCAGTAGTTCATGCATTTTTGGACCTAATGTTTATTTATGTCTATTCAGGTTGTTTCTTTGTAGCTACGGTCTTTTTCACCTATTATTTATTTGAAGTAAAATAGTTTCACTTGAGTATTTTAGGCAGCTCTAACCAACACCTCTTGCAAGTAGGTATTCTTCATTACTTCCACTGATCATTAGAATGCAGTGTAACAGCAGACATTTCCAAAAGGTTTGTAAACTGTTTTTATTGTAACGCAGTGTAAGTCAAAGTGATTTTATGAAAAGTGCATTTATGATGATGCATTTATGCAGTGGTGCCTAATCCTGTTCCTATAACTCTACCACCCTGGAGAATTCACATTCAACACACTTGTCTCTAAAATTCAGATGTCCCTGAATGCCTTCATTATGTAGGGTTGGAGTTTTTTTTATCTGAGGTCTTTTTTTATTTCTAGACTGCAGCGTATGAGCCTGACCAAAGTTCAGGTAGGCCTGTGCAATGTATGACTCTCTATACTGATTTTTGGCTTTTTTCTATGCTATATTTACTTAAGAATTTGGTCATTTGATTGTTATTGTTACATTACATTGCTTTTGATAGAGCTAAGACCTCATATTTGTCTCAATTTATATTTCAGTAGGAACATCTAAAAATCAATGGGTGCTTGTGTTTAGATGTTATTTAGCTTGCTTGTTACTTCTTTTCACTGTGATTCTTTAGAGAATTTCATTAAAGCTTTAGAAAAAGATGCAGAGGAGAGAAGAAAGAGGAGACAGGTAAAAGAGGAGCAAGCAAAAGGTATGTGTGCGTGAGATTCTTAAAGTCACTCTGGTATTATTGAGATAAATTCACAGTTATAGCATCGCCATCTCTTTCACACTGTGCAGCCCTGAAGGAGAAAGGCAATAAAGCTTTTGCTGTAGGTGACTATGAAGTAGCTGTTAAGTTTTACACTGAAGGTCTAGAGAAACTTCATGACATGCAGGCCCTCTATACAAACAGAGCTCAGGTACGCAGTGTAAGCTACTTCTGATCTTTTCAGAAATGTATTTCATTCAAACAGCTGTTTTGTGGATGTGTTATTCTTGAGATGCTAAAAAGCCTTTTTGTGAGAAGCTAATGTTTGCCTCTCCTGTATCCCATTTTAATCATGCAGGCCTTTATCAAGCTGAAGAAATTTAAGGAGGCCATAACTGACTGTGAGTGGGCCCTGAAGGTAAGTGTAACTACAAGCAAATGTGTCAGAGGTGCCCCAGCATTCATCAAGATGTCAGCTCAGGCACTGCTTCTCTGATCCTGTCCCATTTGGGAATTATGTCCGGTTGTGCAAGGGCAGCATTCAATGAACAGAATGGTTGCTCAGGCAGAAAACTGGGTTAAGTCATGCCTTGTTCTTATAAGCTGTGCGAAATAACATTAATGTTCTATTTTTCTTTTACTCTTAGTTTAAAAAATTGTGAATGAAGATACATGGTCTTTTTGCCCAGCTTCAGATTAGTATGATGAATTCCTGATTAATGTGTAACTAACTCATGTTAACTCTGTGCACCCACAGTGCAATGATAAGTGTATTAAGGCGTATGTTCACATGGGAAGAGCACATCTAGCACTGAAGAATTGTACTGAGGTAAGGTCATTTGGCTCCTATTGAATTCTCTCATGATTAGAATTCTATATGCATCCTTGAGTTGTTCAGTTATTTTCTTTCTAGCCTTGTTTCTGAATTATGTCATTTTCCTTCCTTTTTATTTTTGCAATTCTTCAGTCAAGGCTATGCTATGAGAAGATATTGGATATAGAGCCAAAGCGTGAAACCTTGGTGAAAGGTATGGTCTTGAAATGCTATTAATGAAATGGTATAAGAACTATAACCAGTACGATCCAGTACATGTATAATACTGCCTGCGCTTTTGTTTTACTTAAGACATTAATGCAACCATGAAATAAATCTCTCTTTTTTTCTCTCTCACATTAACTCAGTATTCTTTGTAAACTGTATTCTTTGTATTCTTTGTAAACTGCATATTCACACATAGTTGACTGAAAATAGCTATATGCTATTTAAACAGAATTATGGAAGTTACTATAACTTGCTAAAAGTAGTGTATACCACAGTTTTGAAGACTACATGCACAATATCTGTTGAGGCCAAGTACCTATGCAAGCACTAAAGTCACATAAAAAATGATCACAGATTAGCTTGTTAAACTCTGTAGGTAAGATCATGCTTATACAGAAAATGGTCTATAAATTTTGATTGATCTGAAGGTTATGATGTTGAGAGAGAATAATTGACTGTGGCCAGCTAAGGGAGAGAAAATAATGCTGAGGCTTCTGGGCTGTGAGTATGCAGAGTAAGTTGCTATAAAGCCTGATAACTTTGGACATAACTCCTCAATTCATAAGGGCCTGTATATGGGCATATACATCAGTTTCGCACTGTTGTATCTGCACAACTTACATATTTGTTTCATAGCAGTTTTATATAATTTATAGTAGTTACTGAATAGTCACTATCGGAAGCCCTAAGGTTTAAGAGGTTAACATAGTGCTGAAAATGTTTAATCTTGTTTGTGTGGAAATTCAACTTAGTAATTATTTTTGTGCTGCTTATTCCAAGTGTAAGTTTCTTAATGCTGTATTGACTTCATAGTGATACCAGTGTGCACTCATATTCGTAACTACAGTGTTTTTTGTCACTGACATTCCTATAGATTATCTGACACTAGTAGATTTGGAGGAGAAGAAGATCCTTCAAGAAAACACAGCAAGAGAGGAGCTGAAAGAGGGTAAAGAAGGGGTGGCAGTGGTGCCTGACTTGCTGAAAAAGTTAGACAGACCCAGTGAGATCAACCTCTACTACTATAGGGGAGTGGAGCTTCTCTTACAGGCTGTACAAGACAGTAAGTGCACATATTGCTTTCTTTATGTGCTTCTTCCTTCAGCCTGTATCTCACTACTCTTGTCAGATAATCTCCATTTAGCTGCAGAGGGAGCTGGTTCTGCTGGAACATCTAATGCATTTTGTCGAGCAAATTTGTGCTGAATATGTACCTATATCTGACTTTGTGTCATCTTAGCAGCCAAGACAATATTCGTTTTGAGGATCAATAGATAGAGGACAATGATGGGGAGGTGGCTGGGTACAGAGGTCTCATTGATCCTCTTGTGCTCTTCATTAACAGTTCATGTTGAGGACACTTATCCACACCAGAGCCCTAGAGGCAGCCTTCAATGCTGTTAGGAACAGGAGGGCCGAGGAAAAAACCTAATAAGAGCATCCAGTTAAATTCTTACTAACTCTTACCATTGAATAATATCAAAATATTCCTGTTTGCAAAGCAGTTGAAGAATAGCAGTGTTACATTCCTTTTTCTGTTCTGTCTTTTCTTTTGACATGTTTGAGTACACCGGGTTTTAGTTGGGGTTTAGTAGTCACAGCTGACTGGTGTTTTTGGATTAAATGATTATCACTTGTTATTGGTTCTTGTGTTTAGAGTAGGAGTATTTAGTTCAGTTGTGTGGGACCTCAGTTGTCGGTCCACTGGCTTTCTGCTTTAGTTCAAGTTTACTCCTGCCCTGTCTCTTGTGTTTTGGTTTTGTTGTGTTTAGGCCCTTGTGCCTTTTGTTTTTGAAAATGAAAGTTATATGTTAAGATGGAAGTCTGCATCTGCGCCTCCCTTCACTGCCTGGAGACAGGCACCCTGACAAGCAGTCCATTTTATGTTTCTAGACCTTACATTTGACAGCATAAAACATCTAATATGATGCTTATGCTAAATACTTGGTAATACAGTTAAAAATATTACTTATCAAAGAAACCATGCCTTAAAAGCGTTCTAAAATGAATAGCTCCCAGCCAGATCTCTGGACAAAGAAGATACCTGAATGGGCCTTTTGTTGGCTAATTTCTTTCTGCAGAAGGTGTACTGCTCTCAGCTAGATAAGACTGCTGTCCCTGGCTCCTAATGAATTTTTGTTTATTTCTCTCTCTCTCTCTCTCTCTCTCTCTGTCTCTTTTGCCCTTGACTATAAGGGATAGTGTTTCTACGGCCAGTCAGGCTGGTTTGGTGTTGATATGTGGCTCTCACTACACACCTTGTTCTGCTGACAGTATCCTCTGTTGCTCTTAGGTACTGGGCAGACATTATTCCGATTAAACAATGGCTTCAGTATCATTGCTGGCAATGATGTTGTAAGGAGGTAAGGTTGCTGAGGAAGTGCATCTGACAGATTGTGATAAGTCTTGACCATTTGGAACATGTTTATATAATGATGTTCTAGAGTTCTGTTAATTCCGCTAAGGACTCAGTGCTTTGATGCAGCAACTGAAGCCTTTTACCATGAGTCTTTATTGCTGTGAATTGTGCGTGGCCAGCCCTTAACTGATTGCAGCCTTGGATGTCCCAAACAGCCTCTTCATCAGTAGCCTTGTTGTGGCCAAAGTTTTTAATTACTGTATATGAATGAACTAATTTGAATGTATTTTAAATGTCAGACTTATGGTCTCTGGTCTGGAGCCTTTTTTTCTAACGTGCATTTAGTTGTGTTTGTTGTAATTCAACATGATTTGCAGCAAGCATTGAGCATGGAGATGTGCTTTACGATTCTCTGCACCTTTTATCTGCCGCTTTCTCTTCTCAGCTGTCTTGCACAGACTTCTAAGGAACCATACAGCAAGGAGCTGTGTGTGTCTGTTTTCAGACTGTGGAGGGCAGTTTGTTGTGGAAATGGTAGGTATTGCTGCTTCACTTTTGAAGGTATAGTGTATTTTTGGGATTTTCCACACACTTTAATGGCAGCTTGCTCAAGTACGTTTGTTGGCATCACATGGAAACACCATCTGTGTGGGTTTGATGACAACATGTCACATTAACACATTTCTACAGTTTTCTGTAGGCAGAAATGTTTTTTCTACAGAAATTATACACTTTGAGTCATATACATGATTCACCATTTCTTGCACAAGAATGTTTTCAGTGTTTGGAAACCTGACAAAAAGTAATGTGTTCCTCATTGCTATAAAAAAACAAAAATAAACGGGTTTAATAAAGACTTTGTCTGTTGATAAGCCAGTTTTGATTCTCTTGAGGTGAATCTCCTTCATTTACAACTTAATGGTTGTAATGTTCAGGTGTTTGCCTGCCTGATGGTGGAACATTATTTACCAAAGTCTATTTACAAAAGATGACTAATAATTTTTTTGCTCCTCATCATTCTTGTTTTTGCTTTTACTCACAGAGGAAAATCAGCATCTTTTACTGCAGTGCCAAAGCACAAGAGAACAGATTGTCCACTTGTTAGTCTCACAGACATCCACAGTCCAGCAGGCATGCCTAACACTACTCTGCATGTACACTGAGACCCAGCATGGGAGGTGCTTGGTGATTGAAAATCTCAGTCTGCACAGGTAAGAGATGTTATGTGCTTGGAAAGTGCCCACATGCTGAAACGACATCAAATACAAAAGTGAAAATAAAGATCCGTAAAGAGGTCTTGGCTTGGACACATGGTTTTATGGGAAAAAAACCTTTAATATGTATAGAAGCATTTGTAAGTTATTTGTAGATTCTCCCTATTTTACAAAATGGTTCTTTAAGGATGCTTTGAAAGGTTTTAGAGAAACAAACAGTTTCTTCTGTGGCATCACTCTAAGTAACCTTTTTTGTAGTAATAAAATCCAGCTTTCAAACATTACAGTTACAAACAATAATACTTTGTGATTTATCAAATAAATAGTGTATCACAGATCTGATTTGTAAATTGTGTTTTGTGAACTACTTACTGAGTCTTCACTTTCTCCTTTTTCCTGCAGGATGGTAGAGAACTTGATGGCTTGCGTATGTAGGGATGTCACTTCAGGGACCATGGCACTCATGGTTTTGGAGATGTTGGCTGGAGAAAATAAGTAATACTCAGTTAATATATTTACTCCCACTTCACGCCCACTGCCCTCCCTTGCCACATAGATGATGGATGTTAGTAAGGCAGAAAAGAGAACAGCTCCTTCTCTGAAAACCTGCGCATGACCCATGCAAGACCCTATTACATGTCCATACCTCACAGCCAAAAATAATAAACTGAGACTTATTCAGATTCCTTCAATTCAATAGCCATGGCCCTGTGAGAATGCAGAATGAACAGGTTTGAGACATCCAATCCATCACTTTTCAGTGTCCCACCACTTCTCTCTATGAAGGAGAAAAGCCTCTCTCTTTCACAATCCATTCCATCTCTAATCAAAGCTGTAAATGTTGGATTATACTGTGTTGATGCAGGCAAAATTCCACATTCATGGTCAAATTCAGAACTTTAGGTCTGGCAGTGTGACAGGATCAAGGACATACAGTTAAATATTTTCAGATGTTCTCAGATAGGACTGCCAGTGCAATCCATTTAGATTATTGTTTGTTATATTAATTTGTTCTATCCCTTGGTGTCTGCTACTGTCATGTTGCCACCCCAGCACAGAAAACGGTGCTGGTAGAAAATACAGCCTACTTTGACCTCTCTTGTATGTGGCCAGAGAGTTCTTAGACCAGTCCAGGTTGTTGTCTATGTGCACAACAATGTATTTGTAGTCCTGAACAATCTCTACATTCTCCCCCCTAATGGACAGAAGAGGGACAGGAGACTATGATCTTCTCAGGTCCACCACCATTTCTTTGGTCTTATTAATGCTGAGCTGAGCTGCAGCTCATTGTGTTGTATGGAAAGTCAGATGTGTACAGGTTGATGAGGAACGATGACAAAAATGTTCCCTAAGGTGCTCCAGTACTGTGTCAAACACACATCCCTGTAGCCACACATTCTGTGGCCTTTCAGTCAGGTAGTTCATAATCCAAGAGTCTAGGGGAGCATGAACCTGCATAGCGGACAGGTTACTCCCCAGTTGGCTGAATGGTGACACTACACCACTCAGAAAATGTAATGCTAGCTCAGTTACACGTTAAGAAAAATCCAGTTGATATTGATTGAACTGACTTATTCTCAAAATGCACTTAGACTGTTAGCATTGGAAGAACGTAATTATCGCAAGCGTTAAAGCAGGAAAAATCAGTATTGAATTCAAGTAAATCAGACTCAAGTGTATTGTTTCAAATCTCATGGGATTTGCACCTGTTATTGCAAGATGCATACATTAATAATCTCTAAATTCAATAAAGTCTTTTAAATGTGAAATCACTTTAATTTTTGAGTCTGCACAAGACTTATAACGCTACATCTGTAACATGTTTCAACTGAGTATGGAAATATAAAATCTAAACCAACTCTAGTAAGACAAGTTGGACCAAGAAAAGTAAAAGTTCAATCAAGTTCAATGTATCTAATGACCTTGCAATTTTCTGATAAAGAGTCAAAAATATTTGATATTTAAATGTGTCATTTTGTTCCTTTCTTTGCAGGTTTCGTACACAGTCTAGAGAAAATTTTACAAAAGTTTTTGGTACTCCTTTTGAGCGTTTGCTGGTAGGATGTTTTTTGTCTTGAATCTCAAAAACTTTCACATCTTCAACTTTCTGTTGTGTAATGTGTTTAATTTCATGTGTAGGGAAATAAATTAGCATCCAGCCAAGATTTGCTACTCTCCTTTATTTCTGTGATTGGGGCCATGTGTCGGGATGAAGTTATTAGCAACAAGATGGCAAGCCGTGAAGAATTTTGGAAGTGCGCTCTCAGTGCCATGGTAAATTAGATTTTATGTGATAACTTCCCTGACATAAAGGAGTGTCCAGAATAATGTATAACATTGAATAATGTATAAAATTTTAAGTTTAAGCTCCTGTTTGCAGTGTGTGGTGTGAACTATGAAGACAAATATATACACACTTATACAAACACACATTTACACATTTTTGACATCAACACACAGGTTCAGAAATCCTCACATATAATTTAGAAATAATGTTTTTGTTCTAGGAGCGCTGTGCTGGTGCCGAATACAGAAACATTCTGTATCCCCTCCTTGGATTGATGATCAACACAGCCTCTAATCCCATTCCTGTCTTTCAAGTAAGAGGGGGTGGGGGATGTTTACTGGCTGAGACTTTGTTTTAACACATTTATTGTGTAGAGAAAGGGAGGATGGTGAGCTGAATCTGACAGGAGAGAACGTACTGTAATGAAGTCTGGAAAAAAGTGCAGGAAAAATTGCACTGAGATTTTTTGTGAGTGTTGGGGTTTATCACACAGGAGCATGCTGTTGTGTGCTGCAGCAAGTGTGTTGTCCTGCTGAGTGATCCTGATGGGGGCATCATCACGGTGAGTGGATTTGTGTTTTCACCAAGGCCAACGTGAAAATAACCCCTGGCTCCCACACATGGAGAGAAACCGCTCATTCTAAATTGCATGTTATGAGTAATATGAATTATTTTCCATGCTTAGGAAGGAAAGCATGTTTAAAATCACTAATTACCAGTGACTGGGAGTGAAGTGCATGCTCATAAGACTGCAGTGTTAAACATACTATAGTCAAGTGTCACAACTAGTGATGAGTTTCTGGTATGGCTATACAGTAAACCCCTGCTTATTGTGGGGGGTTACTTTCCAAGAGCACCTGCGTATAGTGAAAAACTGCGAACGTGATGTGGTAAAAAAAAAAAAAAGCCTAAAAATGGCTTTTTTTGTAGTGTAAACCCTAAAAATGCCCCCAAATATGCTCACAAAACACTTTAATTTCATTTTAAACTCAGCTTAATACATTACCCTTAAAAATGTAAAGGTAAACCCGTAACCGTACTGTACAAGGTACACTGAACTGCTGTCTCTCACAGTGTTAGAATGTAAAATACCGATGTTACCCCTGTATAGACTACTGTAATTCATGCACGTGCATTTTCTTCGGTATGTGTTGTCATTTTCTTTGGTATACGCAGGGTAAATACAGTAATAAATTCATTTAATTTACAATAATAAAAATACAGGGCTTTAAGAAGAAAACGAAAAACACTCGGAACACTCAGTGAAACACTTAAGATGCTTCGCAGGGCAGTAGCCAGTCAGCAGCCAAGGAGATTGGCTACTTTCAAAAATGCAGAGGACATCCGCAGTTTCCGCAAACAATTATTAGTTCGGTTCTCATAAAAAATCCGCGAGAGACTGAAACACGTACTGCTGAACCGCGTATAAGTCAAGGTTTACTGTACCATGGTGAAACATTTGCTACCTAAAAATGTCATTTTTGCTTGGGTGGCATTGTAAGCTCTAGGGAATTCGTCCAGAATGCGTGGAAGCATTTACATAATTATTACAGTAGAGGCACTAGGCATAAGCCCAGAGACAATTTTCTCTGACTATGTAAATCAAGCTTTGCACGCTGTCTTCCTGGCTTTGCTATGTTGGCAGATCATAACTCTCAAGCTGTTTTTCAGCATACAATTATGGCGAAACAGTTTCGCTCTCTGAATGGCTCGCTCGTCTGTTGAATAATGTAGTGGATAGTTGACTTACAGTACTAGCTTTTCGGTGCTCAGATAACACCTAAACAGGAGTCGTGACAAGTACATGGGTGAATCTGTCATGCCGTGACAAGGGTGAATCTGTCATGCTCCTCCAAGAATGTTCTGAAATGCTGTCAACAACTTAAAGTTCCGTCCTGAGAGTGATGTTGGTAGGACTTTCTGCTTTTGTCTTTGGGCTTCAGAGAGCTACTGGGTTGCTAAGCGTGGTCATGCCGAAGTCAGCAGCTGCCACTCATGAAGTCGTGAAGCAAGGAGTAGTGAAGAGACTTCTGAAGATTCTGAAGGTTTAACACATGGGCACCATAGCCTCTTTTAATGTGTATTTTTTAAAAATATTTTGAAATCTGAAAAAGCAAAAGAATGAAACGTAATCCATTATATTTATTGTTAGGGCCAGTATTTTATTGTTATTACAAGTTTGTTGAAATGACTGACATGCTTCTCTTTTTTCTGTCAGGGAGGAGGGCTGACAAGCTCGAGATACTCTATTAAAGCCCTTGCAGTGTGTACTGCCTTCAGCCAGCAGGCCTGTGAGGAGCTTGTTAAGTTTGACAGGAGTGCGTATTGAAGGGCAGGGAACGTGTATTAGAGGGAGCTACTGAATACACTGTTCCATATTAACTTTCAGTCTATGTGCTGAAACTTTGAAATGCATGTGTTTCTTTAGGGCTGGTGACTTTGAGGAAGCTCTTGGGCAGCAGTGAGGAGGCAGTGGTGGGGAATGCAGCTCTGTGTCTGGGGCATTGTTCAGCAGTGCAGGGGGCTGCTGCTAGCTTCCTCGGCACAGACTGTGTGCCACTTCTGCTATGCCATGCTGCTGATGACACCAAGAGAGTGGCTGTGCGACAGAATTCTGCCGTCGCTCTGGGGAAACTGTGCAGAGCTGAGCCCAGGTAGACCTGCAGCTATCAGCTCCCTCTACCTTACTACTCCATTATATACAATCACTGAAATAAGCTGCAGCAAAGTTACAGATTATTGACTGGCCTATGTACCCTGAATTCCCTGTTTATTAGGCATGCTTACCTTGTACTTTTACTCATTGACTTATTTTATTGGGTATACCTAACCAGTAAACACACATCTAATGTATACTGATGGTAGCAGTAGCCTATTTGTTGCTTCACAAATTGTCAGGCACCCTGTGCTATGTCACCATATATATTATGTGGATGGTAAACCATTCTCACCACAACAGCAACACCACCATGGTAGAGGCAAGTGGTACAAGTCTCTTGTGTATATTGCAACTCTGTATAATGATTATAGGTATTTAGTCTGCAAGTGAGTTAATTTTGTATGCAGGGCATGAATTCAAAGATTAGCTTATCATAAGGAGATATTTTGAACTGGTATTTACTTTTCACTATTATGTTTGTTAGTCGTGAAAAATCGTTGTATTCAGTTGTTACTAGGGTAGTTTTGATGTTAGACTTTGCAAACTGTTCTGTAGTAAACTGTTCTGTAGACAGTTATCTCTAATTTCACAATATGGCATCAATCCATAAAGGGCAATTTCTGTCTTCCACCATAGATATTACAACTAAAATATAGTTCTCAGCATGATGTAATTCAGGAGAAACTCTTGTCAGACCAAGAGAAGCTGTCACTTCTCAGAGGAGACACTGCTTAGTCTCTGACACACTTTGGCTGCATTAGAGAGTCTGTTTAGGACAGTTCAATAACTGAGACTGAGGGTAGATGCTGGGAATTTATTGGACAGACTAGGCTATAGTGAGGCCATACATCAGCGGAAATAATCATATGAGAACAAAATGGATGTTTATGTGCATAGCAGTCTGCTGTTGATCCTTTATCTGTTTTAAACATGATTTAAAAGCTATAGTGTTTGCCTTTCTTGTTCTTGTTTTAAGCAATTGAAATGCTGGTCTGAGTGAAAAAAAATTAATTTGATGACTCTGCTTACTTTCAGGCACATTGTTAAACTCAGGGAGCTTAATGGTCTGGAGATACTTCACTCCTGTATGAAACTGATTACTTAAGCACCTCCCATTCAATCTTCAAACTCCAACCAGATGCACAGACGCTGAGGTGCTGCCCTGAGATTTGCAACCAGGACGATCTTCAGATAACCCCCGCTACTCAAGGCTGGTCTTTATTATGCAGCTGTTCTCTGTGTTCATTTCAATTACAGGAGCTTGACGTCGGTGCAGTAGATTACATGCTGCCCAAGGAAAATTCATGTTTCATTTTTCTGACTTTGCACATCTGTGTGGTTTGATTGCATTTTCCTTTGTTTGTTCCCAAATGGAGAAATAATAGCTCTTGTATGTATTGATTTTAATGATTAATAAACCTACTTGTTCATTAGAATGAAACAGGAAACCTTGTAGTGCCTTTACACTGGTAAACAATAATGAGCCTCTGCTCGTAATTTGTGGAAATTATATTGAAACAAATCTAGCGGATGCACACAAATTTGATGAGCCTGTTCTCAAATAAGCCACAGTGGAAAGTGGGCAGGAGTGATTTCACATGGGACAGAACATCAAATTGTCATAAAATTGTGGTTTCGTATTTATGATGTCATCTGTATGTCTATTACTGTCTAGAAATATGTTTTTATATGGGCAACATCAGTGTGCAAAATACCTGGTGGTCCTTCCCATCAAAATTTTTGTTGGGTTTTTTAGAGACTCCCCTAAATTTTGCTCTTGACACTTTAAGGGGTGTGCGGAGTGTTGTCAACCTTAGGAGACCCCTGAGACCCTTCGTATTTCGCGTTTATATTATTCTCATCAGAGCCCAGATGGCAAATATGACATCAGCATTGTCTTCTTTGGCCTCTGCAGGATGTCAGTTTTCATTCAAGTGCAGAGGTTTGTCCTCACACAGAACTAGTTATTGAATGATCGCATGTGACATGAAAGTGATTATAAAGTCTGTGTTTGAGTCTCTATGCCTAAGGATTTATTTAACCAAGCTTCAAAGTACAAACCGAAAAAGCTCATTAAGAGGACTGAAGAAAACTGGCAGCCCATGAACCTATTTAATAATGGATTATGTGAGTACTGGCTTATCATCGCCGCTCACCCAAGTTAACACGGATGGAAAATAATACTCAGCAGATACATAATCAGAGTGATGAATGAAAGTGTTCTCACAGAGCAATTTTTTTCATTGGACTTTTTGTTTTGTTCACATGTCCGTAATCTAATCAAAGTATAAATGAGCAGACAGGCAGAAGTTCTTTCAGGATGTGCTGAGCAGTCCAGCAGTCCAGTGGTCTCTTAGAACTCAGATCTTGTCTGGAATTATTTTATATTACAATAACTGTTAAATAGCACCGGTGCTATAAAAATGTTTTGTTCATATACAAAAGTAGTGGCAAAAGAGGACTGGTAATTATGGAGTTGAGTTTCATATTTGTCGTGTTTGGACTTGCAGGTATGTAAATTAATTTGTTTCTAGAACTAGAAAGTCAAATTGTATGTGAAATATGTATAGCAAACAAAGGCAAGTGCAGTGTAATTGCATATTAATGCAGTTTTAATTTAATACTCTCTGAAGAGATCCAGTTTGATCTCTTCAGAGAGTATTTAGAATGTTTAACTAATGTATTATATATGCCACAAAAAAATTCTAAAATTCACATTTTCTGTATAGGTTGTTTCTCACACACTTTTGGAAAATATATAGCAAAAAGACTAGTGACACTGTAGAATGTATTTGCATTTTAACTGTTTTTTTTTTCACTCAGTTAATGCTAAAAGTGAGGAGTTGCAAGACTTCCCGTCACTGCAAAATGAGAGCATAATCTACCCAGCTGCTCTGCGATCAAAATATCACTACAGTAACAACAGTAGGGAAGCCTCTACGAAGAGCCTCCCTTACCTCACTGTGGCTCTAATCGGTTCTCCAGGGACAAATTTGTTCCATGCACCACATGAAAGGCACCATTCTGCTACTTTAAACACCACGACTAGTACTGCTGAAGAGGTAATTAACTTAAGAGAAGAGAGATTTGTTTTAAACCGTAGGTCAGAGTCATTCACCTCAAGTGAGGCTAGCACATTAGCTACGCATCTAACCTCTGAAGCAGATCTCATGTTGATCTCTGACAAGAAGGAACAGGAGCGAGTTGTAACCTCAGCAGTGGCTGGATCTGGGCTTATGGTGAACTGCAGCATGATGGCTACTGCTCATCTATCCAGAGGCAAGGAAAAGATCGCAGTCTCACTTCACGCTCCACTTAATAGCAAGAATCAAAGAGCCATGGAGTCAATTACTCTTTTGCCCGCAAAGAGCATTCCCATGCTATCAGCTTCTCATCCAGCAGTAACTGATGACCTTGGGGAGGCAACTGAGATTGTGGAAAGACAAAGAAAAAGCATAAACGAAAACAGAACTCTGAACAGAACTCTACTTTTGTATATGAACAAAACATCATTGGGAGCCTCTAACCCTCTGAATAACACTGAATCGGTCTTCGTGGATGGAGAAAAGATCTTTGTACAAAAGGGCAGCCCCACCATAATGCATTTGACAGCAGTGCCAAACAGAACACAGTTAGTGACTGAGGGTGGTACTGCTGAAGTTCAGAAAGTGGTTGACCAAGAGCCTGGAGAGGAATTCAAAACAGGGCAGTCAGGTCAGAAAAATATGCCTGCTCTGAGCTTAGTAACCCCTCGCAATGGTATCTTTGATGTTGACACTTTATTACCATTGCTGTCATCCAGCCAGGAGGTAGTTAAAATAACAACATATGGCACTAAATCACTCACCACCAAGGGGCATGCAAGAATAGTAAGAGTACACACTAATGCTATACATAAAGAACTCTATAATTCCAAGTTTTTCCAACCTTCAGAGGTCCCCTTTCCAAAGACTGGCAAATTGCATATAACAAGATCGTTTATAAAACCCTCCTTGACACCCAAGTTGCAGAAGATTCTGTCTGCAGGAGATGAAAGCGGAGGTGAACTGACAGTGACATCAACTGGAGACAGACAAGTGGGAACGACAGTCCACTCACCTTCTCAATCAGTTCAGCCATCTCAACGTACCGCACTAGTCAAAGATGAGGCAAGATTCAAGTTTCTAGTTGTCCTTCCGTTCACAGACGGCCCTTTAGTTTTAATCAAAGTTAAAAATGCCACTCAAGCTGAAAATGGTTTTATCATAGCCCCTCAAAACATTTCATCCAATGACAGCAATTTTGTCCGTATGTATGACCACTGCTGCAAAGTTTCTATTGAAAATGGAACTTTTGATCCTCAAGGGAAAGAAAACCCTGACAAGTTATCCCTAATAGATAACAGAACTGAGCATTTTCATAAATTAATCATTAAATCTTTGTCTAGTGCCTCAAGCTCCATGCCATTTGCTGTTGCTTTGAGAAATGTGACTGTATCTGCCCAGAAAACAAGTCATTCAGAGTCGACAGTTAACAGTGGAAAGACTTTAACCAAGCTGACCCCAAGCTCACCGATCACTCAGTCTAACAGTATTCGTCACCCTGATCAGCTGCAGAACATACCCACAACTCCCATTCAGACCCCTTCAAGGGAGACACAGTATTTATCACCAATCTTTAAAGGCCATGCTGTCACTTACAGTCCTGTTAAGCAGCTTTTAATTTCTTCCATGATGGGAAGTGCAAAACCTTTAACTTATCTATCAAGTTTGGCTGGCCACTCACGGGTTCAGTCTGCCCGTGTCCTCAAAGAACATCCAAAGATTTCTCCATTAGGATACTCTGCATCTACTCTTAAATCTGTGACTTTTCAGGAATCAAAAAAAGTGCAAGGCTCGACAAGTTTCCATCCTGTGGACGAAAATAGAGAGCCCACTGTGTTTCTGAAACTGCCAACATTGCACTCTAAGAGGCTAATCAGGACCACAAACACCTGGCCACTAACAGAAAAAAGCTCCATAAATTCCTCTTTCTTACAATTTACCAGGACACCAGGGTCAGATGAGAGGGATACTTTGTTTCTGAGTGTGTCTGCTGTGACACCTGCCCCTCAAACATTTACCACCAATGTTCCAACAACCACTGCTTTGGCAGAACACTTTGCCACAGCTTCTTTTTTGGACACAAAGCAGGAGCTTTTCTTCTCCACACTATCAAATAAAAGGGTACCCCAAGATATTATGCCAGTCAGCTCATCGCGTCCTGGTCGTCCACCTGTCATCTCAAAGCTTTTAGAAATAACTGAGAGAGGTGTAATTAACAGAGATATTTTTACAAATCAGACTTTAACGACTGAGCAAGCCAAGGAAAAAAATGTTAATTATAGTGCACATGTGCCAGCATCTATTGGAAATGTGACACTTGAGCATAAAACTCAAGAAATGGACTTAAGAATGTTTTCAATGCAGCCAGAATTGAAGCAGTTAACTGTATTGAAACTAGAAAGCTCCACTGGTGAAGTAGTACTAGACCAAAACGATCAGAACACTTTTAGCATGCAAAACAACTATCAGGCCCCTGCAACAGTTCTGTGGCAAAACATTGTGCCATTCTTGCAAAGCCGAGGCCAGTATTTACAGAAAACCACTAAAGGCCGAATTAATGCGTCTCTATCACCAGCTGTTACTGAAAATTTTCAGTCTGCTCAACCTTTGGCTTCTGCTGCTGCTGAAACCCCCAAAACTGTTGACCAAACAATTAATCAGGCAAGTTTACTCATCTCTACTTCATCATCCATTATAACTGATTCATCAGATGAAAAGGACATTACTGGCTCGCTATTGCCAGATCAAGCCACCCAGCATACAATTTCTGCAAGAAAGTCTTCCAAGCAGGCAGCATCAAGCCAAGCCCCCAGTACCACTGAAGCACTTAAGAAGCACACCATAAACATTATGGCTGTAAAACCTGTGATCTTGAGCCCATCAACTTCTGCAGCACCTAGGCAATTCACAAGCTCCCTGAAATCTCCCCATCCTGGTGGTAGTCTTTCTATGCAGTCCACTTCACGCTCACTGCCTTCAATCCAATCAGGGATCCTGACAGACTTCTTAACCACATTGAGAGCACATCGACGTGTCTTGGAGCCTCAGATTCTACCCCTACTTGATGTAGGAGAAAATGTTGTAAAGAAACACTCGACACAGACCTTACTGCCACCTATAACTGAAGGGACATTCTATGCCGTTGACCACACACATGTAACCATGAAAGGTTCAGAGATAACAGCAAAAGAATCTCCGCAAACAGGTTCATTGCAGGTGTCAGAAGAAAGCGAAGGTCACTTGTCCACTGTTTTCCCATTCAAATCAAATCTGGCAAAGTCGGCTGAGCAGATGTCAGACCTGCCATTGATGCAGAGGAAGATGAGGATTGCATCACCAGATTTCCTCAGTGGGTAAGGTTGACAGTTTACAGTGGCGTTGAATTTCAACTTTATATTTTCATTTACACACCCCTTTACCTTAAGTGAACTGAACTGTGTAAAATCACATTGAGGAAATGCATTAAATGTCCCTTATCCCACACTGGTCATATATTGTGTGTGTGTGTGTATGTGCATATGTATATGTATATGTACAGTACCGTGCAAAAGTTTTAGGCACTTATGGAAATTGTTTGAATCTGTTTATATCAGCAGTGGGTTTATTTTTGCCAGCAAAAACACAAGTGAAGAGTAGAATAAACTCAAACGAACAAGAAAGCAGTAAAAAAGTATCAAGATTTCATTTTTTCTAAAAAGTAGTTGATATTTTGTGAGCTGGTTAGAAGAACACAGGTTTGGTTTCAGATTTCTGCTCAGTGT
>JBBJLS010000001.1:20087393-20105197 GCA_037577275.1 Bryconaethiops microstoma
AGTCATTGTGTGGATTTATAAAATTCCATAAGCAGCACCTAATTTAATCTAATGAAGTAAAACCAGCCAAACCAGGTGTTTGATTGCAGCTAAAATGAATACTGGACTTCCATGAGGAAAGAGGTCTGGAAATGCTAGGAGAACACTTTGCCACATATAACCCACTCTTTACTGTAATAATTTTAATTATATTTATTGTAATGTTAATGTTTTAACACTAACTTAATACTACTGTCCAGTAGTAAACAGGTTTTAAGTATAATTTTCCCAGGTGCCTAAAACTTTTGCACGGTACTGTATATATTTAAACAATTCATTCTAAGGCAATAGGATTTTATTATTTTTTTTTACATAACTATAGCTTTTAAAACAATGAACTGTGTTAAATTAACATGGGAGAATATGAACTTTTTTGTTTACTTTAGGTGGTTTAGATATAACAACATTACATTGTATTACAGCTAACCCCATCAATTTGCTGGCTGTACTTTAGTCTGGCTAAGTTTGCATGCTTCAAATTATAGCCACCAACAGGATGAATAAAGTAATATGGACGTGAATTCTTTTACTTATAACACAGTAAGAAAAGAAACATTTATAATGGAAAAAAAAAACTTTTATGGTACAAAAATAATATTCAGGGTGAGTCTCAAGAAAATTTGCACATTTCATGGGTGACATCGATATGAGGTGAACAGGAATTTGACTGAACGCACATTGGGCTTGCAACAGATTGATTGGCAACTGCATTAAATATCAATATTCCGTTTTTACCCTGGTTTGGTTTGTGCATCACTCTACCCCATTTAACCTAAGATAAATGTTTTGAAATGCTTATGCGAGCAACTACAAGACAATTGTTACATTATTCTACAATAAAGAGGAAAGTTAATTCCACACGCATATGCTGCTGTACAGCTGTAAAAATTAAACCAATTAGGAAGTCACTGAATAATGTTTAGATCAATAGAAATACCGCATACAACTGTGCAACGATTTGTCCTTAAGGTGAACAAGTCATACTCTATCATAGCTCATTTAAGCCTGAACTTGTGAACTGCATGCAGTCACATAACTCTGACTTAATCTTGTATTGTCTAAGGTTGGCCCAGATCTCCGATGATATCTGCGGCAGTGGAAACTACACAGCAGAGATGCGTCTAACCCTGGAGAGGGATATCATGCCAGGAGATCTCATCCCTGCTCTTGGAAACCTGCATGTTGTCATCAACCTGAAAACAAATAACACCCAGGTGAACCTTGAGATAAAGTCCTGCTGCCTCTCACCCACCGTCACAGTAGATGAGTTCAACACCACCTGCTGCCAGTTTTCCAGGTAAACCATTGCTTAAAAGACCTAAAAGCCCCCACTCTGCTGTCCAATTTAGCTAAATCTATTTAATGGTCCTAGAATGTGGAGTCCATATCTCACACATTTATGGGCACAATGTGTAAATCAGCACTCCTACTGCTTGTAGGAAATAGCTACCGCTGAACCGATGTGGGCTTATCATAGGGGAACAGCATTGGCAAAGCAAAAGTTCCCCTCAAAGAGTCTGACTGCAGAAAGCTGGAAATGCCCTCAGTCCAACAATCTCTCTGGATCTTAAGCATGTTTTGTTTACTGCAAACTGCACAGCGCTGATGTTTGTGTCCTTGGTGTTCACCTCTGACAGTATACCACATCTGCTCCCTATGCTGGAGTTTGGGCAGCAGACGTGCTCTGCTAGAACTGAGCCAGAAGTCAGCAGTCTTTAGAGATACAAAGTCCCTGCCATATCCCTATAGTACCCTATTGACAAGCAGCTAATAAAAAGTTCAGTGCTTATAGTAATTGTAAGTTCATGGAGTTTAAAGCCACACGTAAGTGTAAGCCTTTAAATGTTTCAACATAAAAGCCATACTTCATGACAGAGTCGATGTTTTTGCCAGAGGATTGTTCACTTTAGACATCACTTTAGACTACAGACCACTCTGAATATTTCCACTGCAGATAAGCATGGAAGCAGATGTCAGTTGTGTTTCTGCCGTCGCTTGTTGATTCTCAAGTTACTGTATGTACATAACACAGGTTTTAACACTTTCTTCATGTGAGTTATGTCTAAAGTTGCTCACTGTGTGTAATAGCATGTTTGTCTTGCATCCAATCTTCCAGGTTGCCTATAGATCCTCAAGGCATCCGCTTGCTTCCCAATGTTCTGTCAAAAAGAGCCAGCTTCACTATCAGTCTTTTCCAGATGATTAACTACTCCACTGCCTACCTGCACTGTGATCTGAGTGTGTGCCTGAGGAACAACTCTGAGTGTGAGCGGGTGAGTCTTTGCCTCTTTGTGCTCCCTTAGAGCATAAGACCCTGGAGAGCATTCATCAGTCATGGCCAGGTCTCACTGTTTCTTTCACATTTTCTACTAATCATTACTCTTCTTCTTTTGAAGGCAACTTTTCCCATGCTTTGTATCAGAATGGCCTTTTTTCTAGCCTCCTACTCCATCAAATGTAAATTTAAGATCCCACTCTGTTCAGACATTACACATTGCTGAAACACAAAAGGTGTTTTATGTCCATGGCTAGGAGGGTTTGTGTTACTGATGGCTTGTAAAAAATGTAATCCAAAATCTCTTTCAAGTTAAAAACAAATTTGAACAAAGATAGGTTTGAATAAGAAAACAACAAAACTGCCTTGTTCTGGGGAAATTATTTAACTGACTTTATCTGCCAAAACAATGCACACCACACCTCAGACAAAACGGCATTTTTACTGTTATGTTGTGTTCTTTGGAAAAAATGACTGTATGTCTTCAAGTGACAAAGATATCCTGTGTTCTTCACAAGAAGGTAAAGGATGCCATACAGCAGGCTATTTTCCATTTTGGAAAAAGTGAAAAGAAAACTGATTTAAATATCTGGTCTTCCTCTTGGTCATATGTGCTTCAGTGCTCAATGTCCTTACTGTCAGATCTGTAGGGCTGCAGTGCTGCAGACAAACTGAGGGGAAACTTTTGCTTGACCCATGGTTAAATCTAAACATTTGCACATACATTTGATAGCGGATAAAGTGTTTGTTTATCCAATATTTACTTATTTATTTATTTATAAACTTGTCTCGTTCCATTAGTACCATCATATGGTACCGAATCTGCTGAAGCCTGCATCCCAAGCAGCCTTCATGGAAATTTGCACAGGATGTCCACACTGTTTTTACCACCTTGTTCACGAGCAGAAATACTGGTTTTCCCAAACAAGCCTAGTCCTGGACGAAACAGCATTGTTAAATGTTTGTGGCTGTGAAATAAAACTGCTTACAGTGAGTTGAACCATTTTAACCCCAATGCATATTTTACAGAGTACAATGGCAATGACTACGACGGTGTTTTTCTTCTGAATGAATTAAGTTTCCTACATAACAGTGTCCTTTTACTAATTATAAGTCCGTGCTGATTCGCCAAAAGACAAAGAATTTCCTTATTGCTAAATCCTAACCTAAATTAGGATCCTCCACATCCATAGTTTCTTGCAATTCTGTGATTTTTTTCTCGTAGTTTCAAGTTTATTCTCGAAATATTACGAGTTTAATTTTTTTTAAAGGTGGCACTAAAACGCCGTCGTACAATGAGTAACCATATAACTATCTATTAACATAAACTCTAAACTAGAAGTAAAAATGTGCAATTTGGTACAAGGATGTTCAATTTCAGTACAAGGTATTTTTTTACCTCCAAAAGAAGTGATGAATAAAGTGCATAAGAATCTGAAAAAAGTTCAGAAAAGTCAATCGTGTTCATAAGTGCCTTTAATATAATCCTGCTACTAATCACATTATTTTTATATTGCATCTGATCTGTACATTGTGTCCGCGAGTTACCTTTCTGTATCCTGATTATGTAACACCTTCCTTTACTACTTGTTCCAGTTTATCTCTATGGTTTTATTCGTTTTTAAGCACAAAATACACCTGTAGTGAACGTGTTCTTTCATTAACACCTTCAGTGTCAACAGCACAGAAATGCCCATTCTAGCGATGATGGTGAGATTATCATCAGCAACACAGGGAATCGCATTTCTTTTGGGCCTGTCTTGAAAGAAACAGATGAGTCGCCTTTTATTGAAACAACAGGTACTCAGCACTTTGCTCAAATCATCTGGACTCATTGTGTAGTTTTAAAATTGTTTTAATAACATTTTGGTTTTGTTTCCCTCCTAGGAGTGGACAGTTCAGAGGCGGCAATAATTTTGGGTTCAGTGTCTGGCTGTTTCCTTGTCTGCATAGCTCTGTTGCTTTTTTGTACCATTTATAGACGTCGCTTACAAAGGTCAGGACACTGCCACTGCTGGACCCTCCACGGTTGCTCAGGCAACAGAGAACACTTCTTACCATGAGCTCTGAAAGTGTGCTCAATCATTCCATGACAATGCATATCTGCTGGTCTAGCAGGTTGTGAATATGCTGCAGACAAGTACAATGGTCAAAGTGCTTTACATGATATTTTTAGTAAAAGGAAACTGGCAAGACATCTGTTTCTTCACTCCACTCTTTGCAGTTTTGCGCCTGTGCCTGCGAGACTAGCTCACAGTGTGATTTTGTGCAGGCACTCTCATGTAATCCACTGTATATCATGTAAGCCTCCCAGGGAAGCTTTAATAAAATAATGTGCTTGTTTATTTCTAACTTCTGCAAATACCAAAGAGGAGCAAAATGCATTCAAATATTCTTGTAGAGCGTTCTGTGTCTTTAGAGCTCTCAATATCTTTTTGCAGTTTAACATATTGTTGGAGACATTCAGAAACACTTGGCATTTGTCCACAACTTTTGGCAAAGTAGGTCAGCATGTGGATCTGGAACTTTTTGGTTTCTAGTGTGTTATCTATCACTAGATAAAAGATGCTATCTTTATTATTGCATTCGCTGTGCTTATTTGAGTGAATGTGCACAGAATGGAATTTTTAAAAAGCATCTTCCCATACACACATACAAATGTTTGAACAGTCCCAGTCAACTGTATACAAGTACACATCCTCTACAGAGATCTTAAATATGAGATATGTTTTATTTGTACTTGACACACACCATATATGCATCAATATGTCAGATAAAATTAAATGTCAAATAGTTCTATGTAGAGGATGTGTACTTATCATATAATGGTGTATAGTGTTTGTCAAAAGTTATTTTCTTCTACCATATCACATACCTAGACTTCACCAATTCTCATGAAACTTTGCATGCTTGTAATTCCAAATGGCTGAAACAGAATAAGAGATGTGTCCCTGGTTTGGTGAAGGCGCCATTTTGGGCAATAGCTTGACAGCTGTTTCACCAAGAATTACAAAATCAGCGAGGAGGCGCATGAGCCTGGTTCATTACAGTTCATTTGTGAAGTAGCAATGTAGTGAATAACATCAAATCTAGAGCCTCAGTAGTCAGTATCTTGTGACATAAAGGCTCAAACTTAATAAGTTCTGACATGCTACATCACGATCACATTCTTTGGATGCATCCTTCGGGGCTGCTGCAACTGACACATTTCAATATTATGAGAAAATTTTGAAATTTGGTGTGTTTACACTTGGCCCAGTTTCAAACAAGTCAGCATTAAATGTTACTACAGCAATCTACAATATGTTTTCCTCTGTTTCTCTGACATGGTTTGGTCTACCCTCAAAATTCAATTGTCTTTAAAACGTTCACAAAATTCATATGGTTCCTCTTAACTGTTGGATCTCTTGCTGCTTGGGTCAGTTCATATATTTTGCTTGGACCCCAATGATCACTGCTTATTTTTACTTTTGCAACAGTTATACTAAGCACTGCAATGTGGTACATCAAGTTTTCACTACTTTTAGAAAAGCAACAAAATATGGTCAGAGCTGTTCAAACTTTTACCTAAATCTGTACATTTGCCTGCTCAAATGTGTACAAGTTACTGAAAAAAAGATTAAAAAGTGGAAATCATTGCAGTTTTGTCTCAGAAGAGTTAGTCCAAAGAAACAATAAAATCAGTAAAACAATGTGATGAAGTTATATTTTAACACACCTATGCAGTCATGTTCCCATCTGGTGGAAATTCACCAAAATGAATGTGGGTTGTTCGTTTTTTGAACGTGCTTCTTAGATCAGAAGTGCTGATCTGTGATTAGCTCCTCTTGTTTCTGTAATCATTTTCACTGAGACATGAAAAGCAAAAAGGTATTAGACAAGCTTCAGAGATTAAAAATGACACCAAGAAATCAGATAAACACCCGTACAGAATTGATTTGCTGTTCATCATTCTTCACTGCTTGAATGTGTCTATTAACAGCTGCACTTGAAGAATGCTAATGTAGAACAGAATGTAAACATTCCCCTATGAGCACCTTCCTCCCACCCACAACACCTGCACACAATATGAACACATCTATGTACATATTCATAAATACAGTCCTGAAAAAGAAAAAGAAGAATTTTATTTATATGGCACCTTTCTTAAGCCCAAGGTCACTTTACAGGTAGGTCAAACACGAATGTGCATACACAATTATTTTCAGTTCTTCTGTCACATACATGTTCTTTATCATTATTAATTTTACAGCTGGAGTATATATGTCAAAGAAAGGACGGAGCAATTAAACAATAACAGGAAGCCACTCAGTATATCACCAGCATGGCAAGCCAGAGGCAAGGCAAACTTAGGTAACAGTGGAAAACAATGTTGCGGAGGATCACTTAAAAAAAACTTATATACAAAATATAACAGTTTTGTATTATTTAAAGTGTAAGCTTAGTATGCCCTGCATATAAACCCCTGGCACCACAGGGACAGAACTGAAATGCAGAAAAAGTGATAAGTCAGGTTTTCAGTACATTTCCAAACAAAATATGAGAAAGGTTTTGATTAGGCTACAGTTGCTTCCATGATATGGTGGAGAAAGTATATAATACTGTATGAAGTCTATGACTCAAAATCAAGCAAGTCATTTTAGGATATTAGGCAATAACAATCAGTTCTTTAAGCTGATGTGTTGGAAGGTCAGAACATCTTCAAAACAGCATGTTCATTCTTATAGAGGTCCAGCTGATATAAGTCTAGACCTTAATGTGGGAAGATTATAATTAATGGCCTACACTATAAAAAAAACACAGCCATCTATTCTGCAGAGATAACATTTAATTATTGATTAAATCTTATCTAAAGCAGTAAAAATCTCCTTTAGCAACCTTCATTTGTTCTTCTTATAATACAAACAGCTAAATGCCATAAATGTAAACGTAAATGTACAAACATACAGCTTGGGGAGCACAAATAAAGGTTTTAAGCCAAAATAAAGCAAAGTACACCTAACCAGTCTATAATACACTATATGGACAAAATTATTGGGGTGTCTGACCATTACACCAACAGGGACTTTTATGACATTGCATTCAAATGCATAGACTTTAATATGGAGTTGGTTCCCCCTTTGCAGATATAACAGCTTCTACTCATCATCCCACAGGTGTTGGATGGGGTTGAGGTCAAGGCTCTGTGCGGACTAGTCAAGTTCTTCCACACCAAACTCATCCACCCGAGTCTTTATTGACCTTGCTTTGTCTACTCGGGCACAGTCACGCTGAAATAGAAAAGGTTCTTCCCCAAACTGACTGTTCCACAAAGTTGGAAGCATGACGTTGTCCAAAATGTCTTGGTATGCTGAAGCGTTAAGATTGCCCTTCACTAGTAGCAAGGGACTCAGCCCAAATGCTGAAAAACAGATGTGCCCGAAAACATTTGTCCATATAGTATACTAAGCAGAACAAAATGCCGGGAACGCCAGCAGTTCTGCTCCGTATGTAAACAGAAAATGACTACAGGCTGCTATGTATGTTTTATATTGTGTCCCCTGTGTTTAAAGCTTGTTTTCAGCATTTAGATTAAATGCATACATGTAAATGCAACTTACATGATACCGAAAAAAAGGCAACACAGAATGCAAGGTTATTTTAATAAGTGATATTCACCCTTGGAAGTGAAATTAAAAAGGAAATAAGATTTTCACTTTGCTTTATGTTTGTGTTTACTCACTGAGAAATTATGATTCGTTATAAATGTCAGCAACAGAAACCTGTGGTTTAAACATTTAGTGAAAGATAGTTTCTTCCTGTAATTAAGTTCATAATTAAAATCATTGAGGCAAATAATGCAATATGAATCAAAAATAGCAACTAACACAGTATGAGAAAAAACAGGTTTGAAATTAAACTATATTTTGGAAACTGTGTTTACATTGTTTGCACATATTTTTAAATGTTATAAAACTTTCAGCATAGAAATTCTGGTAAAAGAAGTAGATCAGGTGACTAACTGGAATGTATGCAATCTCACCTGTAAAGCTAGTTTTAAAAAAAAGGAAAGAGAAGAACTGGTTACGTAACATTTTTATGCAAATAAATAAGCACTCTAAACTCCTTCCACAAGCAGGACTAGTTTTTGTTCTAGGTGCTGTTGGTGAATACAGAGGGTTTTATATGAGCTTGAATTTTAGAAAACTGCAGGATGACGGAAAGCAACTCTTCACAAACGAACAGTTCTAGTTTTGACAGTCTGGAAAGACACATGTATTTTAAAAAGGATGAATTTGAAGTAGACTGGGACAAAATATCGGATCGTAGTCTCGGCCAGGTTTACAGAGTGAAGCTCAAGCTATGGAGGGAGAAATGTGCGATCAAGACCTTCTGTCGCTCTGATGATTACAGGTATGACAGTCCACTCATGTCACATTGAAAGTTTCAGTGACTTCTTTTGGCAAATGTTATGTACCAGTGCTCATTTTTAACTGTCAAACTGTAGAATCTAAATGTTTGGACTCAATACATTTACTCGATACATGCTATTCGGATGTTGATTATAACTATGTTGTGTGCTGTCCTTCTCTTTCCCAGGAACATGGTGCAGGTCTCCAAAATAAGGAAGACTAAACTTAAATACTTGATATGCAATTATGGTCTGTGCAAAGATCCACCTGCTGTAGTGATGGAGTACATGAGCAAAGGGTCACTGGACAATCTTCTTATGACTCATGTTCTGATGTGGCCAAAGAAGTTCCAGATGATCCATGAAGTTACAATGGGCATGAACTTCCTTCACAGCATGAAACCCCCACTCTTGCACTTGAATTTGAAGCTGGCTAACATTCTGCTTGACGATCATCTTCATGTAAAAGTGAGGCAGTTGCTGTTTTTGTTAAAATACTCTTCCACTCAACATCAGGCAAACTACATGCTTAATTAAATTAGCTCAAATTCTGTTTGATATTACTTAAAAGCAACATAAAAGTGTATGATTATTTAGACATGCGTTTTAGACATTGCTACAATAGTGGCTATTGGTAGGAAACTTGAGATTATGTATTTGCTGATAGACTTCACTTAAGGGCAGTGTTCATAAGGCTACATGACCCCTACATAAGCCTTTCATGACAACTGACATAAACCTTATTGAGCCTTTATAATGTCTGATTCCAACAAGCATAATTTGTTCAGGTGAAATCACATCAAAAGCAGTATTTAACAACTGGCGTGTATTAGAATGAGCCTTTACAAATGCTAATGCTGGTTTATGTCAGTTCACATGAGAGGCTCTGTAGGTGTCATGCAGTAGTAGCCATTTGATTTTCAAAGAGAAGTCAATTCTGGAAGATTGAAAAAGTATAACAGGCTTTAGAACGAAGGGTTTCAGGCAATAATTGACCTTTCCTTCATTTTTTTAAGCTTTCTGATTTTGGCCTAATTAAATGGGAAGAATCTTCAAGCAAGACAGCATTCGTAGAACATTTGGCAGATCGGGGGAACATTAGTTACGTTCCACCTGAAACTTTTGCCCAGAATCCTGAACCTCCTACAGCCAAGTATGACGTTTATAGGTGAGTTTGCGAAAAAGTTGTTTACTCTAGATTATGGTCTACAGACCACAGAAAATCTTAATTACATTAAAGTCAAAGTATTCACCATGTAACTGCTATGCCTCATTAAGGATCTGTTCTTCCTTAACAAAAGCTTCTCCATTGTGATGTGGGAGATTTTAACTCAGAAGCGGCCATACACTGGTAACATCCCTAATTTCACTCAATATGACTATATTTATTACTTTTTGTGAGACAGTACAATTCTGAGCGTATTAAGCACAGTATATGAATAAGAATTGTATTTAGATTGTATTTAGATGTTTGGTAGTATTTTTAATGGTGGTGTTACTTGTTCTTTGTCTGTTCCCTACTGTATATCAGGACATTTTTTTAATGCATTATAAGAAAATTATTATAGTTTTGTCACACCACATGATATGTGTATAAGAATAAACAGCCTTGGTTTACATTCTCTAAACAACTCTTTAACACAGGAATGAATATGACTGAAATTTTGATCAGAGTGTCATCTGGCAAAAGGCTCAGCCTGGAGAAGATACCTGATGACAAGCCTCAAGAGTGTGAGGACATGACTGGCTTAATGCAGCAATGCTGGCACCAAGACTGCTGCCAAAGGCCTGCCTTCTCTGGTAATAACACATCAGATAAAACATATGGCTTGAGTATAGACTGATGGGCCCTATTATAAATTACACCTATTTTATATCAATACATTTTATCAGCTCCACTTACCATATAGATGTACACTGCAGTGTAGAATTACACATTGTAGTCTATGCATCATTTGTCCCTTAACCCTGTTCAACAATGCTCAAGACCCCCACAAGACCACCGGTGAGCAGGTATTATGTGGTTGGATTAGTCTCAGTATTCACACGCACATACATGTGCAGACACGCACACTACTGAGAATGATACACCACCCAAATTATACCTGTCCACAGATGGTCATATGGAGGTCCTGACCACTAATGAAACTATAGATTGCACCTCTATGGTAAAACAGAATACAGATACAAAGAACAGAACGCAGATACAAAGTGCCTAATACTAACCTTTTAATGAAAACCATAAAGGAACCCAAGGATTAAGCACCATTTCTATGCATTCTTTTGACATTCATTTGCCTTTTTGACATAGAATTCAGTAAAGAAAACATGTATTATGGAATCTTTAATCAGCATTCTGTTTGTTTATATACTGAACAGGGCACCTTTAGTGAAGTATCTAATTATATTTTAACAAGAGATCTCATTAGAGTTATTTGATTTACCAGCTATATCAATGAATACAAATCATTATCATTTGCATTCATGCATTAAAATAGTTTAATAATTGTGCTAATTTTAATGCAGTGTTGTATAATTAGCAGAATGTAATTAAACCTGAGCATCAGATTACTAAAAGAAGGTGCTGTGATTAGCATGGTTATGTCTTCTGCACTTCACTTTTATCCCCCATGTTAAGCATCATTTGATAAAAGCATTTAAAGAATTTGCAGGTCAAAAATTGGCAGCACAGGAGAGCTAAACTGAGGAGAATTAACCTCTGTCAGAGTAAATTGAACTCGGAAGGAGGTTCCTCCAGCTGTGGTTATTTTACGCTCACATTGATCTCACTTTCTCTCTCTCTCTCTCTCTCTCTCTGCAGAAACGGTGTGTATGACTGAAGCTCTGAGTGATGTCCTGAAAATCCCAGACATGATCCCCGGGGGCAACATAAAGAAGAAGTCGCTTAAACTCAGATCATCCCTGAACACCTGGCACAGGACAGTAAGTGGAGTTTGGTCAATTGGCACATTGTCAGCAGTTGAGGGTGTTAGTAAAGCCAAATCTTAGCTGTGCTATTTTTAAATCTGTTACTCACACTTTATCTTCCATTTGTTCTATTTTGCCCCTTTCTTTAGACAAGGTAAAATTGGATCTTCTGAAACTTATTTTTTAAACTTTTTTCTGTTGAAAATGCTTTTCTAGAACTTTTACCATTATTTGCTTTTGTTTCTACTTTTTGCTTGTGCTCTAAGAGTTTTGTTTTTGTGTTTTACTTTAGTTTTGTGCTTTTTTCAGGACTCAAATAATACACCTGATAGACATCCAGGTTGGTTTTTCAATTTTTAATACCAATAAATGAATACATCCCAATTTAGAGAGGTTTTGAAGAAAAACTTTGCAGGCTTTAGAAGAAAATGTTTTATGAAGCAAATTATGTTTGTGAATATGATTTTCAAATTTGTCTCAATTAAATATATTTAATTAAATATATGATTTTTGTTGTGCATTGAACATTTGGCAGCTAGGGAAACATGGAATACATATTGTTGATAAAATTTTTAAATCTATTAGCATTTAAAAAAAAAAGGTTTTTCTGTCTGATGTGTTCTGTTTAACAGATAGTTCAGACCACAGCATTCAGTCTTACCTGGAGAAAAAAGATTTTGAATCTTTCAAGAATGTCTTAAGGAAAGAGCATGTCTCGATGCTCTTCAAGGATGACAACTCTCTCCTTCACCATGTTGTTGCAAGCAATGATGCTGAGAGTGTGCAGAGGGTGTTAAATCTGGGAGCTCCAGTGAACTGCCAAAGTGTCAGAGGCTACACACCACTAATTGTTGCTTTGCTGCGGAAGTTCTATGATATTTGCATCCTACTCATTGACCATGGGGCCAATGTAAACCTTGGTGACAAAGACCTCTGGACACCACTGCATTTTGCAGTGCAGGGTGGCGACGACCGCGCAGTTCGTCTTCTGCTGGACAACAAGGCCTCAGCTGATGTCAAAGACAAGGAGGGTTGGACGCCTCTGCAGCTGGCTGCACAAAATGGCCATGAGGGCGTCATGCGACTTTTGTTGCCACGCTTGACTAGCGTGGACGAGCAAGAGGAATTATCTGGAAGGACAGCACTGCATATGGCCTGCATGTATGGCTACCTAAACATAGCCAAACTCTTGATTGCAAAAGGAGCCGACCTAAATAGGACAGACGCTGAGCAGGCCACTGCTTTGCACTTGGCCGCTGAGGAGGGTCATTTCCGAGTTGCCCGGCTGCTGGTGATGAATGGGGCAGGCGTGAACAGCGTCAATGGGCGTAACTACAGTGCTTTGCACTTTGCTTCGATTAGGGGATGCACTGGCATATGCAGACTCTTACTGAACCATGGAGCAGACCCTAATGTCAGAACCCATCAGAAGTGGACACCAATGCACCTGGCTGCACTGAAGGGCCATCCAGAGACTGTGCTAGTGCTGGAGGAGCATAAAGGCTCAGTGAATGCCCGAGGCGAGGGTGGCTGGACGCCATTGCATCTGGCTTGCCACCACAGGCAAGAGGAGGTGGTGGCTGTGCTGTTGAATGTGGGTGCTGACCCCAACCTCAGGGAGGATAGCAACTGGACACCCCTTCACCTGGCCTGCAACAAAGGCATCTTCTCCAGCGTTCTGCAGCTCATCACCAAGCAGGCTGATGTCAATGCCCAGAACAATAGCCAGGACACCCCACTGCACCTGGCCATTCTGGCCGGCAATACTCAAGTTGTCAGAGCCCTGGTGATGAATAACGCACACAGACACACACTAAACTCTAGAGGATGCACCGCCTTGGCCTTGGCGAAGCAGAACCACAACAAAGAGATTGTGCAGTTACTGAACAGCGAGGAGACTAGGTGAGACATTCAAATCAAGGAACACATAATGGCAGATACCAGCATTAGGATGGTGGGGAGGAATGCATTGATTTCTTGCATCGATTCCATCCCTCCACCTTCTACTCCTCCCGCCTGTTTTGTGATTTATTTTTCTTGTTTTGTTAAAATATTGTTATTGATCGTGCAAAGGGACATTTTCATAATGGGATGGCTCATGAACAAAAAGAAACAAAAAGCCACCATCAGATACAGGCAGCCTGTCAGGAGTACACACCACCGTTAATCACACTTACACTGTGCTTCATTTGTTGCCAGGCAAAAATGTATTCAGAGCACTTTTGTAGCTTAATAAATATGTAAGCCAGCACTGACAGGAAGTAACATGTCTTAGTGTGTCTATAGACATAATCTCATTGAGAAGGAATGAAATCCATTCATGGCATTCCAATCCTTTAAACCACTTTCACAGCAGAGAGCTCAGAACTTGTGTGGCAACATTTTTTCTGCTGCTCCACTGTGCTCTACTGCTTGGCTTTACAATTGAAGTTCATGAGTTGTACAAACAACACGTATAATGACTTCATTATTACACAGTACAAGTAATTATTAAAATGGGAATAATTCGAACAACTGCACCAGGAGGGCCAGTGTCCAGCACAATTTGAAAGTCTATTCTGGCTGAAAGTTTATGCTGGCTATGATTGAAAGGTGTCAGAAGACACAGTGCATCATACTTTGCTGGGTATAGGGTTGTGTAGCCACAGACCAGTCAGAGTGCCAAAAGGACCTACAGTGGGCACATGAGCTTTAAAACTGGACGATGGAGCAATGGAAAAAGGCGACCTGGTTTGATGAATCGTCTTCACTTTTATATCACGTTTGAAAGAAGGCGTCTGTTGGGAAGACCAAGTACACTTCTTCATGGAAAGAGTTTCATAACGGCAGAGGTCTTTTTCGGAAGGATAATGCACCCTGCCACACTCCAGAATTTGTTCAGGTGGGTTCGGGTTGGCCTCCAAACTTTTTAGATCTCAGTTCAATCGAGCACATGTGGAAAGAGTTTGACAAACTAGTCTGATCCATGAAGGCCCCACCTCACAACTTACAGGATGTACAGGCTCTGCTGCTAAAGGTTTGGTGCCAGTTATAACAATACACTTTTAGGTGGAGTCAATGCAGGTCAACAGGTCAGAGCTGTTTTGGTTGCACAAGGGCGTGCATATATGTGTGTATGTCTCATTAATAAATAAGGTAGTAAATAAGGTTTTTGCCTTGCAGAGAATAAAAATACATGGTTTAAATATTATGGCTGATTGATGTATTTGGATGTGCTTGAGGATGCTGAGAAAGTATAAATCTGTGTCAAGGCAAAGAGAAGCTACATTTAATGAAAAAAGTAAAAACAATTTGGTCACCGCATACACTTATGCCATTTTTAATGTATTCACTGTTCTAAAATGTGAGACATTCTAAAATGCTTAGAAAAAAACAAAACGCTTCCACGATGTTAAGGTGCACAGCAGTTTTTTTTTATCTAAGTTGAATATACTGTAAAAGGCACACAAATTCTGAAAGAAAAGTAGAAAAATACAGATTGCACAGTAACTGCATTATAGTAAAACTGCTGATCCATTTTTATGGTAATCAATAACCTCCACATTTATTAATGCAAGATCATGCATGTACCATGCATGAAATGCAGCCTACTGCTGTTGGGGTGAGGAGAGGAGGGACTGGCGGTGCAAGAAGCAAAACTGCAGAGCAGAATCTGTGTGAATAAAGGAACATTGCAGCCTACCATTTTGCTGCTGATAATAGTGATCTTCCAACTTGTAAAGCTGTAGCATACAAATAATATTAAGCATTTATTAAGTCTTTTACTTGGAGCATTTGAAAGGTAAAAATATAATTTGAAATATAATTTTAAAAAAATTGAATGCAAGGAGAAAAGAATGCAATGAGAAAGGAAATCGGTACTTTCTTCCCTTAAGCTAGAAATACATAGAATCTGTGGCATACTTTATCATTAAATTTATCATTAAATTATTATTTTTTCAAGTCTTTTTATAATGTTTAAAGGCCATTTTTGCACACCGGTTTAGAAATATTGCATCAGAATGAGGTGTCTTGGTAAAACCCTTAATACTCCTTAGGAACTCTTCTGTTTGTTAATAAAAAATAATTCCATATTCATAGCTGGACTGAGGGTACAAGTGGAGGAATTTGAACACAACTACATGCCTCACAGTCTACTCCAAACTACAGCAGATTCAGTGCGTTAAAACACATTGTTGCACTTGAAGGATTCTTTTAGCTATGCACCCCTGATCTGTCAGAGGGTATTTGGCTCAGAGAACAGAAGATTTTGCGTCAAAGTATTGCTATATGCCCCATAAAGCTTCAGAATTGCTCTGATTGTGAAAGAGGGAGAGGGGCATGTGGCAATTCAGTAGAAACTAGGTGGTGAGTTTACTGTGTGATAAGTGACATAGCACCATGCAAATATAATGACTTTACCACGGTGAAAGAGTCTATGACACAAAATAAAATTTTGACAGAACATAATAAGTTAGTATGCTCAAGTGAGTATTAATAAAAATCATAATGTGATGTACATATTTTTATACCAAGCAATGTAGTCCATTTACAGGAGACAACAATAGCCAAGCAACAGAATGATCTAAGATAAATCCTTGACCATCTGAAGGTTTAATAACTTATGAATGCAAGTGCAGTGCAATATGCACCAATAATACACTAGAATTTAATGCAACATTTACAAAAGCAGCCTACTATGCAAAGTGTGCCTAGCCTTGCCTGCTAACTGCACTTACAATGAATAGGGTTTGAAAGGGACAGTGAAATAACAGTCAACAAACTAGCAAGCCTGACACATGTACATGCTTACAGTGGAAATAAAAACAATACTTGCTGGATATTTTATGCATTTTGCCAATCCAATCAAACTTATGTAAAAAAAAATTATATTCATCATTAATATTGTTTGATTAAATATTTATGCATACAATTTTGCAATTAGCAAAAAGAACGTCAATGTTGCCCTAGCAGTACCATCACAGCCCTGCAGGGGGACATCGCTTGTAGGTTGAAAACCACTGAACTAAAGTGGTAAATTAGAATCACATTTGGATTATCCATTTTAAAGTGCTGACATGGTAGTTAGAGCTGCTCTCGATTATTTCCTAATTTGATTTCTCAAAGTACTACCTACAGCCCAGCAGCAATAGCACGCAAAAGAGTATTGTGGATATTGTCTTCGTTTCCGCTGTGAACACATAGTATAAACAGACTGTGACTTGAGGAATAGTAAAGTTTGATTATTTTTTGTCAAATGCTAACCAGATATTGTCTAAGTCACACAGTTTTCTACAAATCTATTCCTCTCCACAGTTATTGTAAGACTATAGCTCTGGAAAAAATAAGAGACCACTGCAATTTATTTTTAAATCAGCATCTCTATAAGTATGACAACCATTCCATGCCAGTGTCATGAGGTGCTTCACAAGCACCACATTCTGCTTTATGAGGTACTGATTGGTAAGAGGTACCTGAATCAAATCTTATTTAATGAGGGAAAGTTTTAAAATACACATCTGTGATCAACACTCTACTCTTGCAATGCTACCAGTTGGATGGCAAAACACCACTAGAAGTTCATCAAAGTTAATTATTGCCATTTTGTTTAAGAGGTAACAATAGATTTGTTTCTGCATCATTTCTTTTACTTTCATATATTGTCAATTCCTTTAAAATTATGGTTTAAAGAACAATATTTTTATTTGAAAATTAGGAGAAATATTTTCAGCAGTTTTTAAAAACTAAGGCAAAGCTGTGCAGTTCAACATTTGCACCTATAAAAGACAAAACCTGAGAAACTGAACATTTTTGCAGTGGTCTCTTATTTTTTCCAGAGCTGTATTTTGTTGTAATAAGCCCTATTTATTAAACTCCCAGCTAAGACACTATAGAGTTTGCTAATCAGGATGTACGCTATCAGGTGTTGAAATAATCACACAGAGAAACAATCACGCAGAGAACTAAGAGTCAGTAGTCCTTAATTAGCCAAGAATCTTAGCATAAGAGTGAAGATACCACTGTTAGGCCACTTGAGTCATGGTGTTTACGTTACGTTACGTTTACGGCATTTAGCTGACGCTCTTATCCAGAGTGATGTACATCAGTGCTTAAATCGTCTACATCTGTTTCTTAATCCTGTAAAGCTAAACTCAAGTCCACATCCATTGTTCAACCAAGTTACTACATGCT
>JBBJLS010000001.1:20115974-20127275 GCA_037577275.1 Bryconaethiops microstoma
TGGTCTCAGGGTGGAGGAGAGTAACCAGTCCCCCTCTATAGTGCCCTCTGGAGGCCATGGAGTGGGACTGTTATAATTCTGCAAAACTTGTTCTGCCAGATAGCAGCTACTACGAAATATATTTTCATGGAAAGATCAATTTTCCAAGCACGTTTCAGGGACCAAATATTGTAAGTTAAAAAAATCCTCTTTCAGCTATTTAGAAAAGGTCAAGCTAAATCACAGCATGCACACACAAACACATACACACAAATATAAACACACCAGATAACTTTGTTTAACTACCTCTGTGTATTAAAATCAATAAGAAGAGATATTTATGCAAATAAAAATTCACTTCTGGTACAAAGAATAAACATTAAGTTGAGCTGATGCCTACTACAATATACAGCATATTGAATTAATCAGTGTTTATAAGCATGCTGTTTGAAACTGTGGAAACTGCTAGATTTAGTTCCATGGTGGTGGACAGAGGCTTTGAGCCCAGATTTTTAAACCCTTGGAATGTATTTTTAAATATTCATATTTCTCTAGGCAGCCTAGACAAGCCTCGTTTATGCAGACTGCAAAAATGACTTGAAAAAATTCAACCTGTTTTCACGTGCATCAGTATTTCCTGAGCAGTGTAATTAAGCCCTAATCATTCTCCCAATATTCTTTTCTGTCACGTTTCGCCGTGCATGGGGAGTGAGACAAGGCGCAGGTTCTAATAATGGTATTTATTTACAAAAAAACAGACTCTACTCAACAGAACATAAATAGGCACGAGGGCCTGTAAACACAAAAAAACGCCCCCCCCCCCAAAAAAAACTTTCTCGCTGACCCGTGAGCCACACACATCCTCCCCTCCATGAGCGCATACAGGTTGGACCGTGTGGATCCCACGTGTCAGCTCCCCAACAGTGTCCCCCTTCGGGTTAGCCCAGAGTAAAGCTCCCTTCGGAGAGCCCCCTTCACTATATCCCGATCAGGGGTACTAGAGCTCCCCTCAGGGAGCCCCCCTAAAAAATACAGCAGTCTTTTCCCCTCTCCAAGGACGCTATTCTTGAGTGCCTGGGGGGGTCAAGGTCTCTTCCAGGACAGCTTGTCCCAGTCTTTTGGGGGTAAATGTCCTGTTTGCAGGTGGGGGGCTTGCTTGTGCTCGCGAGGCGCCGGGGATACGAGCCCACGTCCCTTTTGCAAAGATGCCGTAGTCAGCGCGTCCTCGACCTGCTTCTTCGTGGTTGCAGGCGGGGGAGCTTTCCTGTACTCGGGGGCGCTGGGGAAGATGTCCCTCGCGGCCCGCACAGCAGCCCACATCCCTTTTTGCGGAGACGCCAAAATCAGCGCATCCTAGACCTGCCTTTGTGGTCTGCCACTGCATCCGTGTTGGGGAAAGACCATCAGGGGGAAACATCCCTTGATGCCGGCCGGAGATCCGGAATGCTCGATTCCAGCATGGGTGTAGGGGGGGCCAGGCTCGGCCCCTGAAGCTCTGTCTGATCACCTTCTGACAGCAGCTGCAGACAGTCCCGTGGTGCTGCAAGCTGGAGCCCTGCGGAGCCACCACCTGAAGCCTCCGCGGAGTCGCAGATGGTCCCGTGGTGCTGCAAGCTGGAGCCCTGCAGAGCTGGAGAAGGGAGTGTCTCAAGGGCCGCTACACAGGAGCGGACAGAGATGAAACGCGAGCCTCGGGACCAGCAACAAAGCCAAAAGAGCCCCAGGGGAACGCCCCTCTGCGCCGGCCTGAAAGCCAGGGAGCTCAGAGTGGGCTACAAGTCCGGAGGACCTGCACTCCAGACCACCTTTGTAGCCCACTGTCTCTGTGCTGGTACGAGGCTAGCTCACGCCCTCACCACGCTGCCTGTGAGGCAGCAGCCCTCATAGGGATTCCAAACCTGGGAGTCTGTGAAGAACCTGCAGCGCCTCTGCGTGGGCTGGTTATTCTGTCACATTTTGCTGTGCACAGGGAGTGAGGCAAGCCGCAAGGCGCAGGTTCTAATTATGATATTTATTTACAAAAAACAGACTCTACTCAACAGAACATAAATAGGCACAAGAGCCTGTAAACACAAAGCATAACTTAGAAACATAAGGCAGGGGTAGCGTGAGGGTGTATGTGAGGGATACATGAACTTGAAGAATTTAAATACAAGAACCAATCATAAAACACAAACACTTAAACTAAAATACTGGACAGGTGACAATGTGACACAAGACACAAACTTGCACTTAATTCAAAATAAAACAAAAACCCCAACAATAACTCCATTTCAGCCTCTAGAGGCCGCTCTGTGGACGTCACATTTTCAGTATTTCCAGTACACAAGTCATAAACTAATGGTCCCCTTAAACTGCCTTCATATCATTGATTTTTCTGTTTATTTTTATTGATCATTATGATTTTGTTCCCTATGTTAATGCATTTTCGTATTGTAGATTGTATATTATCATATATCATATTGTTCAGTATATTATTCATTGTGCCTTTATATATTGTTGTTGTTTTTATACTGCTGTACCTAAGAGACACCATCGACCGGAATCAAATTCCCTGTATGTGTTTGTTCACATACTTGGCCAACAAACGCGATTCTGATTCGGATTTGGATTCTTTATCCTAATTAATATGGTCTGTGATAATGTTTAGTCTATTTATTATTTCATAGGTTTTTCCATAATATTTCATCATGCATGATGAACACTTTGATTTAAATGATAAATATAAATATGAAAGGTGTTTTACAGCAATCATTATCATTGTCAGCAGCATTAACCCCAACACCAGTGTTATGCAAGTTCTTAAGGCTCTTTAGAAAAGCAATTAGGAATTAGTGTTCAAGCAATTAGTGTTCATACTGTTTACTTAGTTGTGTTTTATCTTGATGTCAATGGAGAGCATCAAATAAAACTTGTACTGGTTTAGGATTTAAACCCTAATTTACATCAGCCAGAAAAGCAATACACTCTGACCTGGACTGCATGTGGCATTTCATGCTTTAGTTTAGTCCACTAAAAAGAAATGCAAAAGGCACATTTCTGATGGAGCTTGTTTACGAAACTCTCTCCAAATGATTAGGAGAGAGTACTGCTCATTACTCTGCTTTAGTGCTGAGCCACTAATGATAATGAAGGTGATTATCCCAGAGATACTTACCTATCAATACTAATGGCACAAAGATTAAGAATGCTCGCTGTGCACATCATCACATCAAGGGTGACAAAGATGTCACAGTGAATTGTGCTAAACCTCCACTCTCCCACCACCTGTGGAAACACAAAACATAAGCTCTTTCAACCACAAAAACAAATTAGATACATAAACAACAAATTTTTTTCTGAGAGAAGGTTAAATTTTATGGTCAGTATGTCAGTTTTATGTCTTTTGTTGCCTTGTTTATAATGTGTTGTTGTCTTACTTATTTTGTTCCAACTGTAGAGGCTGCAACTTAGGCCAAAATGAAAAATCTTCATCAATATTTGCCCCAAGTGAGAATTTTTCAATAAAGTCAAGAAAAACTTTTTCTTGATAATGTGTTTTGAAGGTCGTGCACCTTCTGAGAAACTTCAGCTACTTGGGGTGGATTTTTAGGGATTCTTTTGATTTTTATTTCTCTTTTTTAGCAGGAATGCAGGTGAGATGGTATGTTATTGCTAGAAATTTGTAAATTGAATTTCACATCTGCTTTGACATTTTGACAGCAAATTTGACCATTTGTAGTAAAAGAGACCACAGATAGCAAGAGCATTTTCAAAGAAGTAAATTAGCAAACGACATACTCTACTGTACTGACAATTTCACTAGTACAACGTTTGGCCACAGTAGGAGTTCCAGGTTCAAACAATGGCATAGTGATAAAGAACTGAAAGCTGGAGGCAATGGATTGCAAGCAAACAAGGCTGAGCTTAGTGTATGGCGTAATGTTTTTGATTAGATAACAAATCAAATTTAATTATCTTAAAAATACAACTTAACAAATATTCTTTACCCATGTAATTTTGTATGTGTGCGGTCAATACATTACTGAACTCAGTAGTTAGATTGTTAGTCAGGATTGATTGACACAACTGGGATTTCCAGTCGCTGTGAAAACATTTGCATAAGGCTTGCTGGGTTTCGTGGTGAGAGAATTTTATACAAGGAAAACATGAACACAACATAAATCATGAGTTACACAATAAACTGTAATTTTAGGCTGGAATGACCCACTAATGTGCGTTCACCAAGATAGAAGAGATAAAAAGATGGATATACAGATAGACAAATTGGTGGATTTGTCAATTGATTGATTGATTGATTGATCTAACAGATTCATGTCTAAGTTCTTTGCTTGTATGTGCAGTTCTAGGAAAAACCTTTGCTTGGTATAAAAACTTCATTTACAAAATTCAAAGGATATTTAGAGTTTTTTCTACTCCACTATGGTACCTTTAAGAATGAGGTGTGTGTGTATGTGTGTGGATGCTATTGCTTCACCTATTCTGAAACTTTGCCCTTGCTGCCTCACTCTATTTAGATTTTGCATACTCTCCTATTTCTTTATTGTACAAATTAGACTCTCATTACCATGTGAATGAAAACTGCCAATTACGTTATTTTTGAAACTGCTGAATCGAACATGAATGATTGTCAAGCACCTAATGCAGCAGACTCAGTGAATTTGCATCCAAGTCTGAGACTGTTTGACTTCGCAGCTGTTATGTGCCATAAACTTGGCAGAGAAGTAATCTAGCTCAGGTCAATCTCATCCATGCTTCCTGTCTCCTGAGCGGCCTGCCAGTGCTTTCCGTGGCAGCTTCTGATTAATGTGTGTCCTCGGGCAGGCTGAGAGGCTCAGATCCCTTCTTGATGGGCCTGCGTTCGTGCCTCTAGAGTTTGCATCCCTTCCATTGATTAAAGAATTATTTGACACCTCTAATGAAAGTAGCTGTGGGTTGCCAGGATCAGTTCATCAACAGTTCTTTTTAGCTGTAATGAGGCCCACTACTAGCCTATCAGTATTAGATGTTGCTACAGATTTTAAACAAACAGTTCTTCAGTATTGAGCCAATACTCCATGTAAGTCATAATTCACAAATTTATCAAACAATTAATTGGTGTATAAATAATTGCAATGAACAATTTAATTTTCCTTCTTGTTCATCACATGCAGTCTGAAGTGGATCACTTCCTAAGTGTCAGTTGGTAGCTATTGACTGTTCAAGTATACAAACACTAATCAATACTTCTCTCTAAAGGTGTTACAGTCCAAGTCACACATTTTGTTGTTGTCGTGGGTGTAAATGATTCCCTTTTTTGTTATAAAATGCGATGTCTGCTTTTGCCGTAACCCAACAGCTGTGGAAAATAATTGCAGTCAGTTTAAATAATTGCGTTCCAGCAGTTATGAAAGACTTTGAAAGGCCTGCATGTGACAAGAGAGTAATGTATCACAAAGGCATTAAAGAAAAATTTGTCAACCATTTGACAAATTTCAATAATCGTTCTCCATCCAGCAAATTCAGTGATTTTCAGGACTCTTGGTATAATTGCTGAAATATATTTGCATAAAATTGGATTAAGAAGTTATGTGTAGGACAGGACATGTCTAAACCATATTTGAGAAGCATTTAAAATCATTACGTGACCATCAAGCAGAATGTGCATGAGAACCTCATAACTGGTTTTGCGGCCACACGCTCAAACCCAGAATTGTGAGCCACACAATACCCATTATAAAGAAATAGCATTTTTAGATGGTTGTGCTGCCCTTGTACTGCCAGCAAAGAAAAGAAAACTAAAACTGTACATGCATAGCAAAAAGAAGCCTCTTTTGATCTTGCATGCTGAGATAAACAAGCAGTTATCACAGGTCACTTAAGGGTCAGAATGTCATCGTCACTGAAGAAAGGCTTTTAATTTTGTTGCACTAATAATCGTGGAAGGGCACAATCTAATTTGAGGCATTTTTCAGTCTTCAGCGGCAACGCCTCGGTTGTGCCTATCGTGGCCCTGGTGAGCAGAATGAAGCATAAAATCTAATTTGTATTATGACTTGAACTACTTACTGAAAATAAAATCACTCACACAGCAGTTTACAGTAGCTGCTGCAGTCATTAGAAAGACAGTATCTTAAATATTATGCAAAATGCCATATTTTTCTAAAGCATATTAATTCACACACTGAGTCTCGGGATTATTTCACTCTAAGCAGAGGGCCCAGTGTGAAGGGACCTAAATTATGGATTGGATGGGTAATTTGATCACAAATCAGAATGGCTCAGTGAGATACACAAGGGAGACTCCTCTTCTGCAGACTGTGGTCCAAAATATCAACATAAACTGTAGAATGGCTAAGAATGGATGCCTCAAAGTAGCTCTCTCAACCACACAGCTACTCCAGTAGGTTTAATGTACAATGGGTAACTGAAGTTTGTTACTGGGAGTGTCTATATAAGTATACTGACATTCGTTCTCATGACAGTTTAATGTGTCTGAGGACAATTTCTCTAAATTCCAGGATAATTTGTATTCTGGTGATTTGATGCGATACGTAGCAAGCCATGAACAATTTATTTGTGACTGACAAATTATACAGCAAGACTCTGCTTGGCCTTAATAGACTATTGACTGAGGCTTTGTTCATCATCTTCAGTCATTTACAAAGCAGCACCATAACAAATGAGAAATATGCATAAAAAGAATCTCATAAAAAGAATCTGAAAAAGAATTAAACTCTTTAATTTCCCACCTGTGTATGTTGAGCTGTCAGTGAGTTGTCTATGTTCTAGGTTTGAAAGTAGGCAGAACACACACTCTGTTGATCCAATTAGGATGAATTCTAACATTCTAAACTCAAATCAGTTAAATCAATAGAATTGTGCCCTCATGAGATAACCCTTTATTACTTCCACAGGTGGGGTATTTGCATTGTTACAGCAACAAAGTGGACAGAACAAGAGAAGAAAGCACACAATTGAATAAAAGTTATACAACACAACAGTACAATGTAAAGCTATGTATGCATTAAAATTTACCTCAAGGTAGACCACCCACGGCATAACCAGAGTGGCCACTAGCAGGTCAGCCACGGCCAAGCTAACGATCAGGTAGTTGGTGGTGGTCTGCAGGGCTTTCTCTCTAGACACAGCCATGCACACCAGCACGTTGCCGAAGACGATGACAAAGATGAGCAGTGTGAGTAGCATGGCATAGTAGTTGTACTGGTGTCTTTCTCCTCCTTCTGTAGTGTTGAAGCTGTGGAAGCCCTCTTCCAAAGTGCTCTCATTGTAGGCATACTCTCTGAAGGCTTCCATCAGCTGAGAGGGGCTGAGGCCCAGAAGAGGCCCTGAAAGCACAGAGAGACACAGAGGAAACTTCATATGTAACCACAAGCTATATATTCAGTCCGTGTATTTAGTACTTACAATAGTAAAACAATGCTTTAGAAGAACCTCCTTTGGTTCCCTAGTACAGTGGTTCTCAAACCAGTTCACAGGAATGCCAAGATATTCCTGATTTTTGCTCTAGCCCTCATTTTTACAAAGTTGAATAAGATGTGCAAATGAGACGGACACGGTTTTTAAGGTTTAAAGAACCTTCTATTAAAAAGGTTGTATAGAACCGAAGGATCTTAAGGATTTTTTGTCATGCCAGAGAACTTTTTCTCTATAGAGCATAAAATACATGAATGGTTGTTTTTAAAAGAAGCACATTTGGAAATGCAGCATACATTCTTACATAAAACCATTTAATCTTTTTTTTAATGTGTGCTCTGTCATGTACAGTGTAAAAAAATATTATTGCCTTAAATATTCTACAACAAACATTAATTGGTCCCTTTACATAAGTGGAGATTCATTAAAAAGAAGTGTTCTATTTCTCTCTGTTAGGAAAAAGAGTTATTTAATGAGCCATTCATTGAGAGGTGAATGGTTCCTTCTCCAAAGCAGTTCTTCTTTGGCACTGCTCCAAGAAACACTGTTTGGCACCTTTATATTTTTTGAGTAGGAATCTCTATTTAGCTTAAGTATCTATAATCTTTGCTCCAAGGCACAAATCTGTTCATTTACGCCCTGCTCTATTCCTGGTCAACCATGCTCTGTCTCAGTTCATCTCTGTTTATGGGAGAGTGGCTCTCACATGTTGTTCTCATTGTTCTTTCAAAGCCTTTTTGAGCTGTGCATGTGCCTTGACTAACTGGGACATAAGTCTCCTCCCAGCTTACTGCACTCCCTGTACCATGTCCAAGAAATGTAGACAAAAACAACGCTCCCTCATACAGGCCATATCCTAAATAATAGGACAGAGCAATGAGAGGCATTTCATAAATGTCTCAACAAAGCAAGCGCATTGCGCATTATGTCTATAGACAGCCGTTCTAAAGAGCAGGATGCAACTGATTCATTGTGCACTAACAAATACTTTGCAGTCAAGCAAACTGCAATATTTGTGAGCTCAGCATGTGTTATCTTAGTTATTAAGAAGTGGAAAGAGGAAGACTGTGTGAGAAAGGAAAACAATCCAAACCCACAGCTGCACTCCATAAGCAACAGTTTGACAAAAATCTAATACAACAATTTTTCACTTAGAAAACTGCCAAGACATGTTTCCAAATTTTGCCTCTTGATTTAGCACTGAAGCTACAATGCTAATGTTGCTAATAAATACAAGAAGTGCATAGTCACCCAAATCTTTTCATCAAATATATCTCAAAACTTCATCCTGCACAAACCGCAACCAGACTTTCATTCAGGTGGGACAGATTGGTCAATGTGGTTTAGGTTTGATCTACCATAAGCTAAAAAGTGACAAAATGTCACTGTATAGGCAACCTTTCACTTACGGGGTATGAGTGCTGATGATTGTCACTTTTTGTGACAATGACTGTCATCAATGCAGAGGAATCTGAATATTCTTCCTTCTGATCAGTCTTCAGCTCCTGATGGTAAAATTGTGTTTTTATAGCTCACAGTACTCCTGCTCCCATACTGTGTTCTAAATCACATCCACATGTCTAAGGCACCCAAATGAAGAGCTGGATGCAGAAATAATTTGGTTGACTACTGACTTCTATTGTTGTTAGCAATGTTAGGGTTAGGGATAGGGTTAGATCCAGTTAGAAACTAAAGAAGCAAATTTTGGATTACAAACATCTTGGTTGACTAACTACGTGTGGTAAGTGAAAAATTATAGGAATTTGATTTTTTGTTGAACTGTTACTTTAATGTATGGCTAAAATGGCACAAAGTAAATAGCTGTGATCATTTCAGTTTACCCTCTGGTGCTGAGAACACCATGGATTACAGAGCTACACAGTTAGAGAAGTTAAGCTATGTCAATCTTTTACGGTTAGCCTCTAATGGCAGCCACACTGTCCAGTTTTATGCATGGATATACTTGTATTACCTTATGTGTGTGATGGGATCCAAACTCAGAACAATATATTTGGTTAGGCAAAACAAAATTTCCAACAGTGATCACACAACAAGCTGTACCTCCGTGTGTCAGCCGACTCACGTAATTCACATTTAGCCGTAAGATAAAAGATGCAGCCCCACATTAGAGTCAAGTCTTTCCAAGCAGACTTAACAGATCCAATATCTCTGCCTACAGGCAAAAGCATTGAACTCATATTCACTTTCTGTCTTGCATTTCTTGAAAGACATGCTTTACGGTCTATAGATACAATTATATGAATGGGCCATATGTGTCCATTCACATAACAAATCGATGCATCAATTTATGGATGCTTTTCACCCATACAGCACCCTGGGCAATAAATGAACCACTATTATTTTCACAAAGATGCAAATGGAAGACGCTTGCTGAGATGATCTTTTCATGCAAATGCAATAACTCTCAACTCTAGACAATGTAATCTATGCATCTTGGAATCATTTATGTATGATTTGCAGACAAAAATCTTGCATAGTTTGTTGTTTTGTGCCTCTTTTTTCTGAGTTTAGCCTACTGACAGCTTTTCAGACGCAATCTTGATGGGCCCCCTTAGCAATTCATGAAGTTGTGACTTTACGTCCTTATCACCTCGAACAGTTCTGGTGCCATTTTTGGAAGGAATAACATTACTAAAGAAAAGTTCCACGGGCAGCAAACCTAATCCAACATTAGACTTTAAGATGTGTTTTGTAGACCCAGGAACACACATCATTACCTTCAAGATGTACTCTGGAACTGCTTCTTCATATCTAGAGCTAGGCAATGCGACCATATTTACAGTTACCATGATAAATTAGATCACAATATGTCTCACAACACTACATTTTCATATCATAGATATCAGTACTTAACGAACAGTGAAGTATGTTCCATCACTAAGAGTATATTATGACATATTGTGCAAATTTTAAAATTATCATGATACTATATTTTTGCCTTATTGCCCACCTCCACAGTGCATCTTGAAGCAATTCAAAATGTCCCTGAAATCATGTTGAAATGCGTTCACGTCCTTACGACTATGCGCTTATGACAATACATTTTCATTCGAGTTTGGCAGGATACCATTTTTTTCTTTCCTGATACCAGTGTCAAAACCTAGTATTGACAAATACTATCCATCCATCCATCCATCCATCCATCCATCCATCCATCCATCCATGCATTATCTGTGCCACTTATCCTTAACCACGGCTGGAGGGAGGTGCTGGAGTACTGACCAATATGGATAATATTTCTTTCTCTAAAAACTACTTTAATCTGTTTAATTGAAGCCCTTCACTTGCGACCTAAAATTAATCTATCACTCTGCTACTACACAGGAAGAAGTGCAAGGCTAACAAATATGGTATCACACAGTGTAAATGTGTGCTATTTTAGATCATATTTGTTACAGAATTGAAACCTTTCTTTTTTCCCCTCTGATATTCCATCCAGCATTTTCAGCAGGACATACCAATCAATACTAACATCCCATCTCTATTTAGGGTGATATATTACTGTATGTCACACTTTTTTGCACATATCATTGTAACACCGCATGCATTATAAAAAGACCTCAGACATTTACACTAATTATAGAGAGTGTGTAAACAAAAACAACAAGCAGTGTATGGTATTATATAGAAGTGTATTATACTAGTATACTACAGTGTACTAACTGCATAAACCACATCCATGCGCAAAAAAAAAGCTAGTTACAGTGGGGCAAAAAAGTATTATTCAGCCACCAATTGTGCAAGTTCTCCCTCTTAAAAAGATGAGAGAGGCCTGTAATTTTCATCATAGGTATACTTCAACTATGAGAGACAAAATGAGAAAAAAAATCCAGAAAATCACATTGTCTGATTTTTAAAGAATTTATTTGCAAATTATGGTGGAAA
>JBBJLS010000001.1:20127375-20169586 GCA_037577275.1 Bryconaethiops microstoma
TGTGTATGTGTATGTGTGTGTGTGTGTGTGTGTGTGTGTGTGTGTGTGTGTGTGTGTGTGTGTGTGTGTGTGTGTGTTTGTGGGTTTCATGTACAACATGTTTACTTATTATTATTCAGCATTTCTTGACATTGCATTTCAGCATGAAATTCCATTTAGTGTTGTACTTCCAGCTTTGGCATCATTTTCTGGATTAAAACTTCAAAAAACTGTGTGCATGCATGTGTGTGTGTTCAGGATCCAGCCCCTTCATCTCTTCATCGTGTGTCTGATCATTGCACTCTTCTCGCTGCTTCAGAGAGGAGTTTTCTGGTTAATGGCTGAGGATGAAAAACTGAACTGTAAGAAGTACTGGTGGTCCAACCTGCTGCTCATCAACAACCTCTTCACCATCACTGACATAGTACGAATCTGTGAATGAATTATATGTCTCACTGAGCTCAGTTATATACTGTGACAGTTTGAATTTGTGCTTAAATCAGTAATCTATAAATGAATTCAAGAAACATTATATTTATATGAAACCTCTTTTTCTGTTTAAGTGTGCTCCTTGGACCTGGTACCTCTCTATTGACTTCCAGTTTTATGCAACAACACCTTTGCTCATTTTTCTCTATAGACTGTGAGTACAGTTCATATATTGTCTAAACACATTGTTTAAAGTGAAACTGGTCATTTAAAGATAAAATAATGTGGCAATAATGTTAAGCTGTGTTAAATAATGCTAAGCTGTGGTATTCCTTTTGTATATTTCAGGAACAAATATGTGCTGGTTGCCGTGGCTATCATTCTGTTGGTCCTGTCGAGCTTGGCTGGGGCTCTGATCACTGCATTCCTGCACCTACCTGTACATCAACCCACCACACTGTACGGAAACCACCTGATACACTGTCTTTACTTATTTTTGTTTTAGATTTTTCCCCTAGTGTAAGGCTCTCCCCTGTCTCTGGAAATATATTAATTAGGAAACCATGAAAAATTAAAAAATTGGTCCATCAGTCTCTTTCTTAGAGGGACTTCAGCATGAGAATTCAGAACATGCACTATGATCACAAAGGGAAACTGTTAACTGCTTTTTCTTCAAGAAGGTACGATGATGTTGTTAAATTAATTGACTTAGTTTCACTGATTTGTTGCTACAGCCTTAATTTAGTGTTGCCTCTAAAGATTCAGATGCTGCTAGAGATTGCACATGACCAAAATTATGTGGACACTGAATCATCTATTTGAACTTCAACCTGATCATTTCAACAGAAAATCTTAACAATAATTTGTTGCAATGCCAGCTTCCAGGCCATCTTGGAAAGATCACACAAGATTTTGGAATATGGTAATGGAGATTTGCTTTCATTCAACCCAAAGGCATTAATGAGGTTTGGCACTTATGCTGGTTGATAATGATGCTGGCACTGTCGCTCAAATTTCATGCCAAAGGTGTTTAGCAGGTGTAGAGATCTATGCAAACCAGTCAACTTCTCCACGCCATTCTTTTGGACTGTTACCACAAAATTAGAAGCACACCATTCTAATGTGAAAGTGATCATTCTGTCATACGTGAACACACCACAGCACACAGTGTGAACAGCACAAAATTCTTCCTCTGTATTTAACCCATTCACCAAGTGAAGCAGGGGGCAGCCAGGAACTGATATTTTCACTGTGCGGTCCATAAAAAGGATCAGCTAAAACCTCGATAGTGTTTGGACTGGTAAGACGACAGGTTCTCAGGGATGAATCCTGATAAGACAGCTGTCAGCCTGAGCCAGCTGGCTTCTGGACCCCAACCTGCGGTTTGCACTCAGGATGCTGCAAAGGTGAAGATGTGCACCACGGGGAGAAAAGACGAATCCAGCAAGCTGATCATAGCCCTCCAGAGATCTTAAATCCCCCGCTGCTCCTGCTCCTGAGGTGGCAAGAATTGCAGTTTGTGTTCCACAGACAAATGTCATTTTCACTGAATGTCTGCGTTAAAGTTTGACAAAGACAGAGGTAATAGCATAGGCTCTGAGTTTGAAAGGTGTTTTTTTTGCCCTTTCTCTATCAATATAATTCTGTCATTAAGCATGATGGATTACTGAAAGCATGGGACACAGCATGCTTCAAAAGCACCTCTTACATGTGGCAACTACATGCTGATGGGCTGTGTTAAAGCCACATGTTTAATTCTCTCTGTGTGTGGCTTGACAGATATGATCATTACTTCTTAATAGAGAAATATTATGTTCTCCAGTGTGACAGCCCTGTCTTCATTAAGCCTCAGCCCCAATCTCAGTGCGGTTTGATCTTATGGATGTACACAGCCGAATCTGTGACTTATGGAGCTTTTTATTGGTCCCATTCCACAGTCAAACAACATTCACACCAACAGCAACAACATACATCAGCTTTCACAGATGCACAGTCATAAATGCACAGTCAATCTACCATGTGTTAAAAGTGTTAAAAGTAAGCTATTGAATTCACTTGATTCACAGTCAAGGGGAGAGAGGTGCACAACCTAACACAGGGTGAAATGGACATGGGTGATTTATGCAGTTAAATAGCAAAAAACACACTGGTCATATTTTTGGTCATATTTTTATATTCCTATAGCAACCTCATCTGAGAATGTTGAACAAATCTAACAGATTTGGACCCATATGTAACCGACTGTTCATTAGAACCTGTATATTCAGTGGTTTGGACCAAGAGATAAATGATCACTTGGTAGCCTGTTTCTTTAATGATGCATTGTATTATTCTGATCTGTCCCAGATCAGAATAATATAATATAGTAATGCTAACAAACACAAAGATAGCCTCCATGCATAGTAATGTGTCCTCACAGGACGGGCACACACACATGCAGCTGATAAGCTTGACAATTCAAGCCCCTGAATTCACCACTCGTGCCCACTTGCTAATATCTATAATATCATTCATCTGTATTTAAAATCCAGGCTAGCGTTGATTAGTGTAAGCTTTAAACAAAAAGAACATTAACACACCTGGCTTGTCAGCAGCATTGGTAATGAGTGTTGAAGGAGCAGAGCAGGCTGAAGCACGCAGTGACGTCTTTGCTCTATTGTTAGTGTAATGAACACCTGGCCATCAGTATAGTGCTAAATCGGCCACGGTTCTGCAGCCCGTACCACAGTGCTGACACAACTATGCACGTTTCTTAGTTAAAAAGTGATGAATCTTGATGAATAAAAAAATAAGACCTTCCCATTACTAAAAACATCATTATTCATGTTGAAAGAGCACCACAGGATGAAGCACCATTTTTCTCGGAACCCGTTTTCTCTGAACTACTCAGAAAATGAAAGTCCACGTGTAGGAAACCTTTCAATTCTTTATGACCGTACAGTTTCATCAATGGGCTTAATGAAAAAAAATGTCTTGCTTGAACAACACAACTAAACCCTAAAACTCATCTCCTATTAACTGCCATTAAGTCAGTCTTAAATCTGTAGTGAGAAGCTGGTCCTTACAAGTAATGCACTGCTTGACCTCAGGTAAGCACCCAAGTAAGCACTTGACAGCTTAGATTCACCAGAACAGAATATATTAAACCACAGGGACCAAATATTATCCAGATTAAAAGAGATTAAAACTTCAGACAGCTTCAGAATCATCTTTTTTATGTGCTCGGATAAATTAGATTCCTTCACTGTCCAGGAGTTAATGCTCAGATGAAAGGTCACCTTTTGATGATTATTCCACCTTTATTCATGGATTTGACTGAAAAAAATGAGCTTGATTACCGGGTTCCAGACCCGGTATTTTACTGTACATCCAAATTTCTTTTTCAGCCCTCTGTATAAATATGTAGTGGTTCCTGCTCAGCAGTTCTCCAAGGTGTGATATTTAACATACTGCTGTGATGTGGTTATTGGAAAGTGACCTGTCCATGACAGAATTCTTTGCAATCTGAAAAACTGCAGTAACAACAAGAATTCTGCAGGATTCTGCCGCAGCTTTGAACCGGCTTTACAGCACACCTAAGAAACATGATTAAACGGACAATGTTTGCAGTCATTCACCGCTACATAAGGGAGGGAAATGAGTTGAGATTAATATAATTGCTGTGGAGACACTTCTACAAAGCTTCTGCACTTGTGCTGTGGTTTAGAGAACTCTTCACTAGCAAATAGTATGAGACACATAGTTAATAAAAAAAATGTAAATTGAACTGAAGCCAATAGATATGCATGAATTTAAAATTTGAGAGATAATGTGGTAGTAATATTGGCAATCAAATTTATGGAGCACTGATCTGATAAAATGTGATGAAAAATTTGTCATTTATCATCAATGTGATCTATATTTGAGTGAGGAAATAACAGTTTAGAACAAGACTCTTTCGGGTGGGAATCCAAGACAACATAACTGCCTTGCTCCCTTTGGGTGGACTCATCACTCAGCTCCATGTCAGACAACAGGAGCATCTGTGAGCTGATGTAACACAACAGCGTTTTTAGGTGCCCAATTCCAATTATGTTGCATTTGCATGAGTTTGAAATTATGTGGAAGCAATTTGCCCAGCTGGTGAGGTCGAATTGGTTAAAAAATGAGGTTGAAATATAATAATAAAAATAAATAAGTGAAAATTCTGTCATATGCGAACACTCCACAGCACAACATTTTTCCTCTGCATTTAACCCAACCAAGTGAAGCAGACAGGAACACAGCAGTGTGTGGGGACAGTACCTCGGTCAGAATACCTCAGAAGTGCTTAGCAGTCTTGGGACTCAAACTCACAACTGTCTGATTGCAGGGCAAATGCCCTAACCTCTAGTCTACCAGCTGCCCTTGGTAAAAAAATTAATTGATAACAAAAGTGATGTAATCTGAGATGTTTTGGCAAAATTATTTACCTTTTGAGTAACTGTTTCTTGAATCATTCATCATTTAACTAAAGCTATTCTTGTTTTTCACCTAAAGTTCCTCTGAAAACAAAGCTATTGTTTTTGCTTATGTTAGCTTTTGGAGGAATACTTACACTGTATAATTACTACATGCAATAACAAGCAATTTTACCATTAAAAATGAAAGCAGGCTGCATATTAATAATTCATTGCATTACACGTTCCTCAAACACTGACATTTTTCATTTCCATAACTCTCCAGAAAATTCTCATCTGCATATATGGAGTAGTAAGAGCAGATAAGAGTGCAAATAAGGAAAAATATTTTCCTTTGAGGGTTTTGAAGAACTAGTCATGTTTTTTTTAATAAGGTGGAAACAGAGTGACACAAGGCAGGAAATAATTTATGTTGACAACATTGGTTGTGACACATTGAGTTTTAGTCTTTTCCAACTGTTCTTGTAAATGAGATGCTTCAGGAATCTTCAGAAAATATAAAAAAATACGTCATTTAAAAAAGGGTTTACCCCAAATACATAAGTACAAGCCAAGAATCTTTTAGAAGCTTTATTTTATAATTTTCTAGTAGTAGAGGAGTAACATTATTGTTTGTCCAGTAATGGTGAGAAGGTAAACAGCCAAAAAGTACCTTAAACAGTGGGCCTGATCTCCACAGTGTCTGATATAATGTAAAGAGTTTTGATATAGCGCTGTCTTTAGTTTATCATATTCTCATGAATATGTTTCCTGGACAGAAAGGAGCTGACCTAGATCAGATCTAAGAAATATTAGCTCGTTTCAGTCCTTGCAGAAATATACGGAATATCTTCCTACAGAGTTTCAGGTGCATGTCAGTTCGTCTGTTTTATTCATTTTTTTCGAATAATGAATTCTAGGGCCTGGTAGGTGAGAGCACTCTTGGGTAACTTCAACCGTGCCACCCCCAGGCCTGCCAGATAAGAGCTGTTTAAAGCCACCAGCTAAGATTGATGATTTTTAAAATTTAATTAAAATTAAGCTCAATTTCCATCCACTGTAACATTCACATTAGCATAGTTTCACAAGATTAATTCAGCTCAGACTTTGCAGTGAAATCTTGTTCTGAGAACTGACCACACATGGCAAGCCTCATTGACTGTCATGCATATATGGTTGTGTACTTTTCAGCGCTTACTCATTTTGACAGTTGTTGGGCTACTGTTAAAGTCAGATAAGGAGAGATTTCCAGTCACCCTAGCATGCTGTGACAATGAGAGAGCTCATTTTTTATTTTTCTGGGCTCTTATCAGCCACAAACACCACACAGCACTTTACTTTGGTTATTCTACACCAGATGGAACTGATTTTGCATAAACCTAGGAGAACGGAGCTAAAGTGTGCAACTGCAGTTCCAGCAGAGAACTTCCACTTTGTCATCCTTGGGAAAACCTAATGTTTTCCTTCAGGCAAAAGTTAGCATTGCAGCAAGTTAAATTACAACAAACATTATTTTTATGGAAACTACAATTTGCATAACAAGAACACGTGCATATATACTTGTTTTACTGTACTGGTGGAACAGCAGGGATGTGAGAAAGTGTTTAAAGCAGGTAGTGCTGAAATATTTAAATGATAAAAAATATACACTACCAGTCGAAAGTTTTAGCACAGACTGAGATTTCCTACATTTACTCACTTAAGTCACTTAATATTTAGTAAAAATACACTCAGTATTCTTTGCTTTTCGAATAAATGTACAATATACTCACCATTTCAGTTTTTTATTAGGCAGAAAATGGCATGTATTTTATTCATCACTACTGACCTACAAATAGCCACCTAATATAATTATCATTATAATGTGGATCACCAGACAAGTGATAGATATTTAACAAGTGATGAAACAGTTAACAAGTACATTTAAAGTAAAAGGACAATCTAGAATGTAACTCTGCATCACCACACAACCAGTTAACTGGATATCAGACATGCACTGTTATGGATTCTTTCATCTTATAAAGAAAACTTGATTTATTTGACATATTTCCATTTAGAGTGGTTCACTCAGACCCCACGGTGGCATAGTAGGTGGCACTGTTGCCTCACACTTCAAAGGGTGGATGTTCGGATCTGGGTCCTGGCCTTGTGTGCATGTGGAGTTTGTATGTCCTCCTCGTGGTGGTGTTGGCTTTTTCCGGGGTCTTCCTCCCACAGTCCAAAGACATGCGCGTCGGGTGAATAGGGGATTCAAAATTGACCGTGAATGTGAAAACGAATGGTGTTTTCACATTCAACAGACAAGTTTTGTTTGACACTGCATTCAAATACATAGACTTTAATATGTAATTGGTCCTCCCTTCACAGCTATAACAGGTTCCACTCTTCTTGGAAGGCTTCCCATGAGCCTTTGGAATGTTTTTGTGTGAATTTGAGCCCTTTCATTCTGTAGAGCATTCATGAGGTCAGGCACTATTTTGGATGAGAAGGTCTGGCTCACAATCTCTGTTCCAGTGTTGGATGGGGTTGAAGTCAGGGCTCTGTGTGGGCCGGTCAAGTTCTTCCACACCGAACTTATCCAACCATGTCTTTATGGACCTTGCTTTGTGCACTGGGGCACAGTCATGCTGGAATAGAAAAGGTTCTTTCCCAAACTGTGTCCACAAATATGGTGTTATACAAAATGTCTTGGTATGCTGAAGCATTAAGATTGCCATTCACTGGAAGTAAGGGGCCACATGAATTCAACAATTAAGAGGTGTATTCCAATACTTTTTCCCATTTAGTGAATGTATTGAACACACACATCTATATACATATGCATGTATGTGTAGATATTGCAATCTGTATGTGTGGCGGTGGACTATCGGCAGACAGAGGTTAAGGACCAGAACAATATCCCTTTTGTCTCCCTTCTCTAGGTAGAGTCCTGAGTTTGTCTAGGCTTAAATCAGCTTTGCAGAGAATGAATGCATGTGCTGTGAAGAATATTAAAGAAGCTTCTCCTAATCAGATGCCTCATCTTTGCCTACCTGCCCGCTCTGCAGTAATCTGCACGGCTTGAGCGCTGCTGAGCATACCACTACAGAAGGCCAAAGGAGGTAACTCTGGGTTACAAGCTCTGGTGTTTAGACCACATGCTGTCAACGGAGGCACCAGTGGAACATCCCTAGGGTGTGTGTGCATCTGCTCTGCTTTTACGTGTACTCAAATGTAGATGAAGTAGATAAGTTTCAGGCCTGTCCACAAACTGCTGCTGTGCAGTATATTATCAAAGTCTACAACAGATAGAACTCATAGTGAAAAAAACACATAATGACAAAGATTTTAATCAAGCTTAACACAAAAATGCTAAAACGCCTATCCCATATTTTGACTGTTGAAAATTAATCTGTCTCAAAGAGAATACTGCCATCCAATGGTGAGTGTAGCAAAAGCATCCAAAGAATGTTATAACGTATTGTATACCACAAAAAGAGGGGGAACCAGCTAAGCCACCATTAGGTATTTGCTCCAATGACTAAAAGTAAAATTCCTTAATCACTCAATAAGCCACATTAACCAATTAAAAAGCCAGGTCCACCAGATCAACCAGCATTTTTCCAGTGTGACTGGTATATCATCGCAACCTTAATGTCTTTACAGTCCAATCCAAAAACAGCCTTTTTTTCTGAAATTACTGAAAGTTAATTTGCTGTATGTTTTGCATTATTGTCTTTTTGCAACATTCAGTCTTTTCTGAAGATTTTCATATGTTTAACCAACCATCTGATCTAATAAAAGTCAGTTGATTCTCAAAAGGGTTAGAGTTAAGACCATAGTGGGTGTGCACTTTTATCCCAGAGGGCTGGTGTGGCTGCAGGTTAAAGAAGCTGAAGCCTGATCAATTTCATATGTTTAGACCCACATCCATTTGGCTCATTGCTTCTAAATGCAGGACTGAATGCCACAGTAAATCCTTTCTACCTGTGGCCATTAGACTGTGTAATTCCTCCCCATTCTGTAGGTGATCTGTTTTATGAAGTTTTATGTCAGTCTGTTTTGAATTGGATTTGTACAATATTTAGCTCAGCTGTTTAATCTGTGAGTTGATTGAATGTTAATCTTATTACCATATCATCTGCTTTTATGCTTTTATTGCATTTATTTTACTGCATTAACACTGTTACTTTCATAAGCCATTCTGCACTACTTATCTGTTGCTGTAACACTAAATCTTTACATACATGTCAGTGTTACACTGTTATTTATTACATTAATGTCCTTGTCATTATTTTTGCTCTGTTGTTTATTGCATTTTTTTCTATTGTCTTATGATCTTTTAGTCTTTTTTGTTGCACCGAGCATTCAAATGGCACAAGAATTTCCCTTATCTTCCCTTACCTTATCTTATCTTATCTTATCTCATCTTATCTTGTAAAAATAGACACCACCGGTTTAGGACCAGGGCTGAGGGCAAGGACTAGGTTTTGGACTAAGACATAGAACAATGGTTTCAATTGAGTCTTAGATTTAGGGTTAAAGAAAATTATGATGAAATTTAATAAACATGGTGGAATAAAGTAAAGTGCCACAGCACACAGTTTGAACAATGTAAAAAAATACTTTCTCTGTATTTGACCCATATAACCCATTCACCAAGTGACCCAATGCCTGAGGAGCAATGTGTGCTGATTGAATCTTGCTCAAGGGTACCTTAGTGGTGCCACTGGCAATCCAGGGATTCAAACCCACGGCCTTCCGAACACAGGGGCAACTCCCTAACCACCAGCTGCCCCACAAAAGTTAAAAGTTAGAGGCCAAGTAAGCATTTACTAAGTGTCTACAGTATCAAATAAGGTGTTATTTATGAATACACAGCCTGGAGCTGGGCTGGCCAAACGGAGTATCCAGTGTGTGTCACCCAACTGAGGGAGACGGAAGGAAAACCGGCTCCTACACACAGGAGTAAGTGGAACTAGATACCACGGTATTGCTTTTCAGCGTATAGCAGCAGGCTTCTCTGGCTTCCATTTCAGCTCTTCCCTCTAGGCGCAATGTGGGGATATTATAAAACGTAATACATGAAAGCGAAACCAGTCATTACCAGTCCAAGGTTTTTGCATGCTACAGGTTTTTACCATTCATCCATTTATTTCATAAACTGCAGAATTTTATTCTTGTTAAGCGTTGGGAAGCTGTTGAGTGAATGACTATAAATGAAAATGTCAAATTAGACTAGTTTCCTAAATAACATGGAAAAAATATGTAACAGTGCATATTTGACATCTTATTAACTGGTTGTGTGGTGATGCAGAGTCAAATTCTAGATTGTCCTTTAACTTTAAATGCACTTATTAACTGTTTCATCTCACTGGTCATTTAATAGCTTGTATTGATCCACATTAAAATTATATTAGTTGGCTTTTTGTAGGTCAGTAGTGATGATTAAAAAATATGCCAAATAAATGGTGAACATTGGTAGAACCATAATCGAATAAGATTACTAACTGTGCACCAACCCTACCATCACAACTGATGGTCCTAAACACAAGGAATTCCACTAATGAACTCTTGACGATGAACTTCATGAATCTGATTTTAAAAAATGCCAAGAGTGTACAAAACTGTCATCAGAGCAATAGGTGATGTTTTCAGTATTAATCTACAATGTAGCCAATAATAAAAACAAACAAAATCGTTGAATGAGAAAGTGTGTCCAAACTTTTGACTGGTAGTGTATTTGTTAGCAAAGAATATTGAATGTATTTTAAGTGAGTAACATACAAAGGTAGTGTAAATCCCCTCTTTAATACCTCAATCTGCTTTAATACCTCAAGTTTGGTTTCTGCTGGACCCTTAAACTTTTGTTTGGGGTTCTTCTTTGTTTTTGCTCTTACAGGCCTTGTTTCAGGTTGTTAGGCTTCAAGGAGCCACTTCTCCTCAGTCACAACCCCCGCGCTAACACACTCACATTGGGAATGACTTCGCTGGTTCGAGCCTGAGTTCCACACGCTCACCAACCTCGTGCTTTTCCAATAAACCCCTTTAACATCCTGTACTGCTTTGCACTAATGTCAGCTTGTACCTGGCATCCCACATCACAGTCAACAAGATTTTTCTCTTTTTATTTTCCTCTTGTCAGTTGAGCTACAACTTCTTTTATTTCTTATTCATATCTGTGCAAATTATACTGTCTACTATACATATTGCACCTGTTCAACCAAATGGTCATTACACCACACAGTTTGAAAAGGGTTTAGAGCAGATGGATCCACTAGTCTGGGCTACAAAGTGTGTTAACAGCTCCTGAGAAACATTAAAGTTCCTTAAAAAAATTCATGTCCTGATTCTTAATTATTTCTACTGGAAAATATATACATTTACCATTAATTTACTCGTGTGGATACATCGAACTTTCAATTGAGTGAGGGTTTGACGTAGTACCCACACTACTTGTGAACAGCATGTCTTCATATTAAGGTTTTTCTACAGATTCTTTTATTGGATTTGTTTAGATTTTACATTTTACATTATTCTTGTTTTTGTATCTTTGTGTGTCTGTCATAACATAAGCAGTTTCCCCCGGGATCAGTAAATTTTCTGATTCTGATTGTACACTTTTTCTCTGCTTATGGTCTTCTCAAGTCTCAGATTAACATGGTGGCGCAAGATCTCTGAGAAATGAAACAGTACTATAATCTCCTGAGCAGCAGAGGGAGACAGAGACCACATGACTATCAGCTGTGTTTCAGGTGGCTATAAGCAAAATATAATTCTAGTTTATGGGGTAATGAATAAGCTAATCAGTCCACCAGCTCCATGACTAGTTTTGGCAGCTCATACTGCTGTACTGTAAATGACTGTTTTGCTTTTTACTATGGGACTGAAATGATCAACAGTGAAACATTTACTATTGTTAATAGCCTTACTGTTCTAGATTGTGATAAAGCAATGTGTAAAGCTGTTACAGTTATTACAATATCACCTGATTGTAATAATTTGACCTGGTTGCAGCTGATGACTTGATCAATAGCTACAGTTGTAACGAGTTCAACAAGCAATAGTGTAATGTGCGCATTTCATCATTACAGCTTGAGGAGAATGAATGTAAATATAACAGAATAGATTAGAACATACTAGAAGGTGCATTAACTGAGATAAGGAACTCAAAAAAAGCTCTAACTGTTAACATTTGGAGGGCAGTACGGAGTGATATTTTTTCTTGTATCAGCTAGTCTGACTGAAGAAACAAGAGCTTGTAGAATGCATGACTTTGCTTTAATGGTAGATGACAAGCTTTCACAAGAGTTATACAGCTGTTTTTGGACAGGGCATGAAAACAAGTCACAAATGTCTTTTAGTAGTGTCAGCTTCGTTAAAAACAGTGCAAAAGGCAATGCCAAAGGTTCCAGAGGAAAGAAAAAACTATATAAGCAGTTATTGCACGCTATCAAATATAAAAGTAAATACCAACAGTACACATCCACAAGTTAATTGTCACTTGCATGATTTACCCAGCCGCACTGATTGTGTTGCTATTCATGTAGCTCGTGAAACCACACGTAAAAAAATAGCCGCTCATAGTGTAGACGGAGACAAAGTACAGCACACAACCTGTCCACAGAAACTGTAAGATTAGTAGTGAGTATAAAGTCACCACAATAGCATTACTGAGCAACGATCAATACCAATGAGGGATTTCAGCATTGTTGCAGTATGCATTTACACTGTTGATGTACAGACTCTTCTAATGTTAGAAGGTATGCTATTTATGTCACTAGCTTTTTTAGCATGTACACAAAATCAACTCCAAAAGCTCGCGGTGAAGCGGCTGAGAAACTTAAAGACAACACTCTGTAATTTCATTCACACATGAAAGCATAAAGCTATATGTAGGTTACTGAATGTGCCATGTACAAGTACAATGAGCTAGGTCGTGATGCAAGTCATTTTGTATATAAAAGAGACAAGGGCCCCTCATGGCCCCTCATAGCCCCTCCCAAAATTTTTTCTTTTTGTTCTATCAAAATGGTAAGAACAGTGTATATTAAAGAAAGCGAAAGGCTTTTAAACGATGAATATCAAAATTAGGCAAATACATTGTTCATTAACAGGCAGCGTGTTAGCATTTTAGTCACGATTTCCATTCTGGTTAATCTCCTCTAAGGCAAAAAACAAAACTGAGGAAACACGAACAAGACCTCGTTTTGCTCTGGGATTAACAGTATATAGCTCATCACTGAGAAAGAGAGAGAGAGAGAGAGACTGGGATAAAGAAGGGTAATAATTGTACAGTGAAGAGTTTGCCTCACGTCACATAAGTAAGACGTTTGGCAGGTTCTCTGTTATCTCAGGGCAGCTCTCACGCCGGCAGCCTGCCTGCAAAGATCAGCTCACACGCGCCCCTTTTCAAGCCAATCACCAGGATGAATCATCAGTACCTGAAATAGAAAACAATGTCAGTATTCAAACCAAGGCTTTAATAATTAACCTCCTGTTCGCACATCTTATAAAACTAGGTAGCATGCTGTTAACTCTGACAAAAGTGTATTTACTGCATTTACTATATTTTTCATCAACACAGTTATTGCCCAAAAGTAAGTAAACAGACAACCAAATAATGCTTCACTGAAGACCAGTATTTATAAGGCTTCATGACACACATGTAAACCATTCATGACAACTGAAATCAACCTACATTAACATTTATAAAGGCTTATTCCAACAAACATCCGTTGTCATAAAGGCTACCTTTTAGAGTCCTTTAACCAATAAAATAAGCCTTTGTAAATGTTTGTGTACAGCTGTCCAGGGTATTTTTCTGCTTTTCACTCAGTGAGCTCTAGGATAGGCTCCAGCACCCCTGTGTCCCTGGTTAAGGATAGGCGATTCAGATAATGGATGGATGGATGGATGGAAAGGTTTGTGTGGGTTTACATCAGTTGTCATGACTGGTTCATGTACGTCTTGTATCCTTACAAATACTGGTGTTCAGTGTTGTGGACAACTGTGTAGAGGTTATTCATTTTAAAATGATGTTCCCATTTGAATAGAGTAAATTCAATGCATAACTTTTGTCAGTGCATGTGACTATAAACTCCATTTTCCTATTTTCAAACCCAAATTTAAATCAAGTAAATGTTTTTTTACCTACTAGTATCTATTACCATAGTATTTTTTTTACAACTATATTTTTATAACTAATATTCCAGTAACATGAGACCAATTATGCCTAACCGCCAAAACCACTGATACCATTAAAAGTACACGAGCCACGGCATGCTCACTGTTATAAAAAGAATCCTGAGATGACATTTGAAAAGTGCTACTGGTGGGCTGCATAGTACAGCTCTTTGTTCTGCATCCTATTTGGCCATTCACACACGGCATTTGGCATAAGAGCAGCCCATGGTCTCCAATACTGCTGCTGTGCTGCACTTCACCTCCCATTTGACTAGCCTGTGAGAGATCCTGTACTAGTACATGGTGGAAAGAGTTCACGGTCAGATGGGGAAGAACGCATGGTTGAAGCAGACAGCCATGAGAGGATATGGATGGAATTTCAGGTCAACAGCTTGTCAGGTCAGATCAGGTCGAGGGAGAAAAGAGACAGAAGTGGAGGAGGGTGTGTTTTGGTTAGCCAAACACGATGAGTTGGTGTTGGTGAGGGTTAGGTGACATGGTAAAGCGAGAGGTAAATTCAAAATACCGTACTGTGTGTGTGACAACCCCTTTTATTCCGTTACTGCGGGACCCGGGTTCTCTTTATTTTCAGAAGGAATGGCTAGGTAGTCTGTCCTGTAGACACAGGGGTACAAAGAAAGAGGCAAAATCTAAGAAGGTGCAGCTCTACTGCACCATTATACTTAGGGTCCTTCTGAAGGGCTACCATTAGTGCAGAAAAACAAACCACCACCACAATCATAAAATGGATGCTAATTGAATCCATTTTCGCCCTTCATTCAGGGGAATCTAATTTGATATGATCTAATTTGCTTCTCCAGTATACAGCGATTTAAAACAGCCATAAAAACATGGTTGACAAACAAAAACATCAAACAATGGCTGAAACCTGTTATTATGGGGAAAAAAGTGCAAAGGTTTTCAATAGCCTTGTATTGTGTTCAATGGCTGTAGAGGATGGATGGGTATCAGTGCAAAATCTGATTAGGATAGATAGGCCTGGAGAGAGTCCAGCAGTGTTTCCTGTCTGCATTATATGACCAATATGATTAGGGCTCACTAATGCATCTAGAGCATTTTGGACACATGCACATTCATGTGTATATCGCTGTGGAGAATCATGATATCATTAACTTACAGAGAATGTATTTGGAATTCTCAGCTAGTGGCCGAAATCTTAAATCTGTTCATACAATTCACTTTGATCTAAATTGGAGATGGATGTAATATGTATAAACTAGATCCTATAATGGGTGAAAATGGGGCCTGACAAATGTGTCAAGACACAAAAAATTTGTGATGAACTTCATGATCACGTCAACATTTAACACATTACTGACTATTACTAAGTACAACAATATTTTGGATGTAATCAGAGTTCTAAAATGTGTTTCTGAATATTTGCAAACAACTTGAAAATTGCCAGAGTAATTTTTTAAGAACAGCCTACAGCAGTCCTTTAATTGAGACATAGCAAATGACAACAGTGTCATCGGTACTTTTTTTAAACCATCCTGCAGCCTCACAAAATTTTCTTGTGTAACTGCAAGAAAGGGAGTACATGCCACACCAACCCTCTAAATGAACTGCATCATTATGGCATGCATTCATTTAGCAAACTAACCTATAGTGGGTGAACTAATGAAGGTCTTTTATTAGCACTGCTTCACTCTCAGATTGTTACTGTCCCATAGATCTTATTTTACTAGGATATTCTATTTCTATGGTATGAAATAGAAATTTCAATATTTCAATATTGTTAAACTGCAATATGAAATTTCAACCACATACACAGGGTAAAACATCATTGTACATATATATATGTATCATTTCTTTCAAATTAAACCCACCTGACACATACTCATTATGTTGCCTTTACGTTCAGAAACAGTCTTTCTCATGTGAAAGCCAGATACTCACGCACTGTCCTGCGCTTGCTCATCTGACTTGGAGATTTTTCTATAGCAGTAGATCATTTCCACCAGCAGCCAGAAGGTGAGGAACACCAGCAACACGTACATCATAATCTCTGAGTACAGTGCTGTGGAGTCTCGAATCGCTGACACACACACAACATACATTTAGAACAGATTAGTGTTTAGACATGCGTAAATGAGTAAAATGATTATGTATTCTGATTTTAAAAATGAAAGGGTCAAAAACAAGACAAGGCCTCGAGAGATGAGCCAGATACAGAGTAGCATGTCTATGATGATTTTTTGGAGGGAAATTGATTAGTATTAGCAAGTTTAGACAGTCTAAATTTCATCATACAATAATACAATACAATGCAATGCAAAAAAATACACCCTACGGTATATCCTGTGAAATAATTATTCTGTTAATGATCACATACATAATTCAGAAAGCTTAATGCTTATCCAGCTACAGCATGTGCATAAACAAATGGCCCATGGCATGGTTTAGTTCAATGGTTGGAAAAACCAACTGCCTTTAGTCACTTGAGTTGATCTAAACAAATTTATGTTTAGTAATTAATTCAACAGCATATTTACCAGTATCCTTTTAAGAACTCCTCAAACGACCAAAGGTAACTGGTTTATCCACACACTTTGACTGAACCAGCAGATTTTTCTGGTGTGACAAGAGAAACAGTTACATTTATTGTCTTACTTTTTAATTTATAAATAGTAGTAACCAAGTAGACTTCGGAAATCCAGTGTGCCTTTATACATTTTCACTATTTTATGACCAAAAAAATCTGAGTAGAATGTTTTCACGACTTGCCATGCATGGTAAACTTCTTATTTTGAAAACTTTATCTACATAGTATCTAGGATAAAGTGGGCCATCAAGCAATAAACACTTGTCAATGGATCTTTAAAATGAGTGATGATTTTTAGACAGTGTTAGTTTGCATATTGTTGCATTTTCTATAATCTCTGTGTTTCACATGCACACATATCCACTGGACAATCCATGCTCAAATATGCTTAAAATAAAATCTACGGTAATGACACATGGAGATGTGATGAAATCATTTCGTTACAAACAAATAAAGACTAGCTGAGCAGCGTGTGAAAAATGTTACAGAACTTCTCAGTTTTATCATTTTCAGTGGAACAGTACTGCAATACACTATATGACTGAATATTTATTTATTTTTTGCATGGAGTTATATCATTTGAACATGAAGTGTTCAGCCTGAAGAGGAAAAAGTTGAGAAATGTTGCTTTAACAGCTCATTGCAAGCAGTGCAGCACATGTGAAAACTGATGTATTCTGATGTAGCCTAATTAAGGGAAGGCCAAAAACAGTCATCAGAAGACATAAATAATATTTGCATACGTATTATATTTATCTATTAGTGTTGGAATGCTAGTTTTTGCACTGCACTTGATAGTATTACACAAAAATGGCATGAAATATGAAAGCTGAGTCGTACTGTACATTTGTGGATATTAACTGATGCATAATTCCAGGCAGCTTCTAGATCCACCACTCAGATACAGCACTGTCTATTTCTATCTGTGCATCAAATAGCCTGTGCTTGAGACACAGATAGAGATAATGCATAGTGGATGAATGTGAAAGTAGAAACAAATATACGTTATTTAAAGTATATTCGACTGAAGTGGAAGAAACTGTGCATTCAGCAATCTCAAGGCAGGCATCCACAGAATAGTATACAAGCCAGAATCTGTACATTACCCCTTAAAATAGAAACAGTAGTTGGTTAGATAAAACTCATCCCCTGAAAACAACTGCAGAGTGCAGTAAATAATAATAAAAACAGAACAAAGCATACTATTACTTGAACAACACAAAGAACACGAAACTGTATGGCAACGGGAAATCATTTCAGTTAAAGGTCTGAACTCATTTGACGATACACAGACATATCTAAGTTGAATATTATTTTTTTGGAGTAGATTAATTATGGACGAGGCCAAAGCACGACCATACACAACGGACAGTCAACAGCATAGTTCAGGTGGCACAAAGCAAGGTTAAAACATGGTCGGCTGAGGAAGTAAACACGTAAAACAATGCTTCAGTGGTGAACAAACGTACCTTTCTCTCTTACCACCAGGTTGATTGTGATGTTGTAACTAGAGGTAGGGGTATAAAAGTCGAAGTAAAACGTGCGATGTACCACACACACATATTTGCCGCTGTCATTCAGTGTAACATTTGTAATGCTGATGGAGACATCCTGTAGGTCTTTGCTGCCATTCCAGACCAGACGTCCTTTCCAAGGTCCACCCAGATCCCGCGCTGAGTTATCATACAGGTAGATCTAATGGATGGAGATATGATAAATATATAAAAGAGATTTGCCTTCTAGAATATTGTGCTTATCAGCTGGTGTACTAAAACTTTTTAGCAACAGTTGAAAAGCCGGGTGTTAGAGAGTGGTAAAGAGACACTGGCCTGTGTGGTGCACCGTCTGAGCAGAGAAAGTATTATTATTAATTTGCATCTTTTTTCATTTGAATAATTTCTGGAAAGTGCTTTGAGCTGCATTTCTTGTAAGAAAGGTATTATTATTATTTAAGCAGTTAGTAGTTTACTAGTTAGTAGTTATATTAGTAGTAATAGTAGTAGTAACTTCTACATTCATTTTCCTTTTTTTACACTATTGAAGCATGTCTATAATCACTTATTATACAAGCATACCTGTAATCACTTATTATTATGCCAAAATAAGTATTGTTAAATGCAAACAACATGTATTGGATGTAATGGATCAAATGCCAAAAAACACTACAGTCTCTGATTCAGCTGAATTTTTAAAACAAATCCCATAATCTTTGAAATTTTTATTACTCTGTTAAGATAACAACCACACACTTTGACATGAGTACTGCAACTGCACAAATGCTACTATACTAGCAAAGTAGAACTACTTATTAAAGAGTGATGGCTGTATGTACTAACACTAATGATTCACCCAATTTTTTAAAAAGAGATTTTAGAAATATTTTGAAATATTTTAAGAAGAGGCCATGTGAAGAGATTCACAGCAGAGCACTTCACTGTTTCTGTATGTTTTCCAGTCAACATGACTAAAACACATTTTGAAGAAATGGCTTTATATTAATGATGTGTACTGTATAAAGGTACAGCATGCAAAGTGCATCAGTCAGCTGGTCAGATTATCCCTTTATGACACAGTTTGATGGCAAAAAAGGTTTACAGGTACAAACAATCACTTCTTAGCCCAATATTTTGTCGCAGGAAAAAAAACACTGCACTTGAGGGCGATGTCCCACATAATTGGTATTAACAGAAAAAATTAATCAAGTGTGTTTGAGCAGGCATTTCACCAAACTCTGCTAGTCAGTTGTGCACCCCAGGTTGAAAGTAACAAAAAAGTTTATGTCATTAGTATTTGTTCATAACTGGATACTAACATAGCACATAAGTGTGGATTTGTAATGGCTGAGTGCAATCATATAAAAGTACACAAAAACAGTGAAGCACATTATTTAAAAAGAGCTACATATTTGTGTTATGGATAAAGTTTACATCTGAAGATTGAACTCATAGGATCATGATGAGCTTACGTGGTGACGGCCACTTTTAGGATCGATGTAATACCAGTTCACTTTGGTCACAGCCTCAATTTCCTCCCTCTTCATGCATGAGATGCAGGTGAGCTTCATGGGCTTCCCCACAACTGCATTTGTTTCGATATCTTCTTTCTGTGTTTGTGCATTTGGATCCACGCACACCAGTATGCATTCTCGCACTGGAGATGAGTGGCAGAGATCAGAAATTATTTCCACATCTGTATTGGGCCCACATTAATCTTAAAATTAATAACCAAAAGACCCAAAAGACATAGTTAGCATATATTCTTTTCTTCCTTCTGCCAAACATTTAGCCTCAATGTGCTCATTTGCCTAAGGAGGTCAATTAAATCAGCAGCATACTTCTGTCAGGGGAGAACAGAAGTGCAAGATCATTATCCATTATGAGTCGGAATCCCAGAAAGAGTGAAATCTACTTGTGCTCGTCAGCTTGTCCTCATAGTTCCTGACCCAAACCAGACATACCACACTGGCCACTATTGGCCACCACCCAATAAGGACAACATAGCAGAGGGTCTGAATGAAAACCATTGATGCAGAAATTAAAACACTCTGGAGTGTCAGCCAAAGCTGTGATTGTGAATGTAGTCTCTTGTGTCGTTGTTTGAAATGGAGTCCATCTTACATAACACGCAGCCCCGAGCTGATGCTGTCAACATTGATCACATCTTCTCGTTTTGAAGGGTCAGACAAGCAAATGGAAACATTGGCTGTAACGTGGCATTCAAGACCCCACCAGAGGAAGTACAATGCTAAACAAATTTGTTATTTTTGCTACTAGTAGGCTACATTCAGTGTGAACCAAAGCCCACAGCAAGGGGATCAGACTCTTTGGAACACCAAAAACCCCACACTGTGGATAGCCAGTGTGTGTGGGTGTGTAAGTGAGTATTTGAATAACTTAATATAAAGTATGTGGCCTGTTTTTATAGCTATTTGATGTAGCAAAGCCTGTCAGCACTTACTTTGTTTTATGCTTTCTTATTAATTATTTATGATGTATTATTATTCTTAACAACACAAGCCCATTAAAGCAACATAATATAAAAAACCATAAAATCCATTTAGGTCTGTTATTTGTCTTAATATCGACAATTTGAAAGAATGCATAGCTTTTTAAAATAAAAATGATGTAAAAATAGTTTTTAATTTAATCCTATTAATTAAATATTTGAATAAATGGTTGACATGTTGATGAAGTATCAAAATAGCTCAATGACTGTTAGTTGCAGCCCTACTAAACACAGTTAGCGATGATTATGTGATCAAATACTTTTGCAATTAAGTCATATACTACATCTTTGTTAAAGTTTACTTTGCATCTTATATGCTTTGTAAAGTATGCAGATCTGAGAACACACACACACACACACACACACTTATAAGTGTATAACGGTGAAAAAATATTGACTCTTTGTGTGTGGATGTATTGTGTTCCGTAAGTCATATAGAAGATGAAGAGTGTTTGCAGCCAAAGCTCAGACTTACCAGCAAACATCAGGAGTGAAAGACAAAGCAGGAGGGCCCTCATTCTTGTGATAGGAGGGCGGCGTCCTGGCCTGGGTGTCTCCCTGAGCCCAGCGAACTGAAAAGAAGATCAGAGAGAGAGAGAGAGAGAGAGAGAGAGAGAGAGAGAGAGAGAGAGAGAGAGAGATTAAACAATAACCAGAGGACCACTGAGTATTGACTGAGGATCTGAATGAAACTCAAAGTCATAAGTGGATTCTACAGCACCATGGACAGCAACACTGTGAACAAAATCTACAATAATGACTAATAATGACAGTAAAACCCAAAAAATACATCGCCAGGGTTTGTACATGAAATTAAACAGGAAAACAGCAACGTAAGTGAAACGTATTTGAAGTTGGAGAGCCTTCAGACACACGAAAAAATTGCTCTTATTTCGAAGGGAGAAGTTTGAAGATAGCGTTGCTGAAGTCGTACCTCTACAGACAGACTAGACTACATCCAGACCCTCTCCAGAAAAGACCAATTCGAAGTCTCCTCGCTCCTTTCCTTCATGGCTCGTCGGGAGGAGGAACCAGAACACGAAGACCTGTGGATTCGGGAGATTTCCTCTAAAAATAAAATCCCTCAGAAAAGAGGCGAGACTGGCCCAAACTCAAGAGACTCCGATACAATTACGAACGAGGAAAGAGCGGTTGGGAGCAGTTTCTGTTTCACATCCGTTCGATTAGTAAAAGCGATCCTATCCTCTCTCTGTCTCTCTCTCTCTACTCACCGCCCTCCATTCTCTCTCTCTCCCACTCTCACTCTCGCTACTCACCGCCCTCCATTCTCTCTCTCTCTCTCTCTCTCTCTCTCCCCCACTATCACTCTCTCTCACTACTCACCGCCCTCCACTCTCTCTCTCTCTCTCTCTTTCTCTCTCTCTCTCTACTCACCTCCCTCCGCTTTCTCTCTCTCTCTCTCTTTCTCTCTCTCTCTCTCTCTCTCTCTCTCTATCCCCTTTACTATCTCTCTCTTAGTGTGAGTGTTTTTTTTTTTTTACCTAAATAGCCACTCACTCTACTCATCGTTTTCCTACTCTGCGCATGCGCCAGCGACTCAACCCTAAACACCGAGCTTATTCCGACCCTGGATTGTACATGATCTTTGTAAGCCCCTCGTTTGCATATTTAAACAATTTCAAACGTTCAATTTATCACATTTTGCTCATCTATGCAAATGGTTGGAATCTGCATTCTAAGAATCTCAATCCCTTGCCTTCCGTCTCACTTTCTATAACATGCAGTTTTAGCATTTTTCAGCGTTCAGTGGAACAGAAGTTTGAGATTTTTAATATTTATATACTATACTATATATTGTACATTATATTGTGTAATATATATTTTATAATATACTGTATATATAATATATACTATATTATATAATATACATACTATATTTATGTTTAGTTTCTACCACTGAATCATGTCCATTCCTTTGTAGGAGAAGCATTCTCTTTGTCACTTGTCCTTTTTTTTTGACCACAAAACTCCATTGTACATGCACATTTCTGATGACTGGTATATAGGCTAACAGTGTTGCGTGTGTTATGGCTCCGTAGGTGCAGCTAGCCTGATCCGGACGTGCTCATGCCACAGGGATTATGCAACACAGTAAAGCTGCTGCAAGGAGGAAGCTTAGTCAGAGCCTCACACATTTACCACACCCCAGTGAAGCACACATTAACATCATTCCCTCTACCATCAGCTTGAATCTCCAGCGGTATGATCAACGCTCCAGCAACCGACATCCAGTCACTTCAGACAGAACGGAACATGAACGAACCAAGAGTGCTTTAACTACCACTGTGGGCCTGCTTCGGTTAGCTCTAAAAGCAGGGGTCCAGCAGCGTTCAAACCCACTCACTAGTCCCTCTTCATCTCGGAGAGCGGCTTCACCGCAATTATGGCAATTATTTTATGAGTCACACTGCAAATGGTGTGGGCTTTGAGTTAGAACCAGAACAGAGTGACATTGATGGATAATACTGCATTTTTCTAAGAGCACTTTAGAAAAGCCTTTCTTTTTAAAAGAAATAATCCAACTTCAGCCAAACTTTAAGCTCATTATACAGAACTAGTTTTATGCTGCGGGCAATTCACATGGCTGTATACATCAGGACACACATTGATTGATGAACATCTGGGGTTTAGGATGAATAAAATCCCTTGTTCTCTGCATCTCAGTAATCCATACTTGACCTTTTCACATGCATTAACACCCATATAGATATAGTTTTTGAAACAGTATTCCAAAGCTTGCGGTTTACTGTGTGGATTAAACAGATTTACCTTCACTCACTTTCATAGCTGACTTCAAGATAAGTGAGAGTGTGAACATCTAGCATTAATCTGATCAAGGTACTAATGTATAGGGGATCAAGAGGAGTTTAGCACAAAGGTTGGAGTCAGGGATTTAAAGATTTCCATTGGGATTATGTTTCCATTTCAAATGGGATTCTGCATAATACTGACCTCACACGAGCAAATATCAAAAAAGTATTATTTATTTTCTTGGCAATGCAGCAAAGCCAATCTTTATTGCTGTTGTAGTTTAATTGATACAACCTCCTCTTGAATCTACCATTTGGGGCAGAGATTGCTTGGAGATCGTCTCTAACGCAGTGTGACATGGCATTAATGTGCTGTAATAACAATAGCAAGGGTGTGTGCTGCTGAGGGAGTGAGGCGCTGGCAGCCGGCTGAGACTTGTCTCAGACTAAAAATGGCAGGCATGGTGGTTGCCATATCCACGAGATAGGGAAACCATGGCAACAGCGATGCAGGAGGACAGCATGCACTGAGCAGCCCAGTGTAATGCCCTCGTCTGGGAGGGGATTGTAGAACCCTGCTAGTCTGTTTATTACCCTCACAGGCCACAAATAGCAATCTACCATGTAAGCCAAACTAAGTGTTTACCATTATTACCTCCTATCCCACTACAATCAAGAAATGTAAATTTGTTTAGTATCACTACTATTACTTGTTCATAAATGGACATAAACCCTCCTTAATACCATGGTGTTCTATGATGATCAAGAAATATAAACTATTGCCAGTGGTTTTTGGGAACAATATACTCTTAGTACAAATCCAGTAAGATATTGTTTTGCAACTATTATAACCAAGAAATACAAAGCATTAACAGTATATATCAGGCATATTTATTTTGGTATGAAGAGATATGACCAGTCTCCTCAAGCTCATAGCACAAGAATATTAATTTTGATTTTCACTCTTACTAATATCTTTGGATAAACATGATTTCACTGTATTCTCGCCATATGGTGAGTCATGCATGTGGATAGGAGTTCCCTTAGGTGGATTATAGACAACTCTGGAGAGCGCAACTAGATTGTGTATCAGCAATCTGGGTACCGCCAGCAAATCCTTTCAAATAACCCAAGGCTATTTTTTTTTGCAGCTGTTGCATTACACAATTAAAGCATCTTGAGCAAATTGTACCCTTCACTCCCCAGTATTTATTGTTTTTTGCAGTTTATTGTTTTTTGCAGTTTGTTTTTTGTTCTGTAATATCACAAATGGTTTATATGTATGTCATTAAAATGTATTATTAGCTGTTATTAGTATATTCAAAATATAATGAAAATATTGCACTATATTTTCATAACATATTGCTGTATATTGTTTTACTGTGCATTTGTGTTTCATGTAAATTCTTCATAGTAAGTAATACCCTTGTCTCACCAGTGGATAGCAGTCAGGTGAGAGTAACCACAGTGACACCACGCCTCCTTGAAAGCATGTACTTTGGTCTTTTACTTATTAAACGTACTTGCTGCGTTGTTTTGTCAAACAGAATACAGATGTTTATTACAGTGCTGCATGGGGGTAAGTGCTGCTCTATATTTTTTGTATATCTAGCATCTGAAATCAAGCTGTTTTTCTCTTCTTTGCGGCAGTAGCAGCCTATGCTTTACATAAGGGAAAGATTTACAGTAGATGATGGAACTTTGGTGTGAGGATTTGACTGTCAGAGCATTAGGGAGATCAAGTGATGCTGGATTATTCTGGATCAAAAAAACAGCTAATATTCTTCCCAAAGGTATTAGATGGAGCTCTTGAGAATGCAGTTCCACTGCTTCAAAGCTCAGTTTTGGGACCTTTATACCCCTGCTGCAGAGAGTTCCTTTTTTTCACTGGTTTTCAGTACTGGTTGTGTGTGTATAATTGAACACCTGTATCAGTGATAGGTGCAGAATGCACTTTTTAGCAGAGCTATATGGACACTTTTTTGATAAATATTACTGTGCAAAAATAATATTTAAAAATTGTCTAGGTGAACAGTGAGTGTTCTTTTCACATTACCATTAATAAATATACTAAATAAAACTAAAAAGAATAAATAAAAGTAACATTATGCAGTAAATAGTAAATTTATGTAGTCTATTAATGTGTTCCTCATGGAAGTCCGGTATTACTTGTAGTTTACATCAGAAACCTGGTTTAACTCTTTTATTAAATTAAATCAAGAGCTGCTGGAGGAATTTCACAAATCCAAACAATGACTGGAGGAACCGAGGAGAAATCTGGAACTTAACATGTGTTCTTCTCACCAGCTCACACAATATCAACTACTTTTTTACAAACAAAACAAATGATACATTTTGATCCTTTTTAATACTTTCTTGCTTGTTTGCACTTGTTTTAATGTTAACTTTGCTTGCAGAAAGATACTTTATCATGCTCTGAGAAAAATGGCTTTAAACAATTTGCACAGTATTTTATATGGTCAGTTTTCCTGACAGTTTTCCTAATCCTGTATACAGCTTTCAAAATGAAGGTTCTCTATAGAAAGGAAATGTAGTCTAGGACTATACAGGGATTTGTGGAGTTGTTGGTTGGGATGAAATGCCTCCAGATTTCAGCGTTCAGCAAAGTGATAAATAAAAGAACTGAATTTTAAAATATTTCGAACATTGTAAAGACGTGTACTATGTAATTAGTATTTTTATTATATGTTTCAGTTGCACATTTTTAAAATCTGCTTCTAGCTGTGCATTGTATAAAGTAGGACTGATTTTTAGGACTTCCCACACTGCTGGCCACTTAGGGGGATATGTTGCTAAAACCCAAGGACCCAGAGGAACAGTGTATGTAAGCCATTTTAGTGCCGTAAAAGTGACTATCCCAGTGTAATAGTTTATAGTTTTTGAATTATTTTTCAACCACTTATAGAAGAGAGCAGGAGGAGCAGAGTACATCAGCTAGTTAAGGAGTTGGGTAGACGTGTAATTTGCTGTCTATAGCAGGTTATAACACACTCTATTTGATACAAATGATCCCAAAAAATCACATGAAAAATAGACCAATCATTTTACATGGTCTACATCAAATTCTACTTAGTATTTTAGTACCACCAACTACACTGCCCTCTAGTGTATACGAGAACTTAAATACAGCATTAAATGCACAATTTTTGCCTGTAATCCATAGATCACCAAAGGAGTCTCTTTAACATTCAGTGCAAAACGGCATCCCTTATAGACTGCATAAAAGTGAATTGTGGCTGTGAATGTGAAGGTATGGTTAAATTTTTCTATGCTAAGGTATTCAGTTTTCTTCATCATAGGCCTCACCATTAAAAAATAGTTTGGGGCAAGCTTGTGATCATGACACTATCCTTTCCATGTTGTTTTTGTCCATACTAGCTGAGATAGACCTAGCAGATCTGGAAGGTCAGGTGATGAATCTGCCACACCACAGTTGTGGAGCAGCTTCAGATGTCTTAACCGAGAGAGAAGTATACCTTCTCATCAGCGTCAGCCGTAAGAAACCAGCAAAACCATTGTACATGCTTCATTCTGACCTCTGTTAATGAGTATAGGGGGTTAATGCACTGTTTTGCTCTGTCTCCAGGATGCAGCATTCCGTCAAAGTCACTGCATAAGTCACTGCTTCACAACTATGACCTGGCTGACCCACTGCACCTGGGTAGGTTTTACTATTGACTAAAACAAGCCATATTGTTTTATTTCATTTCTGTTAAAGATATAAGAATATATTGATGCATCGTCTTTCACTGAGCTGTGGGTCATTTAAGTGAATTGATCTTGGAATATAAGAAACTCTTTTTATAATATTAAATAAAGGAAAATCTCTTTTTTGGCTAAAATAAAATGATCATACTCATAGTTCAATTTTCTGCTTCTGTGTAAATACTTCCTCCACTGTAAACAGTTTCACGATGTGCTTAAGCATAATCTGATCATACTGTTGTGAGGGTATAGATTTACACCAATTGCTGAGAACTCTTCATGTCTGCAGCAAAATTACGTGGTGAAGAGATGACGAGGAACCAATTTGCTTCTGGTGAAGCTAATGGGCCACTCAGGGCATCGACCTCATCACTATCATTTCAGAGTAAGCAGACCATACACTGACAAGATACTTCATTAAGTAGACCTACACTGATTTAACTTCTGCAAAGTCTTTCTTCTATAGGACCAAGTTTGAAGAAACAGCATCCAACCCTCGCAAGCTCTTTGCCACCTTTTCATCACTTTCTAAATTTCCATCTCTCCCTGCTTTTCCAGCTCTCTCATCAGAAGACTTCGCCATGTTCTTTGATGAGAAGATTGATGACATTAGTAGAACTTTTCATCAAGCTGCCTCTCAGCCTGAGACCAGCCAGTCCTGCCCAGTTTCTTGGGTTCTCACCTTTTTCTCTCGAGGATGTGTCATTGCTCCTGATGTCCAGCAAACCCACCACGTCGCCGCTGTACCCTATCCCGTCGAGTATGCTCCAGATGATATCCTCAGATCTAATCCCGCATATCGCCCACATCATCAATGGCTCCTTAACAACTGCCCATGTCCCATCTGCTTTCAAGCCTGCAGTGGTCATACCAATTCTGAAGAAACCCACTCTGGACTCCTCAGATATCAACAACTACAGATCAGTTCTCTCCTTCCTTTCCAAAGTCCTGGAACGGGCTCTTTATAACCAACTCAACATCTTTGTTTCTCAAAACAGGCCTCAGGACCCTCACCAGTGCGGGTTCAAGGCTGCACACTCTACTGAAACTGCACTACTAGCCGTCTCAGAAGAACGTCATGCAGCTAGATCAGCCAACCTGTCTTCTGCTCTGATTCTTCTTGACCTTTCTGCAGCATACAACACGGTTAACCATCAGATCCTCCTGGCTACTCTCTTCAGCCTTGGGATATTGGGCACAGCCTGGCAATGGTTTGCTTCCTACCTTGATGACCGGAGGTACCAGGTGGCATGGCATGGCTCCCAGTCTACCCAGCGAACATTGTCCACTGGTGTCCCGCAAGGCTCGGCCCTTGGACTGCTTCTCTTTTATCTATATACTGGTTCTCTTGGGGATGTAATAGCCTCACATGGATTTTCCCACCACTTTTATGCAGATGACACTCAACATATTCTCTCTTTCCCCTCCAGTGATGATCAGGTCTCGACCCGCATCTCAGACTTCCTGGTCGACATCTCCTCATGTATGATGGCCCACCTCCTCAAGCTGAATCCCAGCAAAAGTGAGCTTCTTTTCATCAAAGGGAGTCCATCACCAAGCCACAACCTCACCATTTCTTTTGAGAACTCTGTTATTGTCCCCTCAAAGAAGGTAAGAAATCTTGGTGTCATGCTAGATGAAGAACTGTCATTCTTGTCACATATTGACCACCTCTGCAGGACATGCAGATATCTTCTTTACAACATCAGAAGAATCCAACCCTTTCTCACCACTGAAGCTACACAGTTACTTGTCCAGTCTCTGGTCATCTCTAAAGTGGACTACTGCAACTCTTTACTGGCTGGACTTCCACTGAATGTAAAGAGACCACTTTAGCTGATTCAGAATGCAGCTGCCACGTTAGTCTTCAATGTTCCTAAATTCTCACACACTACACTTCTACTATGGAACCTTCACTGGCTCCCTGTGGCTGTTCGCATCAAGTTCAAAACCTTCAAGGCCAAGAATGGACTTGCACCTCCTTAATAATCAGCACTGATCAAGCAGCGTGTCACTTCTCGTCCTCTCAGAGCTTGAAGCACTGCTTGTTTTGAACCTCCATTGCTCAAAAGAAGAGGAAGACGTGCATTTTCAGTCTTGGCCCCCCAAGTGGTAGAACGAATCCCCAATCAGATCTACGGAGTCCCTCGCTGTCTTCAAGCATCGTTTGAAGACCCACCTCTTCAAGGAGCATCTTGGTGACTAACCAGTCTTCTCGTTTATCTCTTATACATAATTTACTTTATATTTAAAAAACCTTGGGTCCTTACCCTCTTAACTGTTTATCCTTACTTGTGTATTAACCTTTTGACAGGGTTTGTAAGGTGTGTAAATTAGCTGGCAGTATCTTGGTAAAAAGCAGTTGTTGATTTTATTATAGCTTTACAGGTATGAAGAAGAGATGTAGACTACTTAAGCACTGATGTATGTCACTCTAGATAAGAGTGTCTGCTAAATGCCGTAATGTAAACGTAAACCTACAAACATTGTCCATTAGCTCCACTCCATTCTGTAGTTTACAATTACAGATTACAGTCCCTTTCTGTACCTCATTAATTAGCCTCATTTAACCTTTTCATCAATGGTTGGGACCCCCAACAAGACTGCTGAGTGGTAACATTGATATTAAGTGTTGGATCACACACAGTAGTGATGCTTTAGTTTATATTGTATGCACTTACTGTCCACCCTATTAGACACATCTTATCTGTTTGTCCACCTCTCGGTACAGTTATGGAGCTTTTCTAATGTCATACATCTTGTGATGGTTACACTCTAGTCCTTCATCAGTGGTCAGTTTCTAGCCACAGCACACTGTTGGCTGGATATTTTGTTGGTGGACTATTCCCAGTGCAGCAGTGACACTGAGGTGTATATAAACTCCACCAGCACTGGTGTCTGACCTACTTTGTGAAGCATATGTACACACAAACAAACGCACAATGATTATCCACCAGCCAAGTGACGATTGTAATGATCCACCAGCCAGGTGAGGATCATGAAGCAATGCTAAAAGTAACAGAGACTGTATGTCTTGCTTTGATGGATCAGTATATTTCATGTCATAAATCTTACTAACAGCACAGTTTTGTGGTTTATAAAAACACTTTTTGAACTGCTTAAGCATTGTTCTTGTTTCAGGCAAGCCAAGATCCTCCAGACAGCTCCGCTTCTCAAGTGCATCAACTCAGCAAACCAGCAATGAATAATGTAAATAAGGACATACCCTCTACAGAGAATAAATTAATGATCAATACCTGTTTATTTGCTGAATTTAACATGATATGAAAAAATATAAATGTGACCATTGTTAAATAAATAAATACATAATGTATATTTATAGTTTATATAGGTAGTTTTTGTACTTTTTATAACATATGGCATTTTCTGAAAATGTGTACAATTTCTGCATTTAACATTGGATAAAATAAAACCTAAATAAACATATAAATGGATATAAACACATCAACGTTTTCACAGGACATTTTAACAGCATTATGTTCATTTAAAAGCCAACAAAACATGCTGTTTGAAGAGAGACAACCAAAAGTATGCATTTGACTGTATATTCTTACGGTCATGTAGTGCTTCATGCAGTTCTCATAAGAAATAAAAAAAACCAAAATCAATTATGTCTGATATTCATTTGCAGAGCACAAACCATATAGCTTGTTTATAATCTTTTGGCTTAGGGTTGCGGATGGATTTGATAGGAGAAGGATTGGACCAAACGGAGCACAAGTGAAAGGAAGTATCTAGAACAAGGGAACAGATTTCAAGGGATTTGGAGGGATTTCAAGATTACTCTATGATTACAACATGTCCATACTGACAGGGTAAATCTGGTTTGGTGGGTCCTTTTCTGTGTACTACTTCTCTGATTTCTCAGAATTTCTGTCTTAGTCACACACAATATTTTTCTTCTTTTTTTGTTAAATATGACATACCTGAAACCTCAGGTATGTTTAATTATAGTATTTTAACTTGTACATATCTGTATATTTCCACAATATTCAATATTCCTCCATGCAGTTTAGAATGTGCAATATTCAGAATAAAAGTGTGTAAATCCAGCAATAAGTCAGAGGAACAGATGGGTTAGAGTGAAAATAAGGCGATGCTTTACACATCACAGGCTGAAATCCAACTGGGATATAACACATATTCACTGTGTGCACTGAGCTTGTCCTTACCCTTACGTGTTTAACCTATTTATGAGTTTTATCTCTAAAGATATAATGTGCAGTGTTTGCTAGAGTTTTTCAAAGACAGTCATACATACTTGGTCGTTTAAAAAACAAGACATGGTAAAGGCTTTTCGTTCTTCCCAGAATACCTCACCAATCAATGCAATTTATGCATAAAGCATTTTCTTTTACATGTCATGAATAATAAATACCAACACTTACTGGAGGAAGGGCCCCTTTAAATGGAGGTATTAGTCTTCCATTGGTTTTATCCCTATAAAAATCCCCCTCGGCTCAAAATTAGACCCAGTAAACCATTGACCGCTGTGGCGAACAAATGTTGTCCTGTCAAGAAAAGGACTGTAGTGTTAAAGCTTACTCAAGTGCAGTCCTCTCAGGTATTGCAGCTGTCCATGTTGCAATGGAGAGAGCCAGGACAGAAATAGGTATGATAACAAGCAGCTCACGCACCCGCTCCAACGGCCCCTTAGAAAAACAGCATGACAACCTGTTGACAAAAATTGTAAACAACTCAATCTCCAAATGCCTGTATCTGTTAAATCAACACTGAGAACAGAAGGCAAAAAAATAGTGTGACAATGGCCACAGCAGCAGCAGCAGCTGAAAGGTATGTGGAGTGGCTGCGTTGCCTAGCTGTGGCAAGTGGTCCCGCTCTTTCGGTTAATCTAGGAGATAAAGGGGGTAAGACAGAAGGCAGTCAAGGGACCTTTCTGTGGTCTAGCAGCCCACTTCAGTGGCGCTGGCTTGGACAGTTGATACACCCAGGATTACTCCAGCTGACCCTCCCATATCTGTCCTCAGCCTGCTGTCCTGCAGGAATACTCCCCTTCCAGCATCCATGCTGTCTCTGGGGAGCACACAGAATACCAGAGAGGCTCCAGAGAACAGCACAAAGATAAAGCATCAGTCTGCTGGTGCGGCCCGAATCCTCTCCGTTTAGGCATGTTAGCGTTGGCTCATTGGTCCGCAAGTATGTGCACACTGGTATTTTGGTGCCTGTGTTTGTCATGCCCACAGAATCTGGTCAATAATTAATTTCTGTTAAATTACATTTTTATGAAGTTTGAATATTAATTTAGAATTTCAATTAAAAACTGACTACAATGCATCATACACTTGCAAATATGGACTATGGAGAGATTGTCAACAGAGTGGTTTGCATGCACTGTAATGGAACAAGATGTTATCTCATAATAGCAATACATATCTGTAGGCTGCATCTAAAAATGTTGGTATGTAATCTGTGTCCTCCACCCAGTCTTGTTCTCTAAACCTTGCTCCATTTTTAAAATATAGAAAACAATCATTGCACAAATGATAGAACATCATGCTTACTAGCAAAATCTTGTGAATGGTAGAGGTCCCAAACAGCTGCCGTTACCCATGATTTACCCTTTACATGTTATTCTTACCACCTGTCTAGCAGTGTTGTCATTATTAGGAAAAAATATTAGTAAAACAAAAACAATCAGGGAAAAAATGTACTCAAGTGCAATCAAATTAAGAGAACAATTTCTCAAGAAATTATATCAAAATTAACAAAAAATTAAACAATCTACTAGGGTTTTGATATAACACTGTTAAAACAACAAACCTCATCTAAACAAAAGTTCAGGCCAATTTGGGGTTACTCTGTGTGTCGGCTCTATTCTGACACAGGATGATGTGTACCTTTTCACAGTGATGGTAACAGAGAATGAAGCAATGCTAAAAGTAGTAGACTGTGTCTTACTTTGATGGATTAAGTTCTTATCAGTATATTTAATGTCTTACTAACAGCACAGCTTCGCAGTTTATAAAAACACATTTTGAACTTGTTAGTTCTCCCTAGTGTAATGCAGAATCACTTCATTATGTGCAGTATCTTACGTGAAATAGTCTTCATGTGCGATATCACATGTCAATATTACTTTTTATTACTTAATATTACTACTGGATTCTCTACTAAGTGCAATAACGTAATCCAAACTACCATTTGTACTTATCTATAGTATTTATATCCAGCATTTCTGTATATAGCATAGTGTATTTTCATACTGAGTTTCTTTTTTCTACTGATTTTTTATTTAGACTTTATATTTTATATGGTTCTCTCTGTGTCTTGCAATCATTACATAAGAAGCTTTCTGGTTCTCATTCTGATGCCAATATTAAAGACAGTATCACTTTATGATAAACATCAATCTGCCCATCAAACAAAAGGACGATTTTAAGGATTTCTTTTTACCTGTGGTATAAATTTTAAGCTGATCATATCCCTGCTCAAGCACTTTGTAGTCAGAACACTCTTGGTGCAAGAGTGTGGCGACTGGATTGCCAGGGGGTGGGGTATGAGGATAGTTATGTAGGCAATAGGGCATCTGTTCTCTATTCTCACTTGAATGTGTTGATTAAATTCAGCAGAAGAGCCACAGGGGAATGGAAGCTGACCCGTGAAAGAAAAGCAGTGGTGCGTTCTGATTTGCCAGGCATGCTTTACTAGGAGTGAGCTCCAGAGACACTAAAAACTGGTATGGGTCTAACAAAAAAAGTATCAACACACCCAACTCAATTTATTAAAATATTAACTGATGACAATAAGATTTCATCATTAAACATCCTAACACAATAGTGAACGTGCAACTGCTATCATGTTCCAAACACACAGTTCTTGTTCTGTAAATAGAAGGGATACATTCTGAAAGATAAATATAATTTAATATACAGTAAATTTCTTAAATTGTATGTAAATATAAAAACGTACATAATATCCAGAAATTCTGTTGAGGAAATATGATCTTAGTTTAAGAAAGCCTAAGATACATAAAATATTGAGAAAGACATCAAATGAACAACATACCTAGTTTGAAAGATATTATATGTAGATAAACTTTAAAGAAAAAATGATTGATACAATGGAATAATGGAAAGGGTGAAAAATACAAAAACAATTACTGTAACAGTGTGGTCAAGGGTGTGATGAGGCTCAAGATATTGGTATATAGCTCTGGATCTTTTCTGGTATTAAATGGATGGATACATGAACAACATCAGAGATGCCAGTACACCACATCCTGAAAAAAAATTCCCAGCCCCTAATGCAGACAGATTTCATGTAATCACTGTAATAAATGGATTACGACAAAGTGAAAGAAAAAAACGAATTGTAAAATCGAGAATTCTTCATTAATGTTTACAAGGCTTAAGGTGGGTTTGCTTACTTACTTGATCTTCGTAGCAAAGTGACTAGATAGAGAGCATAGGTAACATGGTTACTACAGAGATTGACAGTTCAGTAAAGACTTATCATGTCAGAGAACAATGACTAACTAGCACAGTCTTTTGTTGTTTGCACTTGTGTTCTTGTGTTCTGCTACTTGTGTTTTGCTATTTTGATGTGTGCCTGTGTACATTGTGGACCCTGAGCTTCACTATTTCATCTCTCTGCATTGTTGTATATGGTTGAGATGACAAAGTTCCCTTTGACTTTGAACGGCACCGCACAGCCATTAAACAATTTCCTTCGGGATGAATAAAGTATTCTGATTCTGATTCTACAAGACAGTGTGTTCTGGGCGCTTTCTGTAGCAGGGCTTTCATTGTTTCCAGGTCTTTCTCTGGTTTGTGCACAAAGCCTCTCACATAAACATAGAGGACAGACTAAGTTGCAGTGTCTCAATGAGCTAAATTTGTGCATTTCACTAATTGTTACAACATGTACAATTGATAGTTAGCATGCTATCCTACATGCTGGCCAGCTAGCTTTCAGGACCCTAAAAACAGATTTGTAACAAGGAGATGTGCAGTTCTGCTAATAAGATAAGCCCCTGATGTCTGTAGATTTCTGTCACACCCCTGAATGTTGTCGAAATTATAAATGTTTGTTTTTTTCCAGTTTAGTGACTCAGGCCATTACGTCCTTTTCTCCAACATCATCATCCATGTGTTTGCTGGGCTGTTTCTTGCCGAGGAGCTGCTTGGTGGCTGCTGGCTGGTTATCTGCTCCATTGCTGAACTGGGTGCATTTGCTGAAAGCCTGGCTGTCTTTATGAGTCAGCTGTGCAGTTTGAGTTGGGCTCTCTGATTTTTCTCTCTCAGAGCTGAATTTCCTCAGCCTGCTTCTCATCTCCTTCAGCCTCTGCTCTACTGTCTGCTGCTGGAGCTTCACCAACAATACCTGCTCCTATAAGGGGGGGAAGCTTTTTACACCTTGCATCAACATGCATCTTTAGTGATCAGGTCACATATGGACTTGTGTGAGAGAGAGAGAGCGAGAGAGCGAGAGAGAGAGAGGAATATGAAGAGGAATTAAAGACAGATAGATGATAACACAGTTACACAGAGAGAGAAAATAGAGAAGGGTAGTGGAGAGAGATAAAGACTGAATAAGAGATAGAAAGAGACAGACTATGTTAGCGAGAGAGGGGAAAAAAGAAAGATCAATGAAGGGAGAGACAGAAAGACAGAGATGGTGATATGGAGATATGTTATAATGAGTGAAAAGAGAGAGAAAGAGAAAGAGAGAGAGAGCAAGGTGGAAAAACAGAGAGACTGAAAAACAGAGAGAAGAGGAAAAAGAGAAAGATCAATGAGGGGAGTTATAGTAAAAACATATGGAGCTATAAAGACGGAAAGCAAGATGGGGGGAGAGTTGAAAGGGAGGGAGAGATATAGGAAAGGAACCGAGAGAAAGATAGAGACCAAGAAAGAGAGACATATAGGGAGAGAAAGAAAGACGGTGAGAAAGAGGAAATGAAAGGCATGAAGACAGAGAAAAAGAATGAGTGAAGTAGACAGGAGAGAGAGTGAATGTGAGAAAGACAGAGTGAGTGAACATCACTTTGGAGAGCAAGTGAGCTTGAAAGTGAGAGAAAAACAAGCAGGAGAGAACAAGAGTGAACATGAAATTGAGTGCAAACAGAGTAAGAGGGAGAAGCTTGACGACTCATCAACACCTAGCTGACGTTTTAGTCCAAAAATAACCTTATCAGCAAATCTCTGGAGAGAAAGAAGGGAAGAGAAGGATTCTGGGCTCTAGCCGTGTTCTGTGCAAGGTCAAGTCTAAAGACAGTGCTTGAGTGGAGGTGAAACAGCATCACATTTAGAGAATGGCTGCTGATTACCTGTAGGGCTTTGTTGAGCTGGGCCTGGCTCTGATCCAGCGAGCTGTGTGTGTGTGTTTTGCTGTGCAGCTGAGAGCTGAGCTGCTTGTAAACCTCATTAAGATGCTCTAATTCCTGCTCCACACAAAGCATCTAAAACAAATACATTAAGCACTCAGTGAGCCACATGGAGGGAGGAGGGTTGCGGGCTTGCATCATTACAAAGAGCACAAAAGGCAATCTGTAGGTCCACATCACGAGCCTCACCTGCACTGGGGCTTTAAGGCTTATTTGGCCAGAACCTGAAATAAAACCAAACAAATATACTGTATAATTGCAAACTATAATAATAAGGATGATTATTGTGGAAAACCAACTTTTTGCACTTTTTAAAATAAAACTATGATGCACACACAAAGATGCAAAATTTGGACTCCAAACATGTTGGCTACATTTGAGGTAAGTGGGAAATTCTTGCAGTTCTTGTGAACTGTAATAAGTGGATCCCAGACAAAAATATAGAGGAAAAATGTAGGATGTGGGCCCTTTATGTTTTCTGTTAATTCCTGTAGTTAGATGGTATGAGACATCTATTCTTTGTACCTATGCTATGATCTAACTATGATATCTTACTTTTTGTGGGTCTGTTTGCTGGAGGTGGTTTTAGCTCCTGTAGGAGCTGCTCCAGCTTGAAGTATTTGTACTTCTGGAGCCTAGGATAAATGAAAAAGATAAAGAGTAAAGACAAACTAATATAACTGCAGTAGAAAATTCACTTTAAGAACCCTGCTGGTGTGAAGTTATGAACCCATAACTACCCCAATAGTGTTCAAGCACTAGTGTCCATTTCTCTATCGCACAACAGAAAAAGTTCTTTTTAAATTGTATAGTCATATATATCATGTGACTCTAACATTAACAGCAGCCGCAAACAACAGTAGCCACAGTGGAGGTGATTCGGTTCAAGAGTTAATTTAACTTCAAATCTGCACATTTCTTAAAGACTGGTTTAAAAATACGCAAATGAATCAGTGTTTCCATCAATCAATGTTATGTTCACTTTCCTAAAGAGGAGATCTCATGCATGCTGTCTCACTGCAGCGTCAGTCCACACAAACTGTTCGCCATCGCCAGATGGAGCAGAAACATGTCACTGTTCATTCCCATTTTCAGCAGTGCTTTTTGAATTTGTCTTTCATAGATAAACCAAATTAACACCTTATTTACATCCAACAAGCATAACAACAACTTTGTGTGTTTATTTAGGTATTTTTATTGTTGATAGTTTTATTGTCATTGTATACAGCTATACAATGAAATTTCAGTTTGCTTCACTGAAAGTGCATATAAATAATGTATAAAAGTGTAAAGGATAAAATATTTATATACATGCATGCGGTCAGAGATTAACCAATGATCAATGATTAATATTAATTTGCTAATAAATTGTGCCTGTCCTTGAATGTATGCCTCTTTAGCGGCCCCATGAGAGGCCAGTGAATGTAAGTACATGGCTGGTGTACAAACCTTTCTGTCAGTAGAGCTGGAGTGAAATGAATTTCTGTGGGAACTTTAACACTGAGAAAGTCCTCTGCTAATGTTCCAAATGCAAGCTGTGAACTCTCTTCGTCCACCTGCAACCAAATACCAAATGTCTGTAAGGTCTTCAGGTGATTTTACAACGTGCACAGATCCCATTAGTGTTCCTACCTTTCCATTCCTCTGTTCTTCATTGAAGGAGAGATAAAATAACTGCATACTTAAGGCAGATATTGCCAAGTGAAGGGCTCTGATGAAATCTGGAAGAGCAGAGCCTGGATGATAAAAAAAAAAAGCTTCAGAGACAACTTAGCACATACATTATCAACCCATAACATAGCTGCTGCATTGTTGCTGACATCGTAACTTTACAGGAAAAAGGAAAAAAAATCGAGTAAATTACACGATATGGACAAAAGTATTAGGACGCCTGACCATTACACCAACAAGAACTTTAATGACTTAGCATTCAAATACAAAGACTTCAGTATGGAGCTGGTCCCTCCCTTTCCATCTTCCACTCTTCTTGGAAGGCTTTACAAGATTTTGTAGTGTTTCTGTGGGAATTCGTGCTCATTCATACTGTAGAGCATTTATGAGGTCAGGCACTGATGTTGGATGAAAAAGTGTGTCTCGCAATTTCCATTCCAGTTCATTCCAAACATGCTTGATGGGGTTGAGGTCAGGGCTCTGTGCAGGACAGTCAAGTTCTTCTGCACCAACCATGTCTTTATGGACCTTGCTTTGTGCACTGGGGCATTGTCATGCTGGAATAGAAAAAGACATTCCCCAAACTGTGTCCACAAAGTTGGAGGCATGGCATTGTCCAAAATGTAGAAGCATTAAGATTGCCATTAGCTGGAAATAAGGAGGCCCAGCCCTAATCTTGAAAAACAGATGTGTCCCATTACTTTTGTCCATATAGTGTATGTTAGTTTTTATCTCTGAAATGATAGCTAAAAGAAATTTTGGACCATTTTTCATATGACAGCAATCAAGATCATAAGCAGATAATTCCGTCTACAAAAGGAATGCTCAAGACGTTAATTTGGAGACATTTCAGATACTCCTGGGTACCTGCACTAATGTAGGCCATAGAGTGTATGAGGATGGAGATAAACTGGCCAGAGTTTTGAAGTTTGCTCTCAAGAATGTACAGGATCTGGTTTGATGTATCATAGTAAAACTCCTTGTTACAGCTGGGCAGCAGAAAATCCACTTGTGTGACTGGGAGTGCTTTAGCCAGCAGAAGCATAACAGCAGGGAAGGAACAGGCTCTGTTCAGCAGCCGCAAAACATGGCAACCAAACAGGAAGACTGCAAAGCTCCGTGGGGAGAGGTTGTCAAGGGCAACGGGGATCAGGTGCGCGGTTTGACTCTCCACTGCATCGTCAGGGTTTGCTGGAGGGGGAAGAGAGCAGACACACATCACTGAGCTTTAGGCTCACCACAGATATTAGCATGAATTCACCAGGTGAGTTCAACTCAAAAGTTGAAAAATAGGGAACAAAACACAGGCACATTTTTGTTCATCAGTGTACAAACAATGTAAATGTACCTCAAGGATACAACAATGGTCTTAACTTCCTGGTTTTACTGATAACCAAACACTGTTTCGATACTAATACTAATATAATAAATATTTGTTTCCCACTTCCCTACCATCTTGGATGCATCCCTTCTGTGAGTAAAGCATGCCTTTTTATTTGTTTAGTACAGACTTTCACATATTACTGTGTGTGTGTGTGTTTATATATATATTATATATATATATATTAATTAGGCCATTAATTAGGCCCTAACATAACTGATATTTAAGTAAAGTTACAGTGGCATGTATTCATGTGCATGACTAATTTTAAGTAGGAAAACATCACTGTAGAACTTCTGAAAGTCCTGCATCACTAACTGTGATGAGCAGTAGACAAACCACATGGTTTCTGTCAGACTGTAGTTAGCAGCGACTTTACTGAATCACAACACAAATGCTAGACACAAGGTAAAATATACGTTAATGACTTCAGAAGCCAGTGTTGAATCTAGAATGACTAAAATATGTTCATGCACAATGCCCATAGAGGTGCCAAACAGAATTACAGACAAATACAATTATTGCATTAACAGAATGGATCCTGTACATTTTTTCATGTACATTTTCTAATCCACTCAGCATTAGACTATTTATAGATCTAATCCAGATCTTTGGGTGGTGTACCATTCTCAACAATGCAGTAACACTCACATATATGGTTTTGGTGTGATGCTGGTACAAGTGTTGATTCTGTGTTATAAACATGTTGTGTGTCAACTAATTAAACAGTAAAATGGACCTGGAAGGTAGGCTGCCAGTGAATGTTTTTTATTAAACATATAAATGTAAATTATATGGACAAAAGTATAGGGATGCCTGACCATTACATCAGGGACAGGGACTTTAAAGACATTGCATTCATAGTCTTTAATATGGAGTTGGTCTCCTTTTGCAATTCTAACAGCTTCCACTCTTCTTGAGAGGCTTTACACAAGATTCTGGAGTTTCTGTTGGAATTTGTCCCCATTTGTTCTGTAGCGCATTTATGAGGTATTCACTGGCTTGCAATCTCCGATCCAGTTCATCCCAAAGGTGTTGGATGGGGTTGAGGTCACACACCATACCAAACCCAGCCTTTATGTCTTTATGGACCTTTCTTTGTGCACTGGGGTACAGTCATGCTGGAATAGAAAAGGGTCTTCCCCAAAGGGTCTTGTCCACAAAGTTGGCGACGTCCAAACTATCTTGGTATGCTGAAGCATTAAGACTACCCTTCACTGGAAGTAAGGGGCCACCTGAATTCAATAATTAAGGAATGTATCCCAGTACTTTTGTCCATATAGTGTATCTGATCTGACTATATCATTCTACCAACATTCTCAGTATCACTCAGCCCTTTCAGAAAATTACATACTCAGAGCTTCCTCTTCTGCCGTGGGTCTGCCGCTGAGTGCTTGAAGAGACTTCTGTATGTCCTGTAGAGTTCTAGTTAGTGGGGTTAGTGCTACCAGCTTGGCCAGTTCCTCCTCACTCACACAAGGAGCTGTGCTCAACTGGGGCACTGAGAGAATACAACATAAACCACGTGCAATTAACAAGCATAGATAACACACGCTGCGTCGGGCAAACTTAAGTCTACAGATTTTTTTTCCCTACCAGGATCAGAAGTTGCCTCTGTGTCATGCCTTGCTTTCAGTTCACTCATATCAGATGAAGAAATCTGTTGCAAGTCATGGACACATGATACACGGTGTTTCAGAAGCTTAAGTGGAATATTTCAGTTTTTCTGAAAACACAATTGCAAGCTGCTGTGTTATTTAGATGGTACTGCATGGTAACCTGAGTGTATCCAGTGTGGGGTTTGCTCTCTCTGGTCTCCGTCTGACTGTTGGTCACTGCGCTGTAATGCTGGTGATAGGCCTCTCCATTTAGTCTACACAACACTGCCTCTAAAGAGTGCTGCACAGTCTCCATCATTCCCATCCATGGTTCGACTAACGTACAAACAGACACACACGCACACAATATCAGGATGTGAAGTAATTCATAAAACCACATACACATTTATAGCGTATATATTAGAGGTGTCGAATTAATGCGTTAATTTCGATCAATTAATCACAGAAAACATAACCCATTAAAAAAAATTAACACTGATTAATCGCAGCACATGACTTTAACCTGGTCCGGTGTTCTGTCCAAACAAGATACGCATCGAGATGTGCTACCGTGCCCTTCCGCGTATGTGCAGTTCCGCAGTCTTGGGAGACAGTGCTACCTAGCGTTAGGGAAGTTGGTTTTTCTGTGCTATCTTGCGTTGGACACTGGTTTATCTGTGCTATCTTGCTCTTTTGATTGTTACTTTTGGCTTGTACATGTACTTGTTTCCTACACGCTGTCTTCAGTGCACAGTACGAGGCCATATGAGTGTATGTCACTACTCCGGGGTCTTTCTTTCCAGTAATTACATAAGCAATTTCCTCTAGCATTAATAAAGTTTTGTGATTCTGATTCTAAAATGCCTTTTTTTCAACAACACCGGAACTATTATATTAGGGAGTGGCGTATGAGTGAAGCACACACCCCCACACTAAAATGCTTCTGACACCCATGCATGTATGTACATTGCCCTAGACTGCACCCTATAGATGGACTTAGTTCTGTCATAGTTTTTAATTATTTATTTTTCCACTTACACATCGTAATTACACTCTTTTGAAAGTGATCATTCGGTCATACGTGAACACACCACAGCACACAGTGTGAACAGCACGAAATTCTTCCTCTGCATTT
>JBBJLS010000001.1:20171364-20193075 GCA_037577275.1 Bryconaethiops microstoma
CACACACACACACACACACACACACACACACACACACACACACACACACACACACACACACACACACACACACAGGCGGATAGCACTCTGCTAAACTGGCTATAAGCTTCCATTACTTGTTAGATACATGAACCTCATAGCTCAGTTTTAAACCTAGTCTCACAGGTGATTGCCAAAATTGTGCTACCATTTCAAAGAATCTAAAAATACATTTTTGTCAAGAATCATGTTTGTATTCAAACTAAGCAGGTTTTGTGGTACTAGTCTTATTGCAATGGGTTATGACTGAAAACAATAGGATTCAACCAGCCCAGCCAGTAATTAAAGTGGCCCCTTTCAGTCACACGTGAACACACCATAGCACACAGTGTGAACAATCTGAAATTCTTTCTCTGCATCTAACCCATTAACCACGTGAAGTGAAAGGGCTGCCACCAACGAGGGGCGCCCAGGGATGGTACCTTACTCAAGGGTACCTCAGTGATGACACTAGCAGTGTTGGAAATCGAACCCACAACCTTCTAATTGCAGGAGCAACGCCCCAACCACTAGGCCACCAGCCACCCCAACGATAGTTAATTGCCTGGTATGTAGGCAGATATAGCTTAGGAAGATCTCCAGTTGGCTAGGCCTTCTATATTGCACTATATTGAGATCCTACCATGTCAGACTGTCTATCAACTAACAGATGATATAACCAATCATGTTTTGTAAGGAGGTCTTTTTTATGGCCCAAAATGAGTAAGAGTCACAGTTACCCACTGATGAAAACAAAGTTGTCCAATAAATCTTCTAAATGACTTAAATATGGGATGTCTAGACTATTCTAGCCTGCTGATGTTATGAGAAACCTCTGTTAGAAGTGGAGGAGCTTCCACAGGGGAAACAAGCCCTCCGTGCATTCAGGTGGTTGAAAGTGTCCGGTGGGCACTGCTGGCATTCCTCGAGGACCTCTGCATTTGTGTGGTTGCCATAGGTGCCAGGTGGACATGGTACAGGATTGGATGCACCCCTGGGACAAAAATACCCCACTGGGCAAGGCCGAGAACTATAGTGCTCCACACCTGAGAATAAGGACAACATATCCATAATACAGAGTGTCTTTGCAGTTTCATCAACATTTTTCAGTTACATTAGATACACATTAAAGTACCAAAATAATGTTGCATATTACTGTCAAAGCTGTAAGAGTGTACAAGTGTGTGATATCTTTCAATTTTAGGAATAAATAATTTGATGATGTCTTTGTTCCAAATATATACAGTCAAGCAGACACTTTTAATGTTAAAAGCATTATCCACCGTCAAAAATTTTTATGACTCACATTGTGGATCATTGCTCTTTTCCTATCTACTAAACATCTATCTGAATAGGCTGACCTGGTGGGCAGTGATAGCCTGGTGGACATGTGAGGCAGCGCAGGTGAGCAGAGTGACTAGGCCGATAAGTGCCTGCCTCACACAGAACGCAACCGCTTTTCTGAGACACTCTCAGGCCGCTGATGTTCCGAGGCATAAAACCACCTTCACAGGAAAACATGACAGAGCTGTTGGCCGGACAGTAGTATGGGTATGTGCAACTGCAAAACAAAACATCATAGTTTAACACGAGTGATTTCATTTCATTTTGTCTACATTACTTCGTAACAATTATATGCAGGGTGAGTTGTAAGTCAGGAAACATACACATCTGTAAAATGCATAATGCTAGCTTGATTTCATCATTTTATGTATTAGACATAATAATACATTAAACATTAAGTTTCTTATAGATTCTTATAGAACTGTCTTGCAGTTTCAGTTATGCTCTGCCTCCAACACACGTAATCTAGATCATTAGGAACTTGATAATTTGCTGATCAGCTGATTCTTATGTGTTAAGGCAGGGGAGTGTCCCCCTGGGGCTTAGATTGAAAACCACTGTTTTGGATAGTGGCTCCTGACGTCCCCTGCATGTTAACAGACATAATAAAGCATAATTACGTACACTTGCTGGGGATAGTTGTAGGTGTGTGACCCTTCAGGGCAGTGGTAGCCAGCAGGGCAAGGAGTGGGTTCTCCAGTTTGTGGTTTGCAATATGAGCCTGCTCTACACAAGGTCTCCACCACTGATCCTGTAATATCAATAAGGGCGACTGTACCAATGTACACTCTGCCACATTTTAAAATCTGAAAACATAAAACAAAGCAAATCTACCTGCAGGGCATTGGTAAGACGCTCTGCAGGAAACACCCCCAATGTTAGGATGGCCTGTAAGGCGAGGGTCTGGGCAGTAAGTACCAGCAGAACAGGCTTTGCACTGGCTCACTGAGGTTGCCCCTGGTTGTGCCCTCATAGTGCCTGCAGGGCAGGGGACTGGCAGGCCTGTACCACTGCACCAGTAACCAGGTGGGCAGGAAAAACTGGAGAAATCAGTGAGACCTGAAAAAACAATGCATCATTTAATATACATTTGACTGGAATTAACATATAAAAAATGATTAAATAGTCATTAAACATTTTTATAGCTCAAATGTGAAAGTAATATTGATCGTGTATCTGACCTGTACCATTGCAGAATGTTCCAGGTGGACATGTAAAACAATCTCCTTTGCTCCCTGCCCCAGGCATCGGCCTGTATGTGAAAAGAGGGCACTCTTTCGGTCCAGGTCTACCTTTAGACTCATAATCAGCTATGCCATCACAGTAATGACCCTCAGGACACAAGTAGAGCACAGGATCACCTGCATGTGGGACGGAGGCAGAGAAATTATTGTCACTATAGTGTGGAGGCAAGTGGCTGAGAATGTACTCATATTAACAAAGTTTATATAGTTTTAATAATATGTACAATTTGTCACATTGTTAAGTAAATAATCAAGAGTTATGCATTTGCCCTACCTTCTTTGCACCAGTGTCGAGGAGGGCACGGGAGACAGTCTTGTATACTGCTTCCTCCCGGGCTTGCCTTGAAAGTATTAGGAGGGCAGGCTTGAGGTTGCTCTGCGCCCTCTAGGCAATAAAATCCTGCAAACACAAACTGTACTGAGCTCAACGTTTCCACTTCATTCAAACTACAATTTCTGTAATGCAAAAGCCTTTGATTCTCAATTTCAAACAATCCACCTGTTATTGTGTGTCATTGTGTCACCATGTGTTGGTCCATATCCAGTCCTTAGTTTAATTTAGAATGAATCCTGAATGACCTACCAGCAGGACAGGGTCCAGCACACTGCATGCCCCACTCACACTGGCTTCTGTTAGACAGTGCTGGACTCTGTGGGGTGAAGTCTGAGCTGCCGGAGATACACACAAACCCAGCAGCACACAACCCTTTGATCTGGCCACCCCTATAGACAAAGCACATTATTGTCCATCTTTTCAGCTACATTCAGCCCACAAATACAAACCGAAATTGCAAAATATAGCTGCAAGTATCAAGATTCAAGATTCAAAATGTTTATCATATGTACAGCAGAAAAAACATTTCTCTCTGCAATGAAATTCTTTCTTTGCTGTCCACACAAATGCCGAGGTTTAAAGTTAAGATTTTTTATATGAAAAGTTGATAAACACTTTGAAGTGTAATTTCCATATGTAGAGGGACATTAACCGCACATTTGCAAATTGAGGGAAATATGCAAAAGAGCTTAATGTGCAAAAATGTGCAAAAATTACAGCATGAGGTAGATGAAGGAGATGTGCAAAAGGAGCTTAATGTGCATATCCTATATGGAGAAACTCAAAGGTGATCTTTTTTACTCACTTGTAGTCTAGTGACATTTTACTAGGAACCTTGCAGATAGCAAGGCATTGAAAAATGGGCTGAGCCTACATTTATATAGTCTCCCATGGACAACTCTGTATGACTCAGGATTTCTATACCAGCTCCTTTTGACCTGATTCAGAATTTTGGAAAACCTGTTGATTTCTAAAAAGGGATGGGTGTCAAATTAAAGGAAAACCCAACATAAATCTCTGGAACTGTACTGGAGGGATGGAACACAATTCTTACAAAAAGATATTCCCTCAGTTGGTGTTTTGACTGAACACTTCAGCCCAAAATTTCCTATGGGTGCAATCTTGTGAAGGACCCTGCATATGATGTACATAAATTTTTTTACACACATTAAACCTGCCCTGTGGATGGGGGCACTGTCATTCTGGGAGTGAGTACTCCCATCAGGACAGACCTGTATCTTTTAGCATAAAGGTGATCTGTCAGAATAACACTATTGATTAGCAGTGACCCCTGTATGAAAGACAGGTTTTCCCAAACTTTGCCAGCCCCTAGGGCAGAGCCTTAAGACCCCCTAACTGTATTCAGGCCTGTACCATTTTCTCATCGTACACCCCACCTGCACTTATCCATCCACTGTCGTTGGTAAAACACTAGCCACTTAAGCAGTCGTTGTGACTTATGACCCTGACACCTGTGCCCCAACAATGAATCCTGCATTCCTTCTTGCTATCTTGATCCAAAATGAGGCTTGTTCAACATTTTTAGATATGCCAAAGAGCATTTCAAATATCAGGTAGAATATCAGGTACATATGTCTGGAAGCATCTGGAAACAATATGTTTCTCACACACTCGTTTAGGTTTTTCCTTTAAATCATCACTTGTCTGTGTGTATATGCTACAGTCTTCTAACATGTTTTACTGTGTGCTTGGACTCTTAATTAACAAATAAAGGTTGTTGGATGAGCCTACCTGCAGAACCTTCCAAATGGGCAGGGAAGGCACTCTCTCTCATCCTGCAGCCCGCTTACATTGACAGGCGTATATGTGCCATTGGGACATGGCTGTGGAACCATAGTAGCTGCATACAGAAAAACCAAGCAATAATGTATGTCACCCCAGTCATATTCAACCAGAGCACTGATGAGTGTATCTGCTATATAATACCTGCTGGGCAATAGGAGTGAGGAGGACAGGGCAAGGGGTCTCCTACTATGGCCTCCTCACAGTAGAAGCCTGGGCGGCAGGGGATACAGCTGTCTGATGCTGGGTTAGGCTGATATTGTCCCGTGGGACATGCCAAGGCTAAAGGAGAACCCAAGGGACAGTAGTGGCCCTGAGCGAAGACAGCCTGTCAGCCCGCCAGACAGCCTTTGATTAACTATAACATTGAAATCTGAAAAAAGAGCTGACCTTTGGGCAGAGGAAAGCATGTGGTGTGGTGGAGGAGAAGTCTGCAGGGCAGTAGAAACCTGCAGCACATGGACCACTGGGAGAGTCTAGACCCTCGCTGGCGCAATAATACCCTGCTGGACAGGGCAGGCAGCTCTCTATGGAATGACCACCTATGGAATTGATCAGTGCAGGGTGACATTAAAATGCAAGATCAGAGTGCATTTGCCTGATTGAACAAATTGTTGAATGTTGAAGTGTATTCACTCACCAGACAGATTACGCATGCTGCCTGATGGACAGGGCAGAGGGGTGAGAGTGCCCGAGGGGCAGAAGTGGCCCTGTGGGCAGGGACCATTCCTCAGGATGCCAGAAGTGTTCAAGGGGGCAGGATGTGCAGAACCACTCTGGCAGAAATATCCTTGCTGGCACTGGCCTATAACCATTTGTTTAAAATGAGATATTAATAAATGAATGAGATTCTATTGATTAAAACCTTGATTTATGATTAAATAACATAAAACAGAGAGAAGAGCAGCAACAAACACCAGGGATGGGATAGTATGAAAATATTCTTTTTAGGAAAAATGAAAAAATGAAAACATATGCCTGCCTATTCACATTTTGTCTGGTATATGTTAGCAGAGTGTTTTTTTGTTTTTAGTCTTTGCTCCTCATGGTATTTGTTATTGTGTTTCTTTTTTATCAAGAGATTTTACTTACTTTGTTTAGTTCGATTACTTTGTTTGGTTTATATTAATACTGCAGTAGAGAGGCAGAGCTGCTATTAGGGTGCCAGGGTGTGTATGTAAAGCTCCTCCTCTAACAAAGATCAGCTGCAAAGGATTAGGGGAGGAGCCAGATTTTAAAACCTGAGCCAGTTGAGAGGAGGAGGGAGAACACACTAGTTGGAAAGACTATAAAGAAGTGAGATAAATCAGATTAGGTTGTATTTTAGTTTGTTTTAGTTATGTAGTTATTAGAAATGCATGTATATAGCACCCATGCTGGTCTGTAAGTGTGTAGGTTCCGGGTTTGAGTGCGGCTTTCTAGTTTGTGTCAGTTTCTCCCCAGGTGAGCAAAACATTTACATATCTATCAGCCTCTTGTCCCTCCCCCCATGTAAAAGAATATTTTAAAAAAATGTATTATATATTTTTTGTAACAGCAAAAACTTAAACTGCTAAATCAACTAATAAAGTACTCAGCTACTACAAATGTATTGTCTTGGTGCATGGAGATTGAAGTAAAAAGACTTCTGGCTTGACTTTTTAGAAATGCACACTGAAATATTTATACTTCAAACTATCATTATTACTTGGTTTTATACTGTAGTATATCATTATAACTGGTTACCATCCCACCCCCATTAAACACAATTGTAATCCCATATCAAACGAAATGAAGTATTTTTAACTGGATGAGAGCCAATAGACCTTGAGGCTGAGAGGAACCAGGTATGCTGCAGTAGAGACCAGTGGGGCAGGGCATGCAGGCAGACTCAGACTGTGCCCTGGTAACCTGACCGAGGGTGCCCACAGGGCATGGCAGGGCTGTAGCGGTACCAGCAGGGCAGAAATAGCCTAATGCAAACACACCACAATCACAAACAGTGCTGCACTAAATACTATCCAATTAACTATACAGTGTCACACTTCAGTAGTACAGTTATCAACCAAATCAATCCATAAGATATGGTATAGGATTTATGAGTCTGGGTATGAAAAGCCTGGCTATCAAATGGAGAGGAAAGAAAGAATAAAGATAAAGGCTAGTCATTAGTGGGAGTGGGCCATTGCCAAGCTCAGAGGAGTGAAGGTGAAGGTGAAGGTGAAGGTGACCATTCTGTCATACTAGAACACACCACAGCACACAGTGTGAACAGCACGAAATTCCTCCTCTGCATTTAACCCATTCACCAAGTGAAGCAGGGGGCAGCCAGGAACACGGCGCCCGGGGAGCAGTGTGTGGGGACGGTACCGTGCTCAGGGTACCTCAGAGGTGCCGCTAGCAGTCTTGGGAATCGAACCCACGACTTCTTGATCGCAGGGCAAACGCCCTAACCACTAGGCCACCACCTGCCCCAGAGGAGGACATGTAGAAATGCATGAACAGCCTAGATAAAATTATAGAAATAATTAGTATATGTATACACAATAAAAAAAGATAAAGGAATTTTTAAAAAAAATTGAGGTAATAAAGCCATTCTAAATAGCTTTGAAACAGCACTGTAAACAACACGCAAAAAGCATTTGTGAGGGTGTCACAGCTGTGCCACGTCCCCAGCTGCCTGTATCACCGGACTGCTGAGCTGGAGCTCTTCACCCCCCTTGCCGTCCGTTTTGGTTTCACCTGCTGTCATTATTAGTGTCACCATTTAATAACAACCCTTCAGGCAATTTAAACCCAGTCTGCTTTGCTCGTGCTCTCTCTCTCTCTCTACCAAGGCACAAGTATTCTTGCCTTGCAATGAAAGTTGGCGCTAAAGGCAACATGCGCATGATTTCAGAGACTCTTTCACTTTTGGACTTTTTGAACCAGTGAAGACAAGCCAGAGTGAAGTGTGTCTGTCTTACTCCTGTTTCCCTTTTCTCTTTCAAGGGAACTCCTGCAAGTGCATCCCTGCTAATGCATGCCAGTCAGCAGTCATGACAGAGGGCAGCAGAAATGGCTAAGCCAGTTACAGGCCACGCCTGTGCAATGTGCTCTGAAGTAGAGGCCTGTATACTTAACAAAAAATTGAATAACAGTCCACCATAAATAAACATTGTCAACTTTGGCCCTAACCAATACTAAAACTAATACTGCATACATAACACACCTTTAGGGCATGGGGAGGGCTCCTTAGTGGCTGAGGAGGGACACATGGTTCCAGCTGGGCAGGACAGACATCGGGAAGCTCCAGGAGCACTGCTAAAGGTGCCAGGCTCACATGGTACTTCCACTGAGGTACCAATGGGGCAACTGTGCCCACTAGGACAAAGATAACCCTCCAGTCCATCCATTGGGCGAGCACTACGACTACCTCCAAGACATACAAACCTTGAAAAAGATACATTTAAAAAAAAAAAAAAATTTTTTAAATATATATACAAAAAATCATTTTTTTATTTCATATGCCAGTATCAAGCCACTATTTTTAATGCTTTGATCATTAAACACTACTCAAATTCTGAAGTTTCGCATGGAAGCAAAATAGAAGGAGGATAAATAGATGTCCACTAAAAACCATTAGCAGGACAAGAGTGCACACAGAATGTCTAACTCAAATGGATATGGGTGTATTTTGGTCAGACGGTCGGCCACGGCTCCTGCAATAAATGTTATTACCCAGCATCACAGAGAAATGCATCAGAGGGATGGACCATCGCAGACTGCTCGCAGAAGTGGCCTGGTGGGCAGGGCTGGCACTGCTCCACCACACTCAACCCTGGGGAGCTGGATAATGTGCCAGGAGGGCAAGGGAATGGATAGCCAGTGCCAACAGGGCAGTAGTGGCCAGGAGGGCACATGTTATTACCAGCTGACTCCATCTGTAACTCACAGAAACAAGGAATGAGCTTAAAACCACCCAGATTTCTGCCCATCTGGACAGAAAACATTTTATTGAGCGCAAAAGGTTTTATGTCAGTTTTAGTGCTCATGTGTACATTATTACCAACTGTAAGCTACATTTCAGTGAGGATGTGACTGATGTTAAATATACCCTGTGTCCAGTGGCATTGGGACTGATGGCTCCTGGAGGGCAATGGTACCCATCCTGGCAATGCCCTGTTGGCTCAGAAAGCCCAGGAAAGGCACAGAACATGCCTACATAAGAAGACATTTTTAGCAGGAGTGCTGATCCAGTTCTTGTGGTCATTTTTTGTGGCAACAGCTATTATAAATAAAGCGGAATCCGGTTCAGGATCAGTTCTGTCCATCCTTGATCTTGTTAATGTGAACTGGAAGTGCTGAAGATTTGCTAGTTTTTATAGTTGCTAGTAAGTCATGTTATTTCTAAAACCACATGCACAAATCTGCACCACCTTAATGAAGAGCTGGATGTGATTTAAATTTAACATTGTTCAAAAACAATTTGAATTTGAAACTTATTCAAAAAATGATCTGGGATTTGCAGCTTAGTTTCCTTGTATGAGCTGTATGTACTGGTCAGTGAATGGTACATATATTTATGACATAATGTATGTGGTAACAGTGCAACCTGAAGGACACGGCAAGCAATCCTCTTCACTAGATGCTCCAGGGTGAGGCCGCAATGTCCCTTGAGGGCAGGGGAACTCTGTGCCGACCGCAGTGCCTTGCGGACAGTAAAAGCCCTGGGGGCAGATAGCAGGTTCCTCCACTTCATTCCCTAAGTGTTTAAAATGTAATATGTAAATAATTAAAACACTGAAATTTTCCTCAGAGATGGGCATATGACACCAGGAACCCACCCTGACAGAAGTACCCTGCTGGGCATGGCTCACAGTTCTCTCTGTCACTGTTGCCCATCACTGAGCTGAATGTCCCTGCCCCACAGGCGATGGGTTTATCTGTGCCTGCTGGACAATAGAACCCTGCTGGGCAGAGTCTCTGCTCTGGACTACTGGATCCCCAGTCACAGTAGTAGCCTGGGGAGCAGTCTCCTAAAGGGCGCACAAATGAAATGAAATCATTTTAAAGTCTATTTAAGCATATTATACGATATGGACAAAAGTATTGGGACACTTGACCACTTGACTTTAATGACACTGCATTCAGATACATAGACTTTAATATGGAGTTGGTCCCCCCCTTGTAGCTATAACAGCTTCCACTATTCTTGGAAGGCTTTCCACAAGATTTTGGAGCGTTTCTGAGGGAATCTGTGCCCTTTCATTCTGTAGAGCATTTATGAGGTCAGGCACTGATGACGAGAAGGCCAGGATCACAATCTCTATTCCAGTTCATCCCAAAGGTGTTTGTGGTTGAGGTCAGGGCTCTGTGTGGGCAAGTCAAGTTCTTCCACACCGAACTCATCCAACCATGTCTTTATGGACCTTGCTTTGTCCACTGGGGCACTGTCAAGTTGGAATCGAAAAGGGTTCTTCCCCAAACTGTGTCCACAAAGTTGGAAGCATGGCGTTTTCCAAAATATAATGGTATGCTGAAGCATTAAGATTGCCCTTTACTGGAAGTAAGGGGCTTAGTTCAAACCTTGAAAAACAGGTTTATCCCAATACCTTTGTCCATATATTGTATGTGCTGTACCATCAAATTGGTGTATTGTTCATACAAAACCGTAGAATGTTTCAGAAGAACTGAGCAGTACCAGTTCTCACTCCAAGTTCACAGTAGGCTCCTGGTGGACAAAGAGATCCTGTGGTGTTGTCAGTGGGATTTGGAACCGTGGCTCGGACGAAACAGAGGAATCCAGAGGCACAGGGCCCGGAGGGCTGGACAAGTCCGTACGAACCACAAAAATAGCCCAAAGGACAGACCAGGCACTCATCTAAACCCAAAGACCAGACAAAGACAGTTTAATCCATGTATACCAAAGACCATATAGATCCTCTGAACTTCATTATATGTATTCACACATCATTTCCTCAGTATTTCACATACACTACTTCTAGTTACTGAATTATTCATAGAACTTACTGATTCAGTTTAAAATGAATAACTCAATAAAATGCAACCACTTTAAGGGATTAACTGACCTCTTGAACCTTGTGGTTTTTATCCAGTAAACACTGAACCCACATACATAAGCTTAAAGAAATTTACTCTCTCAATTCTTTTATTGTAAATAATGTATCACCTGCTGATGTAAGGCCCTGATTATTACTATATGTGCCTTTAGGACACGGGACAGGCCGCCCTAGTGTTTCATTAGGACAGTAATAGCCCTCTGGACAGATGAATGGAATGATGCCCCCATTAGACTGCTGGGTGGAAGATGGGCAATGAAATCCAGGAGGACAGGGTTTACAGCCCATTTGGCCTGTCTGATCCTGGAACAGTCCTGTGGAAGACATACGAACACTCATAAAAGCAGAAACTCTGCCTCTAAAGACAAAACAATTGGAGAATCAATTGTATCAGTGACCTCTTTTAGACAAAGCAGACTGTAGGCTCCAGTTCAACATGTGGAGTTATAATAAAGCATTACCTCCAGGGCAAGGCATGCAGTCCTCTATGCTCTTTCCACCACCCTCAGAGCGAAAAGTTCCCACTGGGCAAGGGGTGGCCACAGCACTGCCTCTGTCACAGTAGTGACCAGGAGGACACACATCGCCAAACACAGCAGACACAGGGGTTGCAGTAGAAGACCCCATAGTGCAGTAGAAACCTGCAGATATAAAGAACATGCAGCATGAGAAGAGACGGGATCTTGATTCCAATTTTTAAATCTGATTTGCTGGGGCATAATAAAAACTGTTGCAAAATACAAAATGTGAAAATGTCTGCCCCTATGTACAAACATACGACTACATAAATCAACTGTATGTGTACATATGTGCATACAAATGTGTGTTCCTTTCCTGTTTTTGAAGTTTGTGTGTTCTTTTCCTGTTTTTGAAGTCTCACCTGGTAAGCAGGGACCACTAACTGCAGTCACGCCCGGTTCTGAACAATAAAACCCAGGAGAACAACTCTGACACTGCACTGCTTCTGTGAGTCCATGATGCACACTATGGCAAAAATCAGCCATTAAGGTGAGGCCGTCTTAACACAAATATTATGCACAGTCAGTTTATATGTTCTACTTTGTACCTGAATGTGCCTTTTGGGCAGGGCGTTGCAGTAAAACTCCCAGTGCGGCAGTAGAAGCCAGGTGGGCATTGTGTCCCTGTCACATTGTCTGCAGGGGACGGTATAATAGCTCCTCCAAAACAAACAAATCCAGCAGCACATGGACCGGAGGGTGAGGTGTTTCCTGTGCAGACACAAAAGAGTCAGTAAGCTCAGTCAGACTTTTTACACTCATATGAACAAAATCTAAATAAGAACAGGTTTTATTAAAAACATAAAATGTGGCTATGAAATCGTTATGGATGTAATTTCTCAGCCTGGGACAAGGCCAGCAATTGGGCCCCTCCTGGCCAGTAGAAAGCAGCAGAGAGCCGGGTCAGACCCCAGGCTCCCAGTCGGTAGAGGGAGACACAGGGTGTGTCATCAGTAGGTAACACAGGTCACCTGGGCAGCTCAGTACCTAAGGTGAAGAAAAGTGCCATTCCCTGCTGAATTGTTGTCAAAGCCAGATAAACGGTTTCTCAAGCTTTCGAGTTTGCTACCAGTTTAGTAGTTTCCAAAAAGGAAAAAAAAAAACATCAACCAAACAAGCACTTTCACTCAATCTCTCACAAAAGCAGCCTCTCCTAAGATGAGCTTGGCTCTGTCTAACCCTTTTTAAGAGAAGGTTTTGATTTCTCCACGCTTTCTTGCCACTAGGTCAAATAACAACTCACAAAGGTCTATAGCTTTCCAGCCGCCTAGCTTAGCAGACTGAGCATATGACTTCGAACCCCGAGGTTGCTGGTTTCTAATTTCTTTTCATCAATTTGAATCAAACAAGCTTTTATGCTACTATGCTTTTAAGACAATAAGATGTATTGAAATGACCTCTGTTCTGATTGGCTGCCCTGTATTATACCTTACTCAGACTGAAATACTTTTTGTAACTTTATCGTTGATAAGTGGGCCTAAACAGCTTTAGTTCCGCAGAGGTGGATAAATGAAAAGGTAAGCTTTTTATGATTCAAAACAGATGAATTTGCATACAGTATATGGAACTGGAGAGTAACTGGAATTAAATGCTTATATATTGATTTCTTAAAAAAAAAAAAAAAAAAAACCTGTAGAGAATGAGTACTTATTTTCACTTTGGAGATCTGAAGAACATGTAATTTGACTGCACGTGCTCAAAGCTTGCACACAACTGTAAGGTGGCTTTTGGAGAACAGCCATTTCTCCTGGACATACCTGCTCCAGAACAGTATGTGCCTGGGTCACACAGAGTACATTCAGATGATGCCATTAAACCAGACTGGTTTCCGTAAGTCCCTGGAGGACATGGTTGCTGATTGGCTGCCCCTGCAGGACAATAGAATCCAGGTCCACACAAGTCTGGGACTGTCACACCTAAAAAAAAAATTTAAAAAAAAAGGCAAAAAAAAAAAAAAGTAACTATGACAACTCACAAACCAGCATTTTCCAAATCTTCTGGCTACGGTATAATGGGGGCCAAAAACAAAATAAAACAATAATAAAAACAAAGCAGTGGTTAAGACTCCAGTTAATGCAGAGTTTTCTATAATAAATGTTAGTTCTATACACAGGGCACTCCACAATTATTGGCACCCCTGATAAAGATGTGTATAAAGCCTTAAAATAAATTCATTTTTTGTGAATGATATAACTTCACAATTTAAAAAAATCAAATCTTTGAGCACATTTATTCAATAGGAAAAAAAAACTCACTAAGAAATGCATTTTTTACATGAAATCATGTGTGTTTGAATTATTGACACCACTGCTTTTAATACTTTGTACAACCCTCTTTTCCCAATAGGACAGCGGTTCCTCTCTTATAACATTTCACCAGATTGGAGAATACAGTGTGAGGCATCTTTGACCATTCCTCTTTTTCGCCCAGAGTCCTCGGTCTTCTTATATACCGCCTCCTCCTCTTCAGAACAACCCACAGGTTTTCAATAGGATTTGGGTCTGGGGACTGAGATGGCTATGGAAGAAGGTTGATGCCTCTGGTGAACCATTTCTGTGTTGATTTGGCCATATGTTTTTCATCATCCTGCTGAAGGATCCAGTGACAACCCGTTTTCTGGCAAAGGCCACCAGATTTTTATGTAAAATGTCCTGGTATTACAAAGAGTTTATGATTGTCAGGTTGAGGCCTGTCTCCAGGCAGCAAAGGGAGGCACAGATGCAGACTTCCATACTTTAACTTTATTTTCAAACAATGGCACGAGGGCCTAAACACAACAAAACGAAACCACTGGAGACAGAACAGGAGTAACTCGAACTGAAGCAGAAAGTCAGTGGACCAACAACTACGGTTCCATACACACAGGCTTTAATACACATGAATTAAACACAAGAACCAATAGAGACCAAAACTCACTTCAACACCGGTCAGCTGTAACTAATGAACTCCAAACTGAAAGCCGGTATACACAGAACTTCAACTTAAATGTCAACTTAACACAGAAAATGACGGCCTCTAGCGGCCACTGACCAGGGATGTTACAATGATGCACTCTAACAAGGTTACCAGGGCCATTGGAGAGAAACAGGCTCACAGCATCAGATTCTCCGCCATACTTAACAGGGGGCATGAGATGCATTCCCGCATTATACACCGGACCCAACTGGAGTGTTTGTTGCCAAAATGCTCAATATTAGTCTTATCTAACAAAAGCACACAGTTCCAGTTAAAGTCTCAGTAGCATTTAGTAAATTCCACACATCTACATGTCCTGTATGCACTTGTAGTCTTGTGTTCTCTTCTTGTGTTGCACCATGGTCCTGGATGCACGTTTTTTCATTTCACTGTGTGTATATTGTAGAAATGACAATAAAACCTACTTAACTTGACTTTGATTGTAGGACAGAAAAGGCTTTTGCCTGGCATGCCTCCCAATCAATGTGTTGGCATGTAGAGAGCATCTAGTGGTTGTTATGGAGCCTTGGTGACCACAAGATGCCACTCTTTGCTGCAGTTCTCCAACAGTGAGTTGGAGAATTTTTAACCTCCTCCTCACTGTGTGTGGTGGGAAAATGAACTCGGTTCCTTGTCCAGCCATGTTTGGCACCGTCAAGCGTGCTCGGAGAGTGAGGCGAGGCACAAGGCGCAGGTTCCATAGAAGGTATTTTATTCTCTCTACAGAAAATAAAGAGGCACGAGGACCTTAGAACACAAAACATAACTACACTAAAGACACATAAGGAACAGGAATAGTGAGGCATCATGTGAGGGTTAACCAGCAAATAAAACGAACTCTTTGAACTTAAATACACAAAAGACTCAAACCTAAACCAATCAGTAAACATAATCACTTAACTCAAAACACCAACAGCTGACAACATGACAATAAACACAAACATAACCCAAGTTCAAAATAAAAGTCTCTATAAGAAAATTTGACCAACTGCGGCCTCCTCCGGCCGCTGGCCGAGCCCTAACAGTCACAGTTCCAGTTGTTTTAAATTTTTTAATAATTGCATTGATTGTGGATATGGCCAAGTTTAGTTGTGTAGCTATTTTCTTGTAGCCATTTCCTGACTTATGAAGATCAGAGACAGACAAAGTACCTAACTTCATTACTTAAGCGAAAGTACAGACGCCACTAGTCAAATGTTACTCCAATCCAATGAAAGTCATACAGTCAAATTTCACTTAAGTTAAAGGACTGAAGTACTTGCTTCCAAAAATACTTAAGTATTAAAAGTACATATTTCACTGCATTGTTGATTTATTGTCACCACACTTATAATACCTAATGCATCTAACCCGAAAACCAGTCTTTTTTTATTCATTGTACACTACACACCTATACAAAAGGTATGTGTTTGTACTATATATTTGAACGAAGTTGACAACTGAACCGCTGTAAATGCAGCTGGTATGGCACACACTTAAGTACAGTTTTTGAGTATCTGTACTTCACTTGAGTAGTCTTTTTTTCAAAACTTTTAACTTTCACTTCACTACATTTGAAAGACAAAACCGTACTTTTCACTTCACTACATTTCTATCAAGGTTTTCTTTACCCGTTACCTTCAGTTCTGAAAGTGGGTCTAATTGTCTCATTTTTCTAAAACGTGATTGGGTTTCTGACAGCCTATCAGAAAAACAATACGTTTACTTGAGTATTTTCAGTGTGAGAATATGCTAATGCGATAAAAATGAATATATCTGAAGGCTTTATACACATCTTCATCAGGGGTGCTAATAATTGTGGATGGTGCTGTAACATACTTTGGAAGTGTATCTTACTATAGTGTTAAAAGTATAAGAAGCCATATAAAAATATATTTTCTTATTGGATGAAGGCCAAATCAAATTTCCTAACTGTGGCCCACAGGCCCCTTATTGGGCTTCCCTGCCTAAAACCCTGCCTCGGGCCAATACATCCATTCCTCACTTTCAGAAATTAGACTTTTCTTTTGTTAAGCTATTCAAGTGTTTATATGAACTGTAGTGACATTTCCTTTTTTTATATCACCTTTCCTTTTTTTATATCACCCAAAATTAGGCAAAAAAACTGATGGTTTTCTTTATATAAAATGATAATGTATAATGTGCATGAAACAATAACTTTTTATCAAATTCAAATCATAACAAAATACCTCCTTTTCTACTAACAATTTTTACATCAAACGTAAGCCAGTGCAAAGAGTTTTTTTTCTTTCATTACAAACAATGTCTTTGTCAGCGCAACTAAGAAAAACGATTGAAATTTTACTGGGAATGTGATATACATATCTATATATATATACATAACGTGCTTGTTTTTGTAGGATGCAGCGTTGAACAGTGATGTAATGTATTAATGATTGTTCAATGAGCTAGGCCCACAAGTGTGAAATAATATTGAATTCTGCATTATGTATTTATTATAGCCACTTATTTTTATGGACAATGAGCCTTAAGATCAATGTGTGAAAAATAAACCTGTGGATATAGCCAGAGGTTAAAGGAACACTACTTACCTTCCACAGGGCAGAAGAAACCCGCAAGGCAGACTTTACATTTTTGCTGGCCTTCACTGGGCTGGTAGCTACCCCTAGGGCATGCTCTATCAGTGATACTTCCCTACAATAATTTTTTAACAGCAGTGACTTCATTCATTTGTAATGGTATTAAGTGTAATAAAAGAAATATTGTATTGACTGTATACAGTTCTGACCTCTTCACAGTAATGGCCAGCTCTGCATTTATGCTCTGAATTTCGAGATGAGTTCTGACCCCCTGGACAGTAATAGCCCTCAGAGCACAGACCACTGGGCTGTGTTAGGCCTCTCTGCCCACAGAAATATCCAGATGGACACGGCAGACAGTCTCCCATGACAGATCCTCCAGCAGCACCTAAGTGGCAAACCAGAGACAGAGGCAGGATTTATAGGAGTCCAAACAAGAAAACAGTCTGTCGCATTACATAAGAGTACTGCCACTGCAGTGGGAGCTTTTAAGGTTTAAACTGAACAGTGCTTAATTGAATTAGAAAATGGAGAACATAGATTAAATTACTTTAATTTACTGTCTTAGATTACCTTAGATTTTAGATACCTTAGAGTTTAGATACCTTTAGAACTTCTGACTACAGTTAAAAGCCTTAGACTTAATTGATGGCAATGAATATAGTGTCTTTGGAAAATATTGAACACCACTCAGGTTAAATTATGTTTTTTTGTTTATTTTTAAGTGACATTAACACATACGCCATAGTAATGCTATACAAATCATACTGCACATTTTCTATTATTTGTTTGCATGTTGGGGAAAAAAAAACATGTAATGTGCTACAATTTTTACACGGGCATCATTTTGTTTTTATCCTCAAAATGTTAATTACATCACTCATTGTGCAATAAAATGTGCAGGAGTGGGCTCTCTGAAAAGGATGTGCACATATTTTCACAAACAATAAAACGTGAACTTTGCCAAAACTTTTGCACACAACTGTGTAAAGCATAATTTCTGATGCGTTCTCTTACTCTTCAGTGTGCCTGGCGGGCAGGGGAGCGGCAGAGGAGTGCCTCTGGGGCAGTAGTTTCCAGGAAAACAGGGTGTGGCATAGAACTCTGAGGAGCCTTTGGGGCAGTAGAAGCCAGGAGGACAGAGGCCTGCAGGAGCATGAAGGCCAGTCTGATTACAGTATGAACCTGCATCACATGGCTGAGGCAGGGAGGAGCCAACAGGGCAGTAGAAGCCTGCATGGAAGATATTTTTATCAAATTAACATTTATCTTTTGTAAATTTTCCCTGTACTTAGAGTCCATAAGTAACTATAATAAAACAACTCGTTATTTTACACATCTGCACATTTAAAACAATCATGAAACAAAACTGACTATGAGCTCAACCCTTAACAACTCCTTATATGGAAGTTCTCCAAGTTTGTGTTGGTATCAGACATCATGCTGAGCTTTGTGTCACACAGAACCAAAATTATAGCAATTTAAAAAACATAATAATAACTGCTACTGGCATCGCACACAAATGCCCATACCCAACAAAAATGCCCCAATTTCTTTATTATAGGTATTAGAATCAAACGGCAAAAAAAGGCACAAAATCTATGAAATCGGGAGAACTTTTAGGAGAACTTTCTCCACTTGTGGGTAGAGAAACCAACAGAGGGAGGGGGTCCAGGGTACACTATGGATTAAAGTGGGAGTCTAAGGCTGTTTAAATGTACCTGTGGGACAAATGTCTCCTTTAAAATCAGAACACGCAACTTGTGAGATCTCCACAGCTAATTCAGAACCAGGTTCGGCCTGTGCTGAATCTGAGGCAGGTCCAAGGTCTTTACAGGTACCGTCTCCTCCTCCTGTACGAACAAAAGACTTTAAAACAAATACATAAATTTCACCAGTTAGCTCACTGTCAGCTGTTTTGTAAGCAGTACCTAGGCTGTGAGCTGGGCAGGTGGTGTTGTATTTTTGAACACAGAGCGAATACTCAAAGTGGCTAGACAGTGGAATGAAGTCACAGAAGCATCTGAGCTGGATGGGTTTGGCCTGCGGAGCAGCAGTGTCTGCACCCCCTGTGCAATAGTGACCAGGTGAGCAAAACCCTGCAAGCAATAAAATACAGTATGATACATATGCAGTGTGTGATAAAGTGTCTTTCTGCTAGAAATAGTTGACATTAGGGTTTGTTTGTAAAAAGTTGTCCGCTGGTAAGAACACAGGTCTGGTTCCAGATTTCTCCTTAGTTCCTCCAGCCGTTGCTTGGATTTATGAAATTCCATCAGCAGCTCCTGATCTAACTGATTGAGTCAAACCAGGTTTCTGATGGGAAGTAACAATGGACTTCACCAAGGAACACATTTACTGTGTATGAAATCACTATTTACAGGATAATGTTATTTGTACTTATTATTTTTAGTTTTATTTAGTATATTTAGTAATAATACACAATCAAGAAATGCATATTCATTATCAGCACATTTTCTGTCTTCTGCTCTTTCAACACTTTGTCAGGTTGCACATGCAGATTGGTTCATTTACAATACACTGTGTTAAATATTTAACAGTGGTTGCTTTTAAAAGACACAAGACCCTCAGAGGTGTAGAGTTACTACTGTTTTTGCTATACTACTCAAATGGAATTCAATCATTTCTTAATTACATAATTAATGATATTTGCATTCTATTTTAAAAGGTTCAAGTCAGCACTTCCAACTTTGCCTGTTTGTTTTCATGTCAACGAATGAAATACAAGAAAATGTTTTTACAAAGCCACAATAACTTTTCATCAGACAAAATAATTTGTTAACACTTTTAAAGGAATGGTCGGGCAAAAATGAAGTTTATACAATTCTCTACTTGTATAGCTCGGAATTCAAATTTTACTTCTTTAGTTTCGCACTTGTGCTAGAAAATTAACTTGCAAAACTAAACTAACATACACTAGAAGTCAATAGTCACCCAAATTCTTTCTATAATTACATCCAGAAACACCTCTCAAGCCATTCAAACCTCACCCAACTAGGGTGGCACAGATTCGTTGGTGTTGATTAGGACACAGTTTCACTTACTGTGCGTCATAAAAAAATATGTAGTTTGAGTGGGTTTGAGAAAAAATTTGAGGATATATTTATGGGGATGTACAAATGATGAGTGACTTCTAGAGCTTGTAATTGACATTAGCCATGTAGCTTCACTTCTAAATTAAAAAAAGGTCAATCTGGACAACAAGATGTGTTGGCCAGTTGACTATTGGTTTGGAATTAGATTTTTCCCTTAGCTATTCCTTAAACAGCTTGTCACGGGGGGTTGTTTTTGTTTATTGTTTAGTGATATGTTTCCAATACCTGAGGGCTGAGAGGAGCCCAGTGCATGGCAGTATCTGCCTGGAGGGCAGTGGGAGCAAAAGGTGCGGGAAGAGGCTCCTTTATCTGCGAGGTAGTGTCCAATAGGACAAGGCAAAGGAGCACTGCTTCTCTCAGGGCAGTAAAAGCCTAATGGGCAGATGTCTCCATACCTCTGAGAGACTGGGGTTGGCTCTGTGGCTCCAGATGAACAGAAATGACCTTTTGGGGAAAAGAATCAGAAGACAAATTGTGGATACTATGCTCCACTATTGGAGAAAAAAAAATCAACAGAAGACACTGACCAGCATTACAGTGTCCTGAGGGGCTGGTGAGAGCAGTAGTGTTGCAATAAAATCCTGGAGGGCAGGGAGAGCAGTCCAGGAGTGACTGTAACCCCTCAACCTGACTCATAGTGCCTGCTGGGCAGGGCACAGGAGCAGATGCACCTTCAAGGCAGTAAAACCCTGGGACAGAAAAGAATGAGAATTTAAACCTTCAAAACATTCAAGGCCACATACGACTTATGCTGCAGCTCTGAAGTGCCTCAATCCAGTTGCAAAAAGTGCATCTGAAATTAATATTCAATTGACAAACTATGGACTGTATACAGGACTGCATGCTAATTTTAATCTTGAGGCGCAGGTTTAAAAATGCAAGTTTGAGGCAGGCCTTCTGTTTGGAGCTTCATGTTCACCTCATGTCTGTGTGGTTTGGAGCACGTCTGAATGAAGCAAAAAGGCTTAGTATATCTGGCTGTCAATGTTTTATGAGTGTCTCTCATATGTGTCGCTGTATAACATTCACCTGGTGGGCATGGATAGCACGACTGCGCAGCTGGTTGAGACTGGTAGGTACCAGAGAGACAAATGGCAGGCTTGGTACTTCCGTATGGGCATGCATGACCAGGCGGGCACTGCTGACCTGACCAGACAGACAGCACATTAGCATGATACAGACAGGGCAGCAGTGGGCTTTTCCTGCAGAGATGTAAAATGCCTGCTAGAGAGTAAAATTCAGCTAGCTGGAGATTTCCTATCACTCTTTTCGGCACTGTGAAAGCTATACAACACCAAGTTGCTGCTACAGCCTACCCACTGCAGATCCTGCAGGGCAGAACCAGCCCTCAGGGCAACCAAGCTCAACAGATCTCTGACCCCAGTCAGGGCAGTAAAAACCAGGCATACATGGATCACAGTCAGACTCAGTGATGGCACCACGCCGGCCCAGAAACGATCCTAAAAGGAAACAAATGTGTAAACAGAGTAAACAATTAAACGGGTATCAAATTCGTAAATCAGTAGGAGAACAATTTAAATCTTATTTCCTTTTAATTGTGACGTAAAACTGAATAATTAGGGCAATTTTTAAAAATGTATTAGATTTTCAGTCGAATACATTTAGAATCAAATATTTTTTATTATGTAGAATCAATATACAACTATTTCTAATTACACTGGATATAGGTTTATGATCATTGAAAGTAAAGATGTTCTGAGCGATCGGTCGCCGATCATAATCGACCGATAATTGCTTTGGGAAGTTTGATCGGCAGTCTCTATAATGGCCGATATAG
>JBBJLS010000001.1:20193175-20220113 GCA_037577275.1 Bryconaethiops microstoma
TGCCCCTCTCTCTACCTCTCTAAATGCCCACAAAATCTGCCTGAGCTTCTCAGAAAAAAAGTAACTACTTCAGAATTTATCATTGATTCATTATAGCGCAGTTGCGGTTCTATTAGTTAACTGCCTTTTTTCTTGACATCCCAAGAGATGTGAACTTGCAATAGCTTGTTAGGCCTGCCCTGAGAAGTGAATTAAAGTTGCAGACGTATAGAAACAGATATAGAGATGTATGAGATATACGTTTTTTGTTATTTGTAGTTTATTATTAATTTTGGTTGCACAATTTATTACCTGGGGTACTTTGGAAAACTGGCTTGAAACAAAATTTTGACTATAGCATTTTTTTGTTGCAGTTTTTATCCTAAAGTTAAAGTACTCTAAAGCCAAAGTCATACTGTTTGTTCTGTATGTTATTTTATTTAATTTTATCTACAGGAAAGCTGTATTTGTCAAGCTCTAAGCTGTTCCCAATTACTAACTAAGCATAGGCTGCTATGTTTTAAGTTGACGTGTTGCTTGCCAATAAGCAGTTGTCAATTCATGATATTCCTCCTCTTGTAATTTCAATACTTAGTTTACATTGTTGTTAGATATAGTTTAATAAATAATGCTACATGATAAGGGTTCAAGTAGACCCTGTAATCGGTGATAGGTATTGGTATCGGACGATACAGCTTCTAGTGATCGGCCCCCAAAATCCTGATCAGAGCACCCCTAATTGAAAGCACACATTTTTAAACCGAATGTTACTGTCACGTCATGGCAAGGCACGATCCGGCAGGAGGCATAAATGCAGACCTTCTTCATTGTCGGTTTTTCTTTATTTTAAACACAGAACAAAAAACAGACACGATGGCCGCAATATACAAAAACAAAGCAGGACGAACACAAACTGGACTAAATGTGAGGGTGAATGGACAAAACACAGGGTCTATAAATACACAGAATTCAACTCAAAATACCAGATACTAATCTAGGTCTCATCCCTGGCAGTTGCGCCAGAGATGAGACCACACCCCCAGTCAACTTAAGAGTCCCCTACCATCCTGGGCTGCTGACTGGGGATGTCACAGTTACGCTTTACTTTAAGCAAATGCTTGATACCCTTCCCAAAAATATTCTCTTTAATTAATTAATATTTTTATTTTAACATAATTTAACATATTTTAGTTGAACATATATGTATGTTAAAACATTCAGTTCAATTTATTCAGTTTATTCCCCATTCCAAATATGCAAATTATGCTGAGAAAAGTTTAAAATTTACTGTTTTTGTTCAGTCATGAAAAACCATCAATTTACGAATATCCACCTATTCAGCCTACAACAGTTTAGCTTTGCCCATCCGCAATGAAGCTATTATTTAGAATTAAGTATTCAGTTAGTACTTCAGTCTGAAATGCTTTTTGAATGAGGAACGATACAGGCCATCCAATCAGAAAAGAGATTATTTAAATACTGAATATCAGTCATAAAGACACAGTACCAAAATGGCCTGGTTAAAGAGAGGTTGGATAGAGAATAGAGATCTAGAAATTAATTATGACTTTTTAGACAAGAAAAGCAACCCATGTTTTACACACATTGTATATCTTCACAAATGTAAATATGTATTTGCCTCTGTGAGTACAGCGTATCTAAAATGTTCTTTGGTATATGGCTGTACCTGGTGGGCAAGGCATTGGGTGGCCACTCCCAACGGGGCAGTAGTGCCCTTCGGTGCAGATATCGCCAGTCATTTGAACCAACGCCAAGAGCTCATCTTCTGTATTATGTGCACGCTCTTTAAACTCTGAAACAAAGACTTTACTTCTGTCATATTTTGTGCCTTTTCAGATTTCTGATCTGCACTTCATTTGGAACGTAGTTCATTACCTGTGTTATTGTGAGGTGTAGGGGAGCTTGCTCTAAGAGTGCAGTAATATCCTGGGTTGCATGGGCCAGATGGTGAACGCAACCCGTGTTTGCCACAGTACTGCCCAGGAGTGCAGGGCTGACACTCCTCTACGGACACGGCCCCTGTTGGAATACATATTGCAATATTAGACAGCAGTTTCTAACAAATTAACAACAAATTAAAATCCTGCCTCCATAGTATAGTAAGGCATGGCCATGCAGTGTTTTTATATCTTTGTGTGTTTAATACTAATTCTTATATTTTGGTGTTTCATTTATTAACATTTCAGAAATTCTAAAATTTATTCCATACTTAGTTATACATAGCAAATACTTGTCAAGTTATCTTCCTCAAGATTTGCTCACCGCTACAGATTTGTTTACTTCTACCAATTCGAGGTACTGTATTCTGGCTACTTGCTTTCTTATATTTTTTGTTAATGTTTTTTTTAATAAAAAGAAGCCGCCATTGTTTAAATTTGTTATATGGGACTTTTAGTTTGACATGTGTACTCCGGCCGGTGCTTTAAGTTAAATGATTGTGGGTTTTGGTGAGATGATTGTGGGTTTAGGGGAGTTTAAGATTTAAGGGCTGTTTTGGTTGCGTTTAGTAGATAAAGTATTGAATCCTGCGGCTCCCTGATGTAACAGTTAATTGGTTTATATTTTTGTTTATAAATTTATTGTCAATGCTGTAGTGTTTCAACATTTTCATTACATTTAAAATCTTTTATAGATCTCTAGCTTCCTACTGATTATTTAAAACCCATTCTGCTGCAACATTTTATTTTATTACATTGAATGTATTGTTTTCCCATGTGTGAATGGTAGAGTAAATGGGCATAAGACCTTCTAATGAGCTGAATGTGCCTGGAGGGCAGGGCTGCATGTGACTCGCGCCTGCAGGGCAATAGAATCCTGCTGTGCATTTTCTTCCTGTGGCATCTCCAGGTGGCTGTGAGACCGAGGCACCCTGGATGCACATATAACTGCCAGAGACCAGAAGAAAAGGTTAGTTAAGTGCAATAAAATAGGGTCACTTATTCAACTCAGTGAAGAGTGTGGTGGATGGGGTCACCCACCCTGGAGAGCAGTCTGCAGTCGGGGTGGAAAGTCCTGAAGAGGCACAGTACTGTCCAGAGGGGCAAGGAACACACTGTTCCACACTGGACAACCCTAACTTACCACTGTAAGAGCCGATTGGACAGGGAAACTCCTGCCCAGAACTTGTACCTGTTGAGAAGAGCAGAGCAATAGAGGAAAACTGTATTTGTGATGCCAGTAAGTGCCCATACACTAAACCATTGGTTTATTTTCTGCATTCCATTCTTATATATTCTTGAGTGCTTGCTTTTGTATATATGTTTTGTTGATTTACATCTATATGTAATTCAATAGTCCAATTATACACATAAATGCCCAAAGCTAATGGGTCATAAATTCAATTCAATCTCTAGGAAAATAAACAGAAAAAATGTTTTCTATAAACAGCATTCTTGTTCCTGAGTGGTGCGAGTGCAGGGGTGATTGGGAGTGAAAACTCACAGTGACATTTGTGCAAGAGTCCAAGAGTTCAAAAAGAGTTTACAGCATTGTTCAATCTAGCGACTCCTAACAAGTGCATGAGAATGTGCCAAGGGCTTGGAGAAAAGGCTTTTTTTTTTTTTTTTTCCAGATTTTTGACAATTGTTTTTCAGATTATTAAAAGTTTTATATTCTATGCTCATAGCCACGTTTTCATAATTTTTCTTACAGTGCACTGTATATTTCAGGGTGATGTCTCTACCTGCTGGGCAGTAATGCCCCATGGGGCATGGTGCAGGTGTGCTTGTCCCTCCCACAATCCCTTTGTCAGGATGAACTGAACCTGCACAGAAAGACCCAGGCAGACAGAGCCAACACTCTGCCTGTAGAAACAGGCACTTTACAATCTATCACTTTACAATCACATTAGTCAAGCTCTTGTAGGGACAACATTCAATTAAAGCTCTGCTAACCTGTCCGTGTAGACTCTGATAGGTCCCAGGAGCACAGGCTATTTGAGCAGTGCTGGCAGGAGGACACATATGACCAGGAAAGCAGGTAAATTCAGCTGGCCGACTGGAACTCTGGCCTTGTGGACAGTAGTAGCCAGCATGGCAGACATTCGAAGGAGCAGAGAGCCCCCTGCTGGAGCAAGCAAATCCTACAACAAGAACATGTTACTAAATCTGAACATGTGAATTTATTATTGTAAAATCATTGTTTTCATTTTTAAAAATCCAATCTAAATAACCAGCATAAAATGACACTGGAAGATTCACTAGTCTGGGTTATGTAGAAGGTGATAAGCATAATGGAAAGCGTTAAAATAACTGTACAAAAGCATGTCCTAGCACTTTTACATTTAGATACTTTTTATATGCTGTAGACACTACATGTAGACTGCAGCTACTGCATGGATAAAATCTGTAATTGCAGTATCTTCTAGTAAAACTCTGATAACTGAATTATGACAATACTTAAATGAAAAAATTGTTTGTTTGAATTAAATTCAAAGTTCTTATGTATTCTTTGTACATATACTCATATGTGTATATACACACAGACAGATAGGGAGAGAGAATTAAAACTGCAGTTAAGACACATTTGATAATATAATGACGTGTGTATTGATCACCAGCAGGACATGGCAGGCAGGAGGACAGCTCAGTGTTCCCGCTGGTGTTGCTGTAGTGGCCGAGTGGACAGGGCAGTGGAGATGAGGAACCCGTGGGACAGTAATGACCTGGAGGACACCGATCACCAGTCACTCCATCATCAGGCACTGGGGACACAGCTCCAGAGAGACAGAAGTATCCTGCTTCACACAGTCCAGACACAGAACTCTGTCCAGAGGCCTCACAGGAAAAACCTGAAAGAGAACAAACATTCCTTTGGGTGGTAGTACCCTAGTGGGTAAAACACTTGCCCGTGAATCTCCACTTTCTATGATTGTGTCCCTGAGCAAGACACTTAACCCACAGTTGCTCCAGAGGGACTGGCCCTGTAACTAATGATTGTAAGTCACTCTGGATAAGAGCTTCAGCCAATTGCCCCCTTTGCTCCAGTAGTGATTACAAGATAATACTTAATACATACTATTTATACATATTGTGGTGAATGTAGTTATTGGGTTTTTGTTATTTGTAAAATATGTTGAATTGTTTGTTCTGTTCTTTTGTACTTTTATCAGTGTTGAATGTTGGGAGAGTATGGGGAGTATGAGAGAGTGTGTGGGTGAGAGAGGAGGAGTAGGAGAGGCTAGGCTGATTCAGGAATAGCGGCGTGAGTTGTGGCCAAAACAGCAACTCTATTGTTCTAGGGAAACATTTAATAAAATAAATTGTTTGAATTCAGTCAGTCCAGTGTCTGTTCAACTGGTCACTACTATATATAATATTATTCACAGCCCTCCTGGTCTGTCACTGGATTAGTTGTTGTAGTGAGTTTGTCTTTGTCTTTCACTCTTTATCTGACATTAGTCTTAGTTTAGCGTTGATTATTATTATCAGCAGACTTCGTGTTGTTTCGTTTGAGTTATATGTTCAGTTTACTCTGTCTTCATAGGTTAGTTTATGTTTCATCTTGCCTTGTTTCGTTAGATTAGCTTAGTTACGCACCTTACCCGCTACCTGTCTGCCTTTTTCCAATTATAACCAGCCAACCAAGGAGTCTTTGGCCACCGTCATTTAAACCTGTGTTTGTTTTCACAGAGTGCACGCTGACTTGCTGCCGCGACCAGGCTAGACCAGACTCGCCTTTCGTTTCTTTCCTTTCTTTCCTCCCCTGCTCTGGTTTGGGCCAAACTCGCGTTCCGTTTCTTTCCACCCCTGCTCTGGTTTGGGCCAAACTTGCGTTCTGTTTCTTTCCTCCCCGGCTCTGGTTTGGGCCAAACTCGCGTTCTGCTTCTTTTCCCCCACCTCTGATTTGGGCCAGGTTCTGGTTTGGCGATTTCCTTCATGATGGACTGATCTTGTTGGTGCTCTGGTTTGAATGAGAGTTCAAAGCTGTTTACTCTGTAGCGAGCCTGTGCTTGATGTTATGCATGTGCTTCACTCTGAGTTTTGTATTTATTTTGATTTGCTTTTGTGACCAAACCGCATGGATTAAACATATTCTGTTCACCGAATTCCTGCATTTGCATCTCATTGTTTCCTGCACCTCTCCTATGTGCAGACGTGACAGATCAGCTGTGTATCAGCTGTATGTAGATTGATTTGTTTACTCTTTGTAACAGAGCGACAAATTGGCCCTAAACTTCTTGATTCTGACTTTAATAATGAGGTGGTTTGAAATAGGTATAGTTTGGGGACAGTTCATGTTTCAGTTTCTCCTTTACTCCAAATTGAAAGCTGAAAGCTTAAACTATCATACACTGACCTCATAATTTGTTGAGCTGTTAAGTAATCTTAGGTAGATTTGATTGTTGTCTCTGGCATTGAATATGCCATATATGACATGGACAAAAGTGCAACATAGAGGGCACTAGATCTCTTGAAGTCTGAATTTTTCTCATCACTTTCTGCCATTCAAAGTCAGAAAACCATGTTAGAGATTCCACAGAAGAGGCATAGTTTGCTCTCTCTTCTCATTCAAGATATTTCCTGCTCTCTTTGAAATATAACTGTGAATTATAAAACATAATTCAGTGCTGATGACTTTAATCCTGTCATTTACTGGGTGTTGATTTTATATTTTTAGTCACCACTGCTCTCACTGGTCTCTGGTGTGGGGTAAAGTTGGGACTGGAGTTTCTGTGGTGGTGGAAATCTCTATAATTGCTGCTGCAGAGAACAGTATACGGCTTGGGAATGTGATGTCAGGGTTTGTTAGTCTTGGCAGGTTCACGATAGTTGAATGAACCTGCTGTTGCTGATTTTAAGACTCACTATAAACACTGGATGAACTGAGTAGTGTGGCTACCAGGCCAAATCAAGAAAAGATCTCTAAGCTCTTGTAGTGTGTGTGTGAGTATGTGAAGCATGTAAGGATTGCACTATGTTTACATTTACAGCAGTTAGCAGACGCTCTTATACAAAGCGACGTACCTGCCATTATGGAAGAATGGTTTTATAATGCAGTGTGGCAATTCTGAAGCCCTATAAAGAAACTTGTTCCTATGTAAGACTTTTTACATTGAAAGACTAGTCACACTAAACCATGAGCATGTGCCAGCTAAGCATGTTATTACATTGATCTTCTGTTTACATGTTGGCCCTGCTAAGATAAAGGCAATGTCTTTTAGTCTAGTAATTGAGATTGGGATGTTACAAGCATTAGCAACAAGCAACTATTGGTTAATTCTGGCACTTTATTGCAGAACTTTAGATTATTTAAAGATTGGAAGCTTGTTACAGTCATTTAATAAAATTTTTTACTTGGAATGCTATAATTTGGATTTTGAGTCCTTCGATACAAATTTAGCATATCATTAAGCCTTTTAAAAAAGGAAACTATGCTAAAAGAACTTGGACTTGGCTGTTCACAGTTTCTGGGATGGTAGCATGTATGTGATAGATAACATAAATGTGAATATACAAGAAAAAGATGTTTGCAATGTGAGGCTCTGATGATCTAGGTATGGTAGCTATAGGTTGCTATAAAATTCTAGTACTAGCTGTCTTTTTGATCTATGTATACTACTTTCTATAAACTTTATTCTATATTTTAAAAAAATCATGGCTGATGGATATATACACAATATTGCCAAAAGTATTGGAACAGCCCTCCAGATCATTGTATTCAGGTGTTTCAATCACTTCCATGGCCACAGGTTTATAAAATCAAGCACATTGGCCCCTTCCTGTTCCAACTTGGCTGCGCACCAGTGCACAAAGCAAGGTCCATAAGGACATGGATGAGCAAGTCTGGTGTGGAGGAACTTGACTGGCCTGCACAGACCCCTGACCTCAACCTGATAGAAGCCCTTTGGGATGAATTAGACTGGAGACTGCAAGCCAGGCCTCCCCCGGACGAATGGTCAAAAATTCCCATAAACACACTCCTAAACCTTCAGGACAGCCTGCCCAGAAGACCTGAAGCTGTTGGAGCTGCAAATGGTGGGACAACTCCATATTAAAGCCTATTAAAGAATGGAATGTCATTAAAGTTCATGTGCGTGTAAAGGCAGGCGTCCCAATGCTTTTGGCAATATAGTGTGTGCGTGTAAATAAAAGGTGATTTTGTAAATTTGCCTTTTTCACCAAGCTATTTCATTAAACTCGAAAAAAGCACAAATTTTTTAGTTCTTTTGTTATTTGAAACATTGTACCTGGAGGACAGGGTGCACAATCATCAGGGCTGCTCATCACTGGGTATGGATTAATTGTGCCTGCTGGACAGGGATACTGATTTTTGAGAGATGTGCCTGTCGGGCAGTAATGACCTACAGGGCAGTCGATGCCCTCAGCCAAAGAGCCATTGGCAGGACAGTAGTAACTGCAAGAAAAACAAGAAAAACACCTGGTTAAGTTAAACTATAATGCGATACAATTATCTATGACTGTTTTGTCAAGTTTGACAAATGGAACATTTTCTTGTGAATCAGGAGGCTTCTGATTATTTAACAATAATGCAATTGATGTGTGTGTACCCCCGGGGACAGAGGCTGCAGCTGGCCTGGCCCTCACTGCTGCTGATGGATCCTTGTGGACAGGCTTGAGGAGCACTGGAGCCTCTAGGACAAAAATAACCTGCACAAAAAGACAAGAGTGAGAAAATAAAGGAGGTCAGAGTGAATAGAAGGCAGATTGGTGGAATTTGTCCTGAATGAGGTGTGTCTGAACTACCTGTAGGACATGGTCCTCCTCTGTGGTCTCTGATTAAAGTGTTGGGGAGTGAAGCTCCTAGTCTGCAGTAGAAACCTTCCCAGCACTGTCCTGTGGGAGCAGTCAGCCCAAATGTGTCACAGTAATGACCAGGAGAGCAGGGAACACACTCATCCTGCAGGAGAGAAGTATGTGCTTAGCTATTCTTTGTTATCTGACAACAAATGGCAAGATTGCTGCTTGACTTGTGATAAAAAAGAGGTCAGAGGTAGAATGCCCTCAAATTAATTGACGGAGCTTTCAGGACCTGACCCTTTCTCAAGGGTTAACACTCATTATACTGCTAAGCTTACAGCCACCATCTACATTTCCATACACTGTACTGTTACTGACTGATCTTGTTACTTTGAACACACGCAAAAACACATTAAAACATCACAATAAAAATAACATGCAATATGCATCTAAACCTACTCTTAACACAACGATTACATGTAAAACACACAAAAATGAAAAAAGTTATCAGTGTGTTTGGAAGCTCCATCCCCTTTAAACCACAGTATTTGTATTAATATTATTTAAGACTGCGAGTTTACAGGGCTAACTAAAGATTACTGACAATTATATCAGTTAGTAAAGCACAGCTTAAGTAAAAGTTTTGGGGGCTGATTAAGTAAAATTTTGTCAGTAGTGCTTGGTTGATAGAATCATTTGTAATAACAGCAAAATTTCTTCACAATAATTGTCACATTCGTCATGAGCACTGGTTGCTAAACAAACTGGTGTTACCTAGAAATAAAATATAATTCAAAGCAAACAAAATGGGGTGTGAAATGCTTTACAGACATTCATAAACAAAACCACTTTCAGGTGAAAAATGTCTTTAACTATATCACAGTTAATGTTGCAACAATCCCCTCTCCTTGTATTTTATTGCTTAGATAATGGTCATTATTGTCATATACTGGACGTGTAACCTCATTAAAACTGGCTTTACTAAATTTGATGAGACCCACCATGAACTATACACCACCAGGGTGATGCAAAATTAATGTAATTTGGTGCTGTAAAATTAAAGCATTGGGTTATATAATGAAGAAACATGGTGCTGACATACCCTTGAAGTTAATTTAGTCCTGTTACTAAACGTCCCCTCTGGACAGGGCTGGGGTTCAGTGGAGCCTCGTGGACAATAATGACCTGCAGGACAGGGTCCACCCTCACCTGACGGAAACAAAACAACTCCTTTTATGTCGTGTTACAGTCATGAACTCATCAGAAACTGGCAGACCTGTTTATAATACTGGCACACCAGAGATTTTTGATCAAGACAAAAAAAAATGTACAATAATGATATTTTTCAGTGCTAGCCATCTTATAGATAGTTCTAGCACTGGGGTGTCAACCACTTAAACCATGGCTGGAGCAATTCAAAGTTACTCTGCTAATAAGAGCACCTGGACTGACTCAAACATGAAGAAGGGTATTTAATATTGAAAAGCAGGCAGTGAATTAAACTGAATTATAACTGTATCGCTTGACTGCATTGGCATGACCTGTTTTCTCATTTTTAAGTGTACCTGTAGACATAGTGAGTGGCTGTGGTGAGATGCTTCCTTGAGAGCAGAAATACCCTGTAGAGCACTCCCCAGAGACAGAAGTAGCATTCTGGTGAGAGCAGTAGTGTCCTCCATCACACTCCCTGCACTGGGAGACCATGCTCAGACCAAACTCTGGACTGTAGGTCCCTAGTGGACAAGGCCTCCAGTCATAACCTGTGCCCTCCAGACAATAAAAACCTAGAACAAAAATAAACAGGCTAGTTAGAGGAACATCAAGGGAAATGTGTCTTTTTTGGTCTTCACTGTTTGACACTGTGAAAAATTTTTTTTTGCTCCAGTCATACATGTTTTACTACTGTTTTACTACCAATAAACAATTTACAGTAAAATAATGTCAGCTTAGATTCTTTACCATTTCTTTACCAATCACATCATACTATTATAAACACACAATATGTTAATCTCTAGTTTTACATCTAGAGATATAAGAGCACAGAATGTGAACTAGATGCATAACTGAAAATGCAACAAATTATGTCTATTCACTGGTTGTACATATACACTAAATGTATGAAAAAAAACTTTTGTATGGAAAAAGTTTTCTCATTTTACTTTTTAGAGATTCTAGGATAGTTCAAGTTTACAATACTGTATAGAATACAGTTGTAACTGTAACTGTTTTGTGCAACTGTAACTGTCATCACTGGTATGAATTAACATCGGCTCCAAAATACAACATACTATATTTTAGATAAATACTATATTAATGTAAATTTCACTGCACCTCTTTACAGTGAATCTCAAGTTATTGAACAGTAGGCACAGTAAGATTAATAGTAGTTGTTGAAGAAAGGCTCTAACCTTGTGGGCACTGTATCCGATCCCCATCCACACAATACCAGCCGGCAGTGCATGGCCAGCATTGAGACGCCTGTGTGGAAATCATGAAAGTCCCTGGATGACACAGAATGGGCTGAGTGGTTCCGCTAGGACAGTAATGACGCTCTGGGCAGACGTTGCCCGAGGTCCCATCAGTGGGCATGGGACTTGTGGCTTTTGCAGTACAATAAAATCTTTCAGAAGGAAAAATGGCAAATGAAAATGAGTTAAAATGACTCCTCTCTCTTGAAGCACTATTACATAGCTGGACAGTGTGTGTTTTATTTGACACATACCCTTCAGAGCAGAGCCCAGTGGGCACAGTGAGCCCTGTACTATCACAGTAGAATCCTCCAGGGCACTGCAGGCAGTCCTCTTCGCTCCTCTGTCCTATACTGTTAGACCAGGTGCCTAATGGACAAGGCACAGGGCTGGAAGTGCCTGCCACAAGACAATATAGGACACATTTACTTTGAATATATATTTTAAAATATGCACTATATGGCCAAAAGTATTGGGTCACACTTTTTTTTTTTTTAAATACAGTGCCATGTCCAACTTTGTGGACACAGCTTGGGGACGGTCCTTTTCTATTCCAGCTATTTCTGTGCCCCAGGGCACAAAGCAAGGTCCAAAAACACATGGTTGGATAAGTTTGGTGAGGAGGAACTTGACTGGCCTTCACAGAGCCCTGACCTCAACCCCATCCAACACCTTTGGGACGAACTGGAATGGAGATTGCAAGCCAGGCCTTCTTGTCCAACATTGCTCTACAGCATGATTTATAGCTGTTATAGCTGCAAAGGGTGGACCAACTTCATATTATAGTCTATGTATTTGAATGCAATGAAGTCCCTGTTGGTGTAATGGTTAGGCATCCCAATACTTTTGTCCATATAGTGTATTATTTCAACTGAAACACACAATTTATAGCAGATGCTGTTTAAGATTCTACAATAGTGTATGATAAAGCTGCTATTATACCTTTGGGGCAGTAGTGTCCAACTGGACAAAGTGAACCAGAAGACCCAGATAAAGGACTGGCTGTGTGGGAGCCTTCTTTGCACCAGTACCCAGGGAAGCATAATCCTACATTCAATAAAGATTACACAGTTACACTTAATCATAAGAAATGACGATTTTTATTAGCCTCCCTTGGTTAGTCACACTACTGAATATTTTAAAGGGGAAATTTTACATATCAACCCTTAGAGATTTACCTGCAGGCTCTGCGAGTCCTGCACTTGAACAGAAGTGTCCTGATGGACATAGAAGACAGTCACTTAGGCTGTGCGTGCCTTCTCTTGGGTTGTAGGTACCAATGGTGCAAGGAAACTGCATGGCATAACTTGTTCCTTTAGGGCAGTAATGGCCCCTTGGACATGGCTGCAGGACAGACACATTAGCAGCTCCAAAGCTTTCATCACAGTAAAATCCTAGGGAATTAAAAAAAATAAAGTAGAATTTCATAACTTAATTAAAAATAGTTACGTTTCTAAAATCTGATCTGTTGTAAATTCATTGAAATACTATGAAAGCTTATTTTTGTCAGCTAGAGGAGAAACAATGTGAGTTGGTGATATATTTTCTCAAAATGCTATTTTGTTATATTGTTGGCTTAATATGTCAAAATAATTATTTTTCAGAAATATGACTTGTTAGCTCATCAGTTTGAGTATTTGAGCAATATTATGAGTTCTTACCATAGAAAGTCATATTCTGTATGTTGACAACGTAAGTCAAGTAAATCAAAGTAATAAAAAAATTGAGATACTAAGTCAAAATCATGGCATACAAATTTTCTCCTCTGCCAGACTGGAATTGTAAGTAAGTAAAGCTAAGTAAGTAGGTAATTAAGTGTTGACTTCCATCAAATGAGCTCTGTGTCAATAAAACGGTTATGTTGATAAAAACTGGAATGTTGCTAGGAAGCTATACATTCTACTAGTAACAGATTCATTGCTTTCTGTCATATCCTGTCAGCGGCCCTAGAGGCCGCCTGAGTTTAGTTAGGGTTTATGAACTCATATTCTGAAGTGGTGATGGATTTTTCTAGTTTATGAGTCACAGCTGGGGGTTGTTTAGAGTTAGTGTTTGTGTTTTGTGGTTGGCTGTGGGATTTTGTGTTATACGTATTTAAGGGGTTTGTGGTTCACAGTTTAGTGTGGGTCAACCGTTATACTTGGGGAGTGTTGTTCCAGTCTCCTGTATCCTGTGTTTGTGTTCTGTTAGGCCCTCGTGCCTGTCCCTTTTGTTTTGCATTCGGAATAAAATATCCCAAAATGGAAGTCTGCGTATGCGCCTGCCTTCAATGCCAGCAGAAAGGGGACCCGTGACACTTTGTAGACATATTGTTTACTAGCATTCAAAAGAATAGGAAATTAAATTTACTTACATTTACTTTGATGTGTTTGATCACATTATATTTTATCACCATTTTCTAAGAGAAGTTGGCTTCTCCAGGCCATGTATTACAATGTTCGTACTATAATTTAGGTTTGTCATAACACCCTAAAGTGAACTATTGCTTTAATCTAAAATGGTATGAAACTGCAACCCATCCTTAGCAATTTTGCGTAATTCACTGGTTCATAAGAAGATGTTTATAATTATATCTTGCCCTTTTCACAGACTGTGCAGTTGGCCTGCTTCTGTTTGTCCTGGTAGGTCCCAGAGGGGCAGAGAACTGGGGCAGGACTTCCTGGGGGACAGTGATGACCGACCGGACAAGGAAGAGCTAGGTCATCAGTCTGACCGGGGGGGCACCAGAAACCTATCATGCAGACAACAAGGACAGAGTGATGCAATGTCCAACATGATGATTTTACAGGATTGTGAAATATATAAAATATACAGATATAAATAAAAAATATATAAAGTGGCTCTCATACATAGGTTCATATGTATGGTGGATCATTTTCAGCACAGCAGTGACACTGACATCTCAGTGGCACATCAGTGTGTGTGTGTGTGTGTGTGTGTGTGTGTGTGTGTGTGTGTGTGTGTGTGTGTGTGTGCGCTTGGGAGTTAGAACTGTGTTCACTCACTGCCTACTCTATTTGACACATAAAACCTACTGGTTCACCTCACAGATATATACACATAAACACAAATATTTATGTTTTTATTTTATTCACATAGATTCAGATCCAGTCAAATTCTGAGCATGTCTTTACATGTCAGTGTTTAATTCAGAAACAGTTTTGTAATTCACTTTATCAGAAGTCAGTGTTCATCTTAGCTATCCTAGTAAGTACCAAGCTAGAAGTGGTGCTATAATACTTGCACAAATTTAGCTTATAACAGAAATTTGAATCTTATAACTGCTTATACCAGACATTCAGGTGAGATTTTTTTTTCTTTGACTATTAATGCTTAACATAGTTATTTAGTATCAATGTGTCATTTTCTGTTTATGCTGTAGTATATTAAGTGCAATTGTTGCTGTGAAATCAACATGTATACACTTTTCATTGTTGTGTCCCAAAATGTGGGGGCCCTAATATGTGTTGCTGCAGTGCATGACCTATTGATATTTAAGCGCTATTAGTTATTGATAGATTAGCTCTCCCGTACAGTATTATGGTCAGCCTTTATGACTCAGAGTCTTTTAAGGAGAAAATTAATTTAAGATTGTGACATGATTATGCTACCACTGGCAATAACAGCAGCTTATAAAGTTTAATAAAATGTTGACTCTTACCAGCATGCTGGAAAAATATCAGTGTAAATGAATCAAGGGTTAAGCTCAGATAAGCATTGAAAAATATTTGTCCTGTGTAGAACTGCTTCAATGACTGCAGATGTAAAAACCATGTACTTACACAATAATTAGCTTGTCTAATTAGCGCTGTGGGCTTTAGCATTATGGAATTATTCAAATCCAATAAATTCTATCTAATCCCTTCTGAGTGGAGCATAAATGTTACCATTTATATTTACTTAGGAATCAAAGCATGAATAGGATTATTTGTGCTACGTAATGGACTTTCTGCTCTTACCCTGACTGCAAAGTGCAGTTGGAGCTCTCAGGCCTCTGGAGTTGCAGTAGTGACCAGCTCTGCAAGACTGGCACTGAGCCTGACTCTCCAGGCCTCTCACTTGGGAGAAAGTCCCAACTGGACACGCCTCTGGTTCTCTGGAGCCCTCAGCTAGTTAACACATACATAATAGTGACCAAAGGGTGCTCTTGTTCAGACAGTGTCAGACATCAACAGATAGACCAATGAGCTGTAGTTACCACAGTAAGAGCCTGGAGGGCAGATGTCACCCGTGAGGCCATCTGTTGGTTTTGATTCAGTTGCTCCCCAAGTGCAGTAATAACCAGGAGCACAGGGGCCACTCGGCAGGGCCAGACCTGTTATAATAAGAACAATATTATAATTATAAGTTTATTATAATATTAATATTTTTAGTATAATAAGAACAATAATCAATCAAAAATAACAGTATACCCATACAATTATACTGAATCACTACTGAATAATTCTCCGTTTTTGGGTTTAAGTAAATATGGCCAGACAATAAAAATAAATAGACATATAAACATATATGGATACTGAAAAAACACGCATGCATCTTTCAAAGGTTTCAAAATACTTTATTAGAAAAGGATAAACTAGAAAAGCTGTTCTAATGAATAAGTTCTGAAGAATTTAGAAAAAAAAGCACTGTTGTTGTCTAAATTAGTGTATTACATCTAAATAAATCTGTGTAACATAAAGCAAAACATTTCCCAAGTTTACATCTGTTACTTACTTGGATTATAGAGAGCTAAGACTTGCTAAAGTGAGTTAAAGTCTTTAACTAACTGCAAGATGTAGATGATCTTATATGTGCCTAATAAAGTGCTGTAATAAAGGTTTAAATAAAATGTCATTCCTCTACTCTTTAACACTCAAACTAAGTGTAACACACCAGAAGCATTGCAGAAGGCTCCAGGGGGGCAAGGCATAGGCTCTGAGCTGCCTGATGGGCAGTAGTGTCCTGCCTGGCATCTCCCCCCAGTGGAGGTGGCTGGACACAGACAGTTGGCATTGGTGTAATTATCCAAGTCAAATGGTTGAGGGTTCCAGGCAGCAGAGACACAAAACCAGCCTGGGAAAGAAAAACAAAAATTGAAATAATACAAATAGAAACTGAGTCAGGTTAGCACAAGTAAGTTTCAAGTCTTTGCAAGAGTCGAGTCCTAAAGTCTGCATTCTAACCAAGTCAGTATGCTTTCTTTCTTCAGCAGATTGAATTACCATTTCAAAACTGGACACAATGATAGGCGTTACACTAGTACAACTACATATAAAATCATTTTATGATTTTTGGAAGTCCTCTGCTCCCCAAACAAAAAATGGTAAGTTAGCTCATTCTTAATCCGATAAGATGGAAGAGTAAGTGCTATGTAAAGGGGTATTGATGTATTATTAATGGAATTTCATTGACATGCAGGCTCTCATGCTTTTTTATTTCCCATCTAAAATTGACAGACAAAGCATAGCCATAGTAATCTGCAAGGTGTGCATGTAGAACATATGTTTAAAGCAGTACCATAAAGTGGCGGACTACAAGTCTCTAGTCTTTTCAAGTCACAAGCCTCAAGTCACAAGGAACACCAAGTCTGAATCACTGGTGTTCAAATAAAATAATTGTTTTAATTTTGCCATCAAACTCATAACTAGAACCTGCCTCAAGTCGAAAGTCATGTGATTCCACTTCAGTAATACAGTATATTTTATTTCTTTTAAAGCTTGATTTATCAAAGCTTGTCTTGTTTATTTTGCTACTTTAATGTCCTTCACATTTCAGTTGCCTTTTTACTGATACTCTGATAAAACAAATTTAAAAAAGCCCTTAGTGTACCAACAGCAAAGCTGACATCAGGCTTCTCTCATATAGTGATAAAACACACTAGAGGCACAAGATGTTACTAGGTTGAACACAGAAATGAAGTAGTTCTAACAACTCTGGGGTAGATTTTAAATCATTTGAGGGGTCAATGCAAAATTCTCTGAATAAATTGATGATGACATTAGTTAAGACAGGATTAAATCAGTAAAATACACTGTGAACATCACTTGACCTCTATCAATGTGTTTCAGTTCAGCTAAGTAACTGACCAGCTTTGCATCTCCCAGACACAGCTGTTAGTCTTTCCTTCTCACAGTAGTGGCCTGGGGGGCAGGGCAGGCAGCTGTCCAGGCTCTGGGTCATGGGCTCAGGGTTATAGTAGCCTCTTGGACATGGGAACTGGGTAGCATGCTTTGTGCCTGTAGAAAGTCCTCAATGCATTATGCTGATAAAAACAGCTAACAAACATGCATCAGCCCCATAAAGGTATGTATACACTGTACTTAGACAAGCATGTGAAAAAGAAAATAATATGTTACTGCATTCTGTGTCGTACCATCAGGGCAATAGAAGCCAGGAGGGCATGGAAACTGTGTGTAATTGCTGGAGCTCTCTGGGCAGTAGTATCCAGGAGGGCAGATGCTACACTTTATTTGGCCAGTAAGGTTGGTGTAGGTGCCTGCTGGGCAGGGAACCGGTATGACACTGCCTGCTGGGCAGTAATGCGCTTGAGGGCAGAGTCCGCCCTCTGTACCAGAACCTGTGTAGACATGTCACAAAACATCAAAAATTACACATACCATACCATACCACTATAAAAGGCTCATATCAATAGTCTTGACCCATTTGACCATACTTGAGATGAATAGACAGTGTCTTGTTTGCTACAGTGTCCTTAGGAAATGCAATGCTGATACAGAGGGCTCATACCTGTGGAGGAGGTAGCACCACTTGGGCAGTAGAATCCCTCCTGACAGTGTCCAGATGGCCTGCTCAGGCCCACAGAGCCACAGAACTGCCCCGCAGGGCACAAACTGCAGCCCGAGCTTTCTGTGATATACAGGCTACAAAGATGTCAGAAGTTAATTATCCATAATTCATTAAGCACATTAATTGTTAGTCAGATGAGTGTTACCTGCTTGAAAAGGTCCCCATTGGGCAGGGTAGAGGCAGACTGGTGCCCTCAGGACAATAATGGCCAATAGGGCATGCTCCCCCTACCCCGGTACTAAAATTTCCATCAGGGTTCTTAAAATTTATGCCTGAAGAAGAGAGGATCACATATACAGTCTTGATTGGCATAACATTCCCTTCGCATAGCACTATCAAGAATGAGATTCCAACCATGATGGGGCAGATAAAGCTTTTTTTTTCTTAAAGAGACAGATGAAACTAACTTGGCATACCTGCTAGACAAAAATACCCTGACTGGCAGGGACCAGTTGGTTCCACTAGTCCCCAGTCCTCACAGTACATTCCTTAAAATGATAGGTGGGTGTGATAAATACAATACCCAACGAATGCAATTAACATTGCCAAAGAAGTGAGTATAGCAGGGGCACTGTTCTCACCAGCTGAGCACAGTGAACACTGCTCTACTTGGCTCTGTCCTGCTTTGGGACTGTATGTGCCTGGGGGGCAGGGAAGGATGTCCTCCACAGTGCCCCCCAGGCAGTAATGCCCCTCTGGACACAGCTGGGCTTCTTCGCCTTCCAGACAGAGCCATCCAGGAGGACAGTCACTGCACTGTGCAGCACCTGCGTGTACGGCACAAAAGGTTTATAATAATAAATTATTATTTTTTTATAATAACTAATAACATTAATAAAATATGAATGGCACATAAAGGAAAAGTGGAATGGAAACACAAGCAATGTAATGAAGCATCACGGAGCAAGTAGCAAGCGGTAACCATGAGAACTGGAAAACATCAGTATCTATTACCTGCACCTGGCCACAGTGGATTCAATGTCTTTTTCAAACACAACAGAAGGAATAAAACTAAGAGGCATGGAACAGGAGCATGAGGTTTTATTTGAACTAACAATGGCATAGCTGCAGCCATTCAACCCCAGTGTGATAATCCTGAATGTGAGTGTGTCTAAATTGTGAATGTTGTGTACCTGTGGTGTTGGAGTAGGTGCCATCAGGGCAGTGCTGAGGTGAAGTGCAACCTTGTGGGCAAAAATATCCTGCTGGGCACCTGTTTCCTGTAACTCCATCATTAGGCATGGAGGATTTTGCACCACCAATGCAATAAAATCCTGAACAAGGAAGAAAAGTCGACTCCTCATACTCATTTCACCTAAACAATCATTTGCTTTATTAGCTGCCTAACAGGCTGGGTTACATGTAGCTTAATTTACCTGCAGCACATACTCCTGTGGGCTGAGTGAGACTAGTGCTGTTGCAGAACCAGCCTGCAGGGCAGGGCCAGCAGGCGGACAGGTTTTGAGCACCAATCATGTTACTCCAAGTGCCAAGGGGGCAGGGGTACTGACGTGGGTGTCTGGTGCCTTCGGGGCAGTAAAAACCCGCAGGACAAACATCTCCAGACCTGAAGTTCACCTGGAGAAATTTGTGACCAGGTTCAGCTAACATGTATGTTATAGGGATGTGAATCTTTGTCATCACAACAGTTTGATTCCTGTTCTTTAGGGAATAACTCAATGATTCATGAAATCTCACAAAATGCACAATGACTCAACATGATTTGATTATTTTGTTGTGATTTGGAATAGTTTTAAAATGATATCATGATGACTAGAGGAACTGTTTACCACTTAGAGTTGTATTCTGGCCAAAAACACAACACATTTTATTGACTACTATTAAAAAGAATGATAAATGATTATAATGTTCAATCTGATCGACCTTCAGATTATTGATTCTAATGATCAACCTCAGATTAATTTTCTAAACCAATGCATTTTAATTTCCCTAGTATTTTATGTACCATATTCTATGAATTATATTGTGTAGCATATGCAGTAGTTGTGTAGCGTGTACGTATATTATTGACTACTATTGACTACTATTACACTACTATTAAGTAGCATATTCCACAGAATAGATATGCAGTAGTTACTGGAGTTGCAGTGTTGGCTCCTCCGCTGCAGAAGAAACCAGACTCACAGGGTCCCTGAGGGCCCGACAGGCCAGGAGAGTGGCAGTATTTGCCAGCATCACATGGACCACAGTGCTCCACTTTCTCTGCTCCTGAGTTAGCCATATAGGTACCCTTTGTATGAAAACAGATATACAGCAGTACCAGGAAAGGTTAGAGATGCTCTTGAGTGAGCTGCAATCTGTGATATAAACCTGACTAACCCTTAGAAGTAACAGTTAACACCAGTGATAACAAAAGCATACAATAACTTTATTCAAATTACTTCTCACTTGTAGCTCATTCAAACAGAGATTTCCTATCGAAAGTGTGGATAGATGTGATTAATTTAGTGCAGTTCAATGCGATTCGTTATGTGACCATGTAATTACTTCTGCACAGCAATATTCTATCTATTACCTCTACGTTTCAAAATTATACTTATTTAACCACTTACAGGAGGACATGGGTGTGCATTTGAAGAGCCGGCTGGGCAGTAATGTCCTGGTGGGCAAAGGGGCTGCTGGGACAGGCCTGTCTGGTTGCACAGTCTACCTGGTTGGCACTCAATACATGAGCTTTGGCCTCTTCCCTAATTAACGGTAACACAAAGCAACAATTAAAATACAAAATGTATCATATTTAAAACTCAGTTCGTTATTTGGTACAATTAAAGGATTTGTCTTACGGATTGAAATGTGCCCAGAGGGCAGGGCACAGCTTTTACAGCACCCTCTAGAGAATAGTGGCCTTCTTCTGCTTGATGCTGTGTAGGAGATGCAGAGCTGCCTGTGCAGTAATACCCAGCAGAGCACAGACCACTTGGAGAAGTTAAATTTGAGCCTAAACAGTAATAACTAACAACAACAAAAAATACACTTCAGTAGTCATGTAGCACCACTGCACTGGTATAAAATGAATTGTGAATCATGATGTAAAGTAGTGTACTGGATTATTTATCTATGTTGTACCCTGCAGGACATCTGACACACTCCTTGGGCTGTCTAAGGCCAGTGCTATTGCTGAAAGTGCCTGAGGGGCAGGGCTCTGGGTGTGCTGAGCCTGGTGGGCAGAAACTGCCTGCTGGACAGAGGCCTCCAGTCGGACCGTCAAGCTGAGTCTTACATTAGGATGAAAAAAAGGTACATTTTATGTACACTGTTTTCTTTATCAAACTGCAGAATGTCAATACCTTTATGGACCACTTAGGCTTATATATTTCCTCTTCATTTCAAAATGCCAAATCTGTATTGTACTGTTGATTATCATGTACAAGAATTTCAATACTTTTCCTTGTATTTCCTAGTATTTGCATGATACTCACTTATTTCGTGAACGCTTAGCCATTTGTTGATTTATATTAATAAAAAAAATAAAAATCTGCATGTGATTTTACGTCATACCTTTGAGACACTACACTTACGCTTATTAGAATGGAAAATTAACAGTATTTAAACACAGTAAATGTGTGTGACAATAACATTTTTTTTCAAGAAACATCAAAAGGCTTCTTACTGCACTGGTAGATCTTTGCGCACAGTAGAATCCTCCCTCACAGTCTCCTGAAGGTTCTGTCTTGCCAACACCAGTGCAGTACCTGCCCCCATCACAAGGGGTGCACTCTGATGCTTCACGCAAAGCTGGCCGAGTGCTGTAAGTGCCCTCCTCACATGGCTCTGGGGCAGAGCTCCCCTCATGACAGTAAAAGCCCTGATATGAAACAGAATGATCTCCTCATCCTGATGCATTTGACACATTTACACTGTGACTGAAATAGTGCCCTTGACGTATTTACCTCTGGGCAAACTGAAGGTGTGTGTGTTGCCACGTTGCCGCAATAATGTCTTGCTGGACATTTCACACAAGCACCACCATTGTGCCCGTAGGACTCATTCCTGAAGAAGCCTGATTCACACGGGAATGAAAGGGGATGTCCAGTGCCCACGGGACAATAATATCCATCAGGACAGCCTCCAGTCTGAGAGCAAAAGGGCCATATCACACAATAAGCTCTACCGGTGTACATTAGGGAGCTTTCGAGTGACTAAGAAAAAGAAAAAGATAAAGCTTCACATACGGGTTCAGTAATGGGCTGGTCTTGGGGCCGCTGTGAGAAACAGTACATTCCCACGGGACACACAATGCAGTCTGAAGGGTCACGCAGACCTGGCTGATGGCTATAGGTACCATTGGGGCATGCTATAGGATTTGGATTCTAAGACAAGCAATAACAGCAAGATAGAAAGATGAAACTAAACCTACAATCAAAGCACCTAATATATATGTATATATGTATACACAGTAACCCCCTGCTTTAACGCAAATCAGCAGTCACAGTTTCAGTACACCGCCTCTGAGTATAGCTGACTGTGACATCCGGGCCTCATCCGCCATACCCCCACGTCCTCGTGCTGGTTGTTCATGTTTGGGCGCGGTGGTTAGCAAGGGAATCAGACATCTGAATGGATTGAGCCTCTCCAAACATAAACAACCAGCACAAGGACGAGGGAGACATGGCGGAAAAGGCCCGGACGTCACTTGTCAGCTGTACTCAGAGACGGGAGGTTTGAAAGTAGCCAATCTGAGAATGTTATTTATTTCTCCTTGCTGATGATTGGTTGCTGCCCTGTGACGCTGCAGTCTGTCACACCCCCTGTCAGTGGCCACTAGAGGCCGTTGCTGCCCAGGACTAAGAGGGCTTTTGTGTTGACTGGGGGTGTGGTCTCATCTCTGGCAGTTAGGCTGCTCAGCTGCCAGGGATGAGACCAAATTTGTACCAGGTGTTTTGGGTTTAAGTTGTGTATATATACTGTTTTGAGTTATTGTTTTTCCGTTCTCCCTCACGAATACCCCAACCTCTGTCTTGCCTCACATTTAGCTTCTGTTCTGTTTTCCAGAAAGCCATGTCTGAAGTCTGCGTCTGTGCCTCCTGCCTTAGCATGCCTTGCTGGAGAGAGGACGTGACACAGTCCAGAATTTCCCCCATGGAGCGTCTCGAGTGTTCTCGTGTTTTTTGTTTTTCTTAAAGCCCTGAATTTTAATTACTGTAAATTAAATTAATTTATTACTGCATACTTCTTATACCAAAGAAAACGCCTGTGCATGAATTACAGTACAATCTATACAGTGGTAATATCGGTATTTTACATTCTAGCACTGCAGGAGTTCAGTGTACACTGTACACCTTTACATTTTCTTTAAGGGTAATGAGTTTAAAATGCAATTAAAGTGTTTTGGAATCATATTTGGGGGCGTATTTAGGGTTTACACTATAAAAATAGGCATTTTTATGCACTTTTTTACCACGACGCGGTTTTTCACTATATGCGGGTGCTCTTGGAACACATATGTAGCAAGTGTATGGGCAAACACTTACAACCCCACCTCCAGGGCAGTAGAAGCCTATAGGGCAGAGAATGGCTGAACGTTGGGGTTCTCGATCCAGACCCTGCGAGCATAGGAACCCTGCAGGGCACACCATCACCCTTAGCATGGCCTCCTCACTGGTTGTCTCATCACTGCAGTAGTGACCCGGCAGACATGGCAGACACTCGTCTGAGCCCTCATCCTGAGACATGTTGAGCACATGTTATATACAGAGAAAATGCTGCAACAAGGCACTCTAAGCGAAATGTAACAGTATATTATATTTTACAGTGCATTGTATGGATAAATGGAAACAATGGTAAAACATTTTGCATGCATAATGTGGATAAATAATAATAAAAACGTCTTTCATACCTATCTTTTACTCTAAGAATGCAAACCACTCAATACAGGCCAATCAAACCAAACATTTGTTAGCCTTGTTTGGAATAAAGAAAAGATTAAGAATGGAGATCATTTATAACTGGAATGTTTTTGGTTTGTGTAATGCATTTGTATGCAAAGTTCCGAGCAGATTATGTGCTTACAGAGTAGCTTCCAGTCCCACACACCCTGGGGTTGACTGTGGCTGAGTGAGGGCAGAAGTAGCCAGCTGGACACACCGAACAATCCTCTGGCCTCTGGCCTCCTTTAATCTGACGAAATGTTGTTCTGGACACAGAAAACCAATGAAATTCACCTCTAACTTGGCCCCACCTACCTCTGTTTTGACACATAGTACAATATGGCTTACACTTACGGTGGGCAGGGCATAGGTTTGGATGTGCCCTCCTTGCAGTAATAGCCCTCAGGACATACTACACAGTCCTCTTTTCCACCATTACCCATCTTTGTGCTGTATGTGCCTCTAGGACAGGGGAATTGTGTGCCATACATCGTGCCTGAGAACGTATATCAGCATTTCAGTATCAAAAGAATCTATCCCCATGTTTCAGTATGATTAGGACACTATTTTCGCTGACATAAGAAAACAACATAACTTAAAAAAAAACACCACTGTCTTTATTTTTTTATCTAGTTTTATTTCTTTACATTTGTCAACTGTCCTTTTCATTGAACGAACATTTCGTAATGGCTTGGGGGCAGAGCTCCCCTCAGGACAGTAAAAGCCCTGATATAAAACAGAGTGACCACTTTGTCCTGATGCATTTGACAAATTTACACTGCGCCTGAAATAGTGCCTTTGACATATTTACCTCTGGGCACACCGAAGCAACTATAAATGGATCTAATGTTTAAAACAGCCTTTTGTTGTAAGAAAAAGCACAGTAATGAATAAATAGAAAGCTAAAAGTATGTAATTAACCATGTACTTGAACCATGCAATACTTCTCTATTTTTAAGGATTAGGAATGTTTTTCACTTACGGTCTCCTAATTTTAGAGAGGCATAGCTTTCTAATGACAGTGATGTTATTTAAAAATAAACTTGATTTAAAAATAATTCCGAAAACTACCTTCAGGGCAGTAGTGCCCCGAGATGCACCTTCCAGAGGGAGCCCCCACACCAGCTAGGCAGTACCATCCTCGGGGGCAGGACCGACACTCACTCTCCGACTTTAAGCCACTGTGATCACTCCATGTGCCTGCCAGACACTTGTGTTGGGTGGGGAACATGGTACCAGCTGGACAGTAATGTCCAGCAAAACAGAGGAGCGGAGGCCTCTGGATGCCACCAGTGCCTGGGAGGTATAGAGTGGGGGATTGGATTAAATCACTGGATTAAACCACTCATGGCTCATAGAAATATGACCTTATTCACACTGTGGCCATTTTATTACACTGCAGACAAAGTAGGAACAGGATAACTGTCCATCCAGGAGCTATACTGGAAAGTGTCTTTGCTGGTCCATTTTTCAGAGCTTTCAAAATGTTGATAGGGACACATGTCAAATTTCTGCAAGTAGCAATAAACAACTTGGCAAATAAGATAAATGCACTATGGTAGAAAGTAGACTGGCACCTCGCAGGCAGGCATAGCGTGCTGGGCACTGCTGGCACTGAGATCGGTCGGTGAGGTCTGTCCGATTGCTCAGGGTCCCAGGTGGGCAAGCATTGGCAGGGTCATTAGGTCGTGCTGTGCCAGGTGGGCACACAAATCTGAAATGGGGGAAAACAATGCTAACTGTATTTCACGGCTTATTACGGTTCATGCTAATTAGTGTTATCTAATTTCAGTGGGACTTACCCTGGCATACAGTCAACATCAGGTGCCTTCAAGGCCACCTGTGTGCAGGCCTTCCCTGGATAACACGGCCGGCAGTCTGCCAGCGCATCCTGTCCCTCCAAGGGGTTGAATGTGCCTGGTTGACATGGCAAGGGGTCACTGGTCCCCTCTGGACAGTAGAAACCAGCTGGACACTTCAGACAGTCTTTTACACCTAGGGAGTATTAAAATACAACGTGTTGAATAAACGAAGAGAGAATGAGAGATGGAACAGCTTATCACTAGCAACTCTAAGGGGGAAAGTATTTCAAAATTTCATCACATTGGCCTTATCGTCTGGCGATTATGATCCGATGTTACAGCCATTTGTGGATATCCAAAGAGCACAATTCTCTCAGAGGGTTTGGGATGGCCTCCCTTTTCCCCAACACTCAGCACAGAGCTGACTTTTATTAGCTGACGTAACAGAATTGGCAGTTCACATTCACATTCAGACACATTGAGCCTTTAATTAAGTTTCATTAGGTCTTAAAGAAGGCACAAGCTAACCTTCAGCCACCCATCGCTAGTATCACTGTGCGATGGGAAACTAATGGTAGACCTTGTAGTGACTGAACAGGGGAGAAAATATGGTAAAAATCTAAAAGAGGTACATATTAGCTCATTCTAAATATTCAATTGAGGCCACTTTTGTTCTAAAGCAAAGAGGGTATATTGTATTTTAATAAAAATTGAAAATACAGTCTTGTTTGCAAAAAGAAAAAGAGGACTGTGAAAAACAAACAAACAAACAGACAAATAAACAAACAGCAACCAACCATGCACTTAAGTGCGTAATTAAATATAAACAGCATGGCGAATTCATAAAACCGTAGACTTCCATGGGTTAAAAGGTACGAAACATGCTGATTATTGAAAATGCTCTTACTTAGAGCCCCTTGGTGTGGTGTGAAGGTGCCTTGGGGGCACAAAACCTCTTTAACGGTGCCTGCTGGGCAGTATCTCCCGCGAGCACAGAGCAGGCCTGGACCTGCAGAGCCTTACACAGGCAAAAAAGCAAAAGTGCAGTTCAAAAGATGTACACAAGGAAAAAGGGCCTGTCTTTAAAACCATACAATTACAAAAATATGTATACAGGGAAAGCAAAATGGGGGAGAGAAAGAAAACTGACTGTTGAAGCAGAGGCAATGTCACAGAAAATCTACACAGGAAAGTTTTCCATCCCCTCTATACCCCTGACCCACATCACACACTCCGCTGCAAATAGCAGGCAAGGAAACAGTTGAAGGCAGGAAACAAGAGCTCCTGCAAAT
>JBBJLS010000001.1:20228432-20240219 GCA_037577275.1 Bryconaethiops microstoma
TATATATATACACACGCACATATTTATTTATGTAGTTTTTGTATAGTGTGTTTAAGGTTGTATGATTAAGTTAAATTTTTCCATTTGGAGAACCTTGTTGATCAAATTCCATGTATGTTGAAACTGAAAGAACAAAAAATGTGACTAAATAAATCAACCCTTTGAATGGACAGAGCCTGTTGGTGTCTTCAAATATGTCTTATACACTTCAACAATAAGATGAACTATATATACAATAATATTTTGTGGAGAATAAATCAAATTCATCAGCTTCATCTAAACTGGGACTTGAGACCACCACACAGTATGCAGAACTGCATAAAGAAAATATGAGGATGTGGTAATATTCACCATACGAATGCTAAAATTGATGTAAATTTTACAAAATGAATATGATATATCTCAGTATCCCTCAACCCACTTTTCATGCATGAGACGACGAAGTACTATGTATCGCACCAGAACGTTTCACCACCCTACTCTCTTCTTATCATTTCCTGAGGGTAGGCGCTTACAGAAGTTGTTGAACCTCAAAAAGGAGGAGCTTCCTTTATTTCCAGTCTCAACAAAGTGTTCACACATTCCATTAGTTCCTCTCAAGTCTAATCGTGAGAGACAGAAATGACAGAAACTTTGTACGAACGCCAAACCATGTTGTTTCTGACTCAAGCTCTGCTGCTTCTGTTTGGAATCAAAGGTAATTACTTTTAGGCCTTGTTGCGTTTTTTTGGTGATCATGTAATGCAACTGTATTGCTCAGTTCTTATTTAATATACTTGCTTTTCACAGATGCTGTGTGTAGGAAGACTGCAGAAACACCAGAAGTTATTAAAGTAAGTCTAGGAAAACCTCTTACTTTAGACTGCACCTACAACTGCTCCTCTGGGTTTGTGCGTGGTCATTGGAAATGTGAAGATGCATGTGGAAACTATCTATGGGAGGAGAATCACATCCACAGTGAAGACATGTGCACTGTAAGCTTGACCACTCAAAATCTGACCCTAGAGCAAACCCTGTACAACCTCTCATGTGTCTCTGAGAAGATTGATGACAAACACCTCCCTCTGAAGACAGAGCGCCTGATATTGCTACAGATCCAAGGTAGGAGAAGATTGTTGATGTAAGTGATGAGATACCGGGTAAGGGTGTGTATTAATTAATTTATCACCCATTTTGCAGAAGATAAGACTACTGCACCTTCAGGTAAGTCAGAATTGCATTGGTACCAAGAGAAATATATTACTGTCATGTTTAGAGATATGGCTTCAGTTCACTACCTTGAATTCAATAGGTTTAAATTACTTCTGACAATATGAATATTTAAAAGGGGCAATTGCACAGGTTTTCAGAGTGGTTTGATATGCAATGGGTCACGTCAAGAAACATACTCAGATTTTCTTTGCAGTGGAGGCAAGTCAATTCAAGTCAAGTTTATTATATAGTACATTATCATACACAAAGCTCTGGAATAAAATAAAAACTAGGATAAAAAATAAAAAATTTAAATAGAAAAAATAAAAGAATACATAGAAAATCAATAAAAGTCTATTGAAAATGCAATAGAATTGCTGATATTTAAAAGAAGGTGCAGGAGAACAGTGTGGTTTTCAACAACTTTTTAAAGCTTGGTGCAGATCTGATATTGATGGGCAGTTGGTTGGACAGCGTGTTTCACCATAGATCAGCTCCTGCGGCTCTAAGAGATCCACCAGGATTATAGATATCAAACATATCAGAGATGAACTTAGGGCCCAAACCATTAAGTGACTTGAATAGAGTGTGTAATGCTTTGAAATCAATTCTGTACCGAACTGTGAGCCAGTGCAGGGACCTGAGAATTGGAGTTATGTGATATCTTCTCTGGGAGCAGCATTTTGAAAAAGCTGGAGCCGTCTAATTGACTTTGAAATGGGCAAAAACAGGTTGCGGTGCATACAACCCAAATACAGCCATTTTACTTCCTATCCAAAACCTCTGGTTGACCTTCATGTGCTTTCTGAATATTTAAATGTAATGTTGAATGTAAGGCTGTTGTAAGGAAGTTCCTTTTGCATGTCAATCTATTCAATTAATGAATTCAAAATATACATTTTAGGACAAAAGATTTTCTTCAAGACTATCACAAACAATGTAGGCACCGTGAAGCACGTTTGGAGCTATTTTGTGTAACAACTAGCAGGTAGATTTTAAAACAATTTCTCAAGGACCTTACATATCAAACCACTTTGAATGACTGTGTTTATTTTTTGTTCAATTCTGAGTTTGAAAAATCTGTGAAATTTCCCTTTAAACCCAATTTCATCCTGTAAAAGTAAAGGTGCCAGAAAAGGTTTTTTGGAGTAAAACCTTGCAATGGGCAAAATGTAAATGTAAAGCATGAGGAACATCCAGATAAAATAAAGGTTCTCAACTGCTTAAGAACTTTTATAACATGCGAAGACTCTGGAATGTTCTTTGCACTCACAAATCTTATTTTCATCTTGTTTTTTTGGGTAACCTTCTGTGGCATTTTCACATCTCCAAAAACCCTTTTTCTGCACCATTTTTAAGAATGTAAATGAAGATCTATGTGTATTTAGGCACATTTATTTGTAGGAGTGTAGAATTTGGGCTTAATAAGAAGGGTTCATTCAACTGATGATTTGAACAACTAGCAGTACAATTTAAAACAGACTTTGAAACATAGCTCCAGATCTCAGTAAACTTTTTCATCCATTTTAGATGCGTCTTTGAAGGTAGTGATTGAAAGAAATCAGGAAACCGAACCTGTTGAAGCGATGTGGTCACAATCCATCAAAGTGCCAGTGGGGACCCAGCTAAAATTGATATGTCATTCTACTGGTAAACAATGCGAGGAGCAATGGATCAAGGATCAAGGAACCCTTCCTAAAGCAAGTCCCGGCCCTCTGCTACAGTGGGATAAAATCATAGACGAGAATGGAGGAAGCTACACGTGTTATGCTGAACAACATTGTACCAGCCAGAGGATCACCATCAAAATAGAGGTCACTGAAGATGGTGTGTTGATCTTATCCTTATTAATTGAAAATAAAAAATACGAACTTTATGGATATAACACACAGGAAAAAATAAAATGACACTGTCTTTTCTAACACAGATGAATATGTCTGGGTCAAGGCCTTAGCAGCTATTGCATTGTCTGCAGTCATTACACTTTTGATTCTGCTGATATACCTGTGTTACAAGAGGAAATACAGTTCATCGGATTCAGAGGATTCATGTGGTGTAATTTATGAAAAGTAAGGACATTTTTGTCATCACTAAATCCGCATACCTAACTGGTATACATAAACATCTAAATGTACAGCAATCAATAATAAACATGTATCAACATCTCGACTTTTTAAAGCACAAGAACCAATAATGAAGCAATGGTCCTCAAGCCGACAGTGCAAGGTGATTTTTTTCACTTTACTCTTTGAACTATTCATATGACCCTCTAAAAATGTTACAAGCTTAATAAGTCAATGTGTAATAGTAATAGCTGTAATATTAATCATGTTGTTCAATAATAGTCACTGAATAATAGGTATAATAAAACCTGCAGTTTGATGGGTTATGAAACAGATTCAAATGTTTGTCTTTTAATAAACATCTTTGATTCAGACTGCCAGAGTGATCATGAGGTCCCTTACGCTGACATTGTGATCTCTGTGAGAGGGTCCAGCTTTCCAGAGCTGACAGGTGTCCAAAACCAAGCCCACCGGGATCAAAGACTGGTATGAAATATGAATTTACTGTTTTATGGACATAATCAGATGTGATTTAATTCTAATTAAATTAATTAAATTTGTGTGTGTGTGTGTGTGTGTGTGTGTGTGTGTGTGTGTGTGTCTGTGTGTGTGCAGAGATGGAAGGAGGACACCTCAGGAGGATCTCGCCTGCATGCCTGCCGCTCAGCTGACAGACTGCATGTCCACCCCAGAGAAGTCAGTAGGAAATTAAGTACAACCTCAGAGTATGCCGTCATCACCTACTCTACAGAGGGGCTGAGTTAATTTGTTTTACTAGTTCACTTGGTTTTATCATGGTGTGTGTTTCTTTCTTTCTTGTTGGTTCTTCAGTCCAGGAATTCATTTTATGAGCAACTGTATATGTAATTACTATGATGGTTTTTTGTTTGTTTATTTGTTTTACTTTTTCATTTTCATTGAATTGCAATTAAACACTGCTTCTATTTGAGTTTGTTTTCCTTTTCTCTCTTCCATCTAAATCGCTGGTATATTTAGTAGTTTGGCTCTCTTTGCTTTCCGTAGTTGTGAAGGATGTCATTCAGTTGCATAGCAACGTTTAACAACAACAACTACACAAGCAACTTGTCTTTTGTTCCAAACGGTAAGATAAGAAATTAAACCACACACTTTAAATAATGTTTTATTTTTCTGCACTATATGATATTATTTAAGAAGCTGAAAAGAAATTCAGTCAACCTTGTGTCATTATTTTAGCAAACCCTCAAACACCTACAGATAGAGATCAGATCCACAGAACCAACCGAACCCACCCGCTCATGTCTACACTATATGGACACAAGTATTGGGACACCCGACCATTACACGAACAGGGACTTTAATGACATTGCATTCAAATACATAGACTTTAATATGGAGTTGGTCCGCCCTTTGCAGCTATAACAGCTTCCACTCTTCTTGGAAGCCTTTCCAAAATATTTTGGAGCGTTTCCGTAGGAATTTGAGCCTATTCATTCTGTAGAGCATTTATGAAGTCACTGATGTTGGACGATACGGCCAATCTCCGTTCCAGTTCATCCCAAAGGTGTCGGATGGGGTTCAGGACTCTGTGCGGGCCAGTCAAGTTCTTCCACACCGAGCTCATCCAACCATGTCTTTTTGGACCTTACTTTGTGCACTGGGGGACAGTCAGGCTGGAATAGAAAAGGACCTTCCCCAAACTGTCATTAAGCATTAAGATTGAAGTATTAAGATTGCCCAAACCCTGACAAACAGATGTGTCCTAATACTTTTGTCCATATAATGTACCCTCTGTAAAAAAAAAAAAAAAAAAAGATTCAATTTACGGAGAGAATTTACAGCTTTCACTGAAAAAGATAACTCGTCTGGACTAAATAAAATTGAACTAGTATTGTTATCAAAACAATAATCAGTTTTCCACGTTTGTTTAAAGTAAAAGAATTTAAGCTGATCAAGATTACTAGTGCATAAAACTATTGCAGTTTGTTTACAGTGTTCCTAAAGTATTGTTTGCCCTGCTACAAGCCTGAAATATTAGTCAGCAAGTCAAACCAGAGAGTGAACAATGTAAGAAAATCGGCAGTTCAGTTATCATTACATCAGGTATTTCACAGGTCTTAATTTAGCTATTGTAATGCACGTAATGCATTGTAAACCACTGACATTTTTATATTTAGTTGAATATAAAGACATTTATTCTAGCACATTGATTTGGCCTAAACATCAACTATTCATATGAAATGTTCTATGGTTATTTGTTTGCATGCTGGCATCACTTTGGTGATGGTGATATAGAATTCCATTCCCCACATTAAATATTCTGAGAATGAGAATAAATACCTGCTGTCGCTCAGAAACAGTGAAATATCTTTTTAAAATAGTGAAATGTCAGTACTGTAGGGGTTCTGTATAAGTACATAACACGAAGAGCTTCACAGTGAAAACCTCTCAGTAGCTCTTACATTGTTAACAATCTCATTTCAGGGAGACAAGAATTTTCCTTGCTTTATGTGTTTTATGTAATCATTGTTTAAGTTTAAAAACATACCAATAACTCAGTCTATATTGCCAAAGAAGATTAATGTCTCCATTTTCTTTCTGTCCTCTGTATCTTCCTCTCTCACACCAACTGCCTGCATGTCCTCCCTCACCACATTCATAAACCTCCTACTAGGCCTTCCTCTTTTTCTTTTCCCTGGCAGCTCCATCCTCAGCATCCTTTTCCTAACATACTCAGAGTCTCTCCTCAGCACATGTCCAAACCAACGCAATCTCGCCTCTCTGACTTTTCCTCCAAATAGTACAACTCGAGCTGTCTCTCTAATAAACTCATTCCTGATCCTGTCTGTCCTCGTCACTCCCAATGCAAATCTCTGCCACCTCGAGCTCTGCTTCCTGTTTTTGCATCAGTGCCTATGTCTCCAAACCAAACAACATAGCTGGTCTCACTACCGTCTTATACACCTTCCTTTTCAGTCTTGCTGGTACCTGCCCAAGTATATCCTTCACCTTCACCAGCTCTATTCCCTGCATCCTCACCATTCCACTGTCCTCCCTCTCATTCATGCACAGGTATTCTGTCTAATCCTAACCCTAACCCAAGGTCTCCTTAACCTGCTCTCTACTCACACTACAGATCACAATCTATTCCCAAACTGATTAAATTCATCTTTTACCTCAAAATTCTACACACAATTCCCCATAATGACAAAGTGAAAAAGGTTTGCTTGAAACTTTTGCAAATTTATTAAAAATAAAAAACAAAAATAGAACATTTACATAAGTATTCACAGCATGTGCTCAATACTTTGTCAAAGTACCATTGGCAGCAAATACAGCCTTAAGTCTTTCCGAGTATGATGCTACAAGCTTGGCACACCTATTTTTGGGCAGTTTCCCCCATTCTTATTTTCGGAACCTCTCAAGCTCAATCAGGTTGGATGGGGAGTGTCGGTGCACAGACATTTTGAGATCTCTCCAGAGATGTTCAATCAGGTTCAAATCTGGGCTCTGGCTGGGCCACTCAAGGACATTCACACAGTTGTCCTGAAGCCACTGCTTTGTTATCTTGGCTGTTTGCTTAAGGTGACCCTTCGCCCCAGTACGAGGTCCAGAGCACTCTCAAGCAGGTTATCATCAAGGATGTCTCTGTACATTGCTGCGTTCATCTTATCCTTGACCCTAACTAGTCTCCCAGTTTTTCCCAATTCCTTGGACTTTATGGCTTGGTTTGTGCTCTGACATTCACTGTCAACTATGGGACCTTTTATAGAAAGATGTGTGCCTTTCCACATCATGACCAATCAACTGAATTTACCACAGATGGACTGCAATCACATTGTGAAGTATGATCAGTGGAAACAGGATGCACCTGAGCTCACCTTTGAGGGTCATGGCAAACGCTGTGAAACGCTATTTTATTTTTGGGGGGGGGTTTTTAAAATAAATTTGCAAAAGTTTCAAACAAACTTTTTTCACTTTGTCATTTGTGTATTGTGTGTAGAATTTTGAGGTAAAATATTAATTTAATCTATTTGGGAATAAGGTTGTAACATAGGATATTGTGGAAAACGTGGAGTGCTGTGAATACTTTCCAGATGCACTGTAAGTGACAACTGTTTGAAAGGCCTCTAGCTAGTCATCTTAAATGTATAAATTAACTGACATAACCCACTTGTGACTAAAATTTATTTGTTTTCATACATTTTATCAAGTGCTGAAACAATGTCAGTGCCTTTTTCCAACACCAACCTTCGAGTTCCGCGTGGCTTTGGAAATATTCTGGAGGGCCTTGCCAGAGAAGTGCTGAGAGAGCAGCCTGAAGATATCCCCACCTTCGCTGCTGTGTACTTTGCAACACTTCTCAAACAAAGAGAGGGTAATTTCACTCTAAAAGCTGAAAAGTTCATCTAGCAGCTCATCACTGCTGTGCACTGTACTCCATTTTAAAGGAGACACTTGTCATTTTCTAACTTGAATAGATGAAACTCTTCAAGTTCAAGTTGTTAGACCCACGGATCAGACAAGTAGTCTATATAAGAGTGGTTATTTGTTGTTATTGTTGTTTGCTTATGTAGTGAATCTACATTTTCTTTCCTCCAGAAAGTGGCACAGATCCAGCTGAATGGGGTGCCAGACTGGAAGACAGGTTCTACAATAATTATGCTTTCAAGGTAGTTTGAGTCAATCCATATTTTAAAACAAATCCAAGTGGAATGTTTCATTAATTAAGTAACAATATTATTATTATTATTGTTGTTGTTGTTGTTGTTGTTGTTGTTGTTATTATTTCTTTTAAACAGGGCACAGCAAATCAAAGAAGCCACAGCTCAGCTGAAGGAACTGTGAATGAGTGAGTCTGATTTGTCCTTGAAGAATTTATCAGATCAGAGGCAGCATCCGTATGTTTTGTGAAGGCAGTGAAATAAATAGCAAAATATATTCATCTACTTGTTTTGTTCAATATTGTTCAACATTTCATAGCTTTATCTGAAGCGTAGCATGTTTCACATTGTGGGGAAATTAAGCCGCCTAGTTAAGCTTACTCTCACCAGAAAAGATCCTTAGTCATGTGTGAGATAAAAAGAGCTGTTACACAGGATTGATTATGATGTCAGACCAGAGATTCACATCTACAGTACACCATCAGTAATTTATTACTGTTACAGTTGATTTGACTCTTTCTTTAATGTAGTCTACGTCATGAGTCACTCTTAATTGCCACTTAATTGTCCTTTTATATAAATGTCAACTTTCAGAGATAAAGTTGATGGGACTAAATCTTTAGAAAATGAGGATACAATTACCCAGCCAGCTCAGAACTCATCATCTTCACCTGAGACCCCTGAAGACTCTAAAGACACAGATGAGCTACAACCTCAGCAAAGCAATGAGTTTGAAAATAAACCAGGGGAAGAATTAGGTGAGACTGATCCTGAATCCACTACAGAAATTGCATACAGGGGAACTGCAGATGTCAATATTTGTGCAGAAGAACTTCAAGAAATGGAAGAGATCAAGAAACAAGGGGAAGCTGGCGATGTGGATGATGAAAAAGAAGCAGAAGATGAAGATATCCATACAACTGAACTTGAGGCTACACCAAAGTCCTCATATCATGGTCTTGCTGATATAGATGTATGTGCTCAAGAGCTACACTCTACTCTGCAGGATGATGAGCCTCCATATGAAAACAATGAGGACAGCAGAGACTTGTCTGGTGTGAGCTTTACAGGAGTTTCAGAGAGTCCAGCACCTGTTGCCGGTGCAGAAGAATTGTCTGAATCGCAAGATGTCCTGGGTACTCATGATACATTAACTCTGTCTGCCTCTGAGTTCCCAGTGCACATTGAGCAGGATTCTGCTAAAGAATTAAATGACATCCCTGATAATGAAAAACCAGGAGCTCTCCCAGCGGATGAAGAGGAAATTGATGACTTTTCTCAGGATGCTCAGAACACTCTCTCTGAAATGGCTGATACTTTGTTTGAAGAACATGAAGGAGAAAATAGCAATGTTAGGAAATTTGATTTAAATGAAGAAATGAAAAGAGTTAGTGTTCTAGAAGAGACAAACACTTTTGAAATGAGTACTGATGAGGCAGAACTTGGGATTGAAAAGCAGGACGCAAAGGACTCTTGTGCAGAAACAGAGGCCATGGATAAATCATTGTCCAGTCTGGGAAAGGTCAGTCTTGAAGACGGCAGCAACAGATCTAGTGCAGAGGTTGGAAATTTTAATAATATACCATCTGAAGTTCCCAAAGAAAATGATGATGATTATAACTGTCTCAAAAAAAGTGAAGTCATTGATGAAGGAGATAAGAGCACTGATCATCATTGTGCCTCTGAGACAGGCATGGAAGATGAGGACAGTGGTAACAAGGAGGCTGGTCCTATGGACACAGATACTTACACTCTTCAAACTAGCTTTGGTGCTTCCATGGAGGGTTCAGAAGGGATGATGACCAGTAACACTAGTGTCTCTGGCACTTCTGCTGAGGAGGCGAAAGACAAAGACACAAGAATATTTCAGCAAGATCTACCTGAGTTAAAAGACACCACTGGAAGTGAAAATCAAGGAGATAATACCATGAATGAAACTGATATGAGGGAAAATTTGTTTGATGGTATGGCCAGTCAAGAAGCTGAAGGAGCTTCTCACGATCCTGTTTCTGAGGAAACTCAGGAGGACATAGAAGAGCAAGATGCTTCAGGTACACAAAGGCAGTCTGAGGAAACAGAGATAGATATAGACCAAGAAGAACAGTCTGACATCCAAAAGAACGTCAGCTGGCTTGAAAGTGAGGACAAGGAGGTGGAGAACCCAGAAAGCAAGAGCGAACAGCAGGTGAGAAAGAAAAATAAGATAAATACCAAATTTGAAAACTTATTTCTGTTCAACAGAAAATGTTATGATGTAAGAGGTCCCCTTACTATAGATTTAGGCCATTCCCATTTTTGTCCCAAGTAAGCATGTAAAAATAAAAACCTCAAGGACAAGTCTGATCAACAACGAGCTGCAGTTTCTCTATTCTGGTCTCGAGAGAAAGGTGATGGAAGATGCCCCTGAAATAGTTTAGCTTCTGGGTAACAGACTGTAGTGTTCAGATGCAGAGCATAAACTGTTAATCTACACCAGCTTTACGTAGCTCCTAATATAAATATCATTCTCAGTGAGCAGACCAGTCCCAACAATTCCTGTCTGAAAAAATCATGGTATCAGACACTGGCACCAAACTGTCAGGTATGTTTCTATATGGTTCTCGTAAAAGGAAATTTGGAGGAGTAAGATTTATGAGTGTGTTTCCATGGAAACATGTTACCAACCATCTTTCTTTATCTCAGGGTAGATTTGTTCAGATTTTACAGTAAGTACCTTAGTCATGAACACCAAGCCTATCTTGACAGTTTATTTCTGTTCGTTAAGTTCTTCAAGGGGTAATTAGATTTGTCCAGTGTTGTTTCTCTCTCTGCTCCCCTCTGTCTATTTCTCTCTGTCTCTCTCTCTGTAGCTCCCCCATCACATGCCCCCCTTCTCTCTTTCTGTAATGTAGGTCACCTAACCTGACCTATATCATGTCCAATGACTTCTAACATTTTAGGAAAAGCAGGAAATGATGTAGTTGCTATTTTAAGAAGCAATATTCATAGAAATCATCAATCTCTGACATGGCTGTAAAGTAATCTCATCTTCTCATCTTCTGAGATATTTTGAAAACTTGTTTGCAAGTTACAACATGTTTAGTTTTCATACTCAGACATTTAACATGACAATGAAATGATTTTGTTTTCTTCCCTAGTTAAAAGGAAATTCCACAGATTTTTAAAAATTTGCAAAACTGCAAATTTCGTTCAACAAACCAGCTTGTGGTTCATTAGATAGCATTGCAAGGGGATAGAAACCAGAGGTCAGGAAAGACAAAAAGCCTTTATGCCTGTATCTTCGTCTTAGAACTATTATAAAGCAACATCTTAGACATCAATCTTCATATTTACAACCATGTTTATTAGTTTTTATTAGGCAGAAATTTTGAATAATCAGTTGGAGTTATTTGGGGCAAGCTGTAATGTTGTGGTACAACAGGGCTAAATGTATTAGATGTCACATGAAAGCTGTTCAGCCGAGCAGGAACAGTACTCAAAATATATAGAGGATAGAATCTACCCAGCAAATGGTAGCAGTTTTTTTCACCAGTGCTGGAAATATGTGAGGAGTTGTTGTTGTTTTTTAGTTTTGGCTTTGATTTTTCTTTTTACTCAATTTCTTTTACCTTGATTTTGCCAGCATTGTGTTATTGATGGCTGTACTTTTTATTGGTGAGACCACTGTGAAACCTTGGAAATCAAGACAAATATTCTACCACAGACATTAAGTTGCTGCTGAGTTTTAATCAGCATAGTAGACTTTGTCAATTGTGAACGGCAAAAATCTCTTGGGCACCTTTTCCAAATATGCGTACACTCTATCTCTTTCTCTCTCCCTCCCTCCCTCTCCCTCTCCCTCTCCCTCTCTCTCTCTCTCTCTCTCTCTCTCTCTCTCTCTCTCTCTATAT
>JBBJLS010000001.1:20245177-20256344 GCA_037577275.1 Bryconaethiops microstoma
GTGGGTGGTGTTATGGATGTCTATGCGCGCGCGCGCGCGCGCACACACACACACACACACACACACACACACACACACACACACACACACACACACACATATGGTTATATATATGGTTATTTAATCTCAATTGTAACAATACTGGGATATTCAAGTAATACAACTAAACAATAATAAAGTGAAGACAAGACTTTTCAAAATCTTGTGTAGAATGTAATGCTACAAAAATGCAATTTCTGATGAGGAATAATAAAACACCCCCACATTTATTCCCACTTCAAATGCCTGAAATCACACACAGGAGTATCACATCAGGTGCACACGATTAGAACATCATTACTCAGCATTTTGAAGGAGGCTTTCCCTATTTAATCTTTAGACATTTAGTTTGGTGAAGTGAGAATGAGCTGTCAGAAAGAAGATTGTAGCAGCTTATGAGTCTGGTAAGGGATTTAAAAATATCACAAAAGAATTTGAAATCAGCCATTACAATGTCTGGAAAATAGTCTACAAACGGAGGACTTTCGAGCTGTGACGAAGGTAAATAAAATGACGCGAGCTGTGACGAAGGTAAATAAAATGTAGCAGAGAAAGCTGCTGGAGGACAGGAGTGAGGCGAGGGGGTGGTTTCTCTTTAAGAGCCCACCTCTCTCAGGGTCCTCTCGGATGCTCCATCTGCCGGAGGGCGCGGGAAGGACGCACACAGGTCTCCTGGCGCATCAGCCTGCGAAACATGTGCAGAGCTTTAGTGGCGCAACGAGCGTGCGGCTTCGTCACGAGGGGCTGATTTTGAACGCGTGCCTCCCTCAGAGAGCAGGTTTCCAGGAGGTGGGAGCCACTGGGAATGGGGGGACACTGGAGACCCTGGAGACCACGGAGAGGGCGACAGCGCGAGGACTGAGGCACGAGAATTTTCCCGAACTTTACACCACGCATCTGAAAAGCCTCAAGACGGAGGACGAGGGGGGGCAGAGACGGAGACAGAGGAGGGGGCAGAGGGCGCGGGACTTCATGCCAAACATGGAACGAGGCAAGCCCGCTACGTACACGGGGGACAAAAAAGCAAAAATGGCCGCGAAGACCAACAAGAAGTGGGTGAGACTGGCTACAGTTTTTGCATACGTTCTGTCTGTGTCTTTGGCTGCCATCATTCTGGCCATTTACTACAGTCTGATCTGGAAGCCCACCTCAGCCTCGCCGTCGTCTAGACGGTCAGATGCTGCAGCCTCAGTCTGCTCTATCTCCATGGACACCAGTCCCATCAACAGCTCGGGTGATCTTCTGGACATCAGCAACAGGACAAATGCTTCAGAGCTAACAGGGGCAACCACAGAGGCAGAGGGAGCTTCTCGAGTAGAGGACAGAGAGAAAGGTACCAGTGACCTTCCTGGAGGCTGGGTTACAAATACTGACCCCACCAGACTGTACACCACAGAGCAAAGCAACCTAGAGGAAGGGGTCACCCTTGCGCCTGAAGGCAACGGAGTCACCAGCATTGTCCAGGACAGATCTGAGGGTTCTGGGGTTGACCTGGCAGAGGAGAACCAGCCGGTGGAACTGACCCGTACGCACAGGCCACCCAGCTGGGACCCCGCATCCTCCAGCGAGACCTCACTGGAGTGGACGACCAGTCCAACCCCTAGGAGAACCTTCCTAGAAAGGCCTGAAGATCCATCCTTTGTGCAAGTGGACCTAGAGTTGGCCGAAGGCTCTTCTCCGCTACAAGACGAGATGGTTTCTAAAGACACCAAGGACTCCACATTGACGTTCACTCCAGGGCGCACATGATTATTCGCCAAAGTGCATAAGAGACACTTCCATATGAGAGCAAACGTGTGTCCTGATCTGGAGAGAAGCCTAGTCAGAGACGTAGATTTAGTTAGTTTTATATCCAGTGAGAGCTCTCAGCAGAGAGACGTGCATGAGAAGTCCACTCAGAGGAAAGACAGTCACAAGACTGACGAGGAATATGAGCCATCAATTTCGCACGAGCTGAAGCTAGACAGAAACGTGTTGCAGTAGCATGTATGTGTTTCCATGCTGTGTTTCCAAAAGGAACAATCTAAGGTAGAAACACATAGAATATTTAGTTTTGCTCAGGTGATCTATGTGTTTAAAAAAAGTCTGTCAAATAGATAAACTTACACTGTGCAAAATACTCTATGTTGACCTATTAGTCAAGTTAGGTAGTCTTTTTTTTTAAATAATGAAGAAATAAATGTGCATTGATTTAAAAAAAATAATAATACATTGAATTTACAGTGAGATCCAAAAAGCTGAGAGCACATTGAGAAGTTATGAGATGTAAAATGAAGAAATATTCAAGATGTCTAGTTTCACATCTAATCACATATGTAACATTGGCCATGTTAAGGACTTTGTTTTGAAAGCTCAGATGTTGAGTCTAATCCTTTCCAATGTAGTTTGTATTCAGGTGTCCTCTGATGCACAAATTTGTCCAAGCGAGCTTTAGTTTGCAGTCACTAAAACAACAGAGGCATATTCTAAATACTAAGAAATGTAGCGGGATTCTACTTTTCACTCAAACTGTTATGCTGACAATAAAATCAGTCATTAATTTTGTGCTCGGCAGCATTTTCACTTGTGGCTTCAGACTTGGATCCTACTGTAAAGATTAATACACTGAATGAGCTGTTTGTGGCGCGATTGCAGGTAAAGTCTAATGCTACTGAGTGTTCTGATTATGAAAAATTCAAGGTTATTTCATTTTAAAACTGCAATAATTTTACTACTAGATATGACTTATTCTTATATATTACTGCATCAGTATCCGTATCAGTATCAGTCTTTGAATTAGGCACTCTTTCAGCACTATGTTACACTAAGAAGCAAGAAGCTGACTGTTCCAGCAACAAAATCGTGCAGTTTAATTCCAGGGGAACAGCAGGACAGTGACAGGGTCTGAGACTGTTCCAAGAACCGCAACCAGATGGTTGCACAAGGGCCCGATGGTAATACTGGCTTGAAGTTCAAGCCATGCATGTACTCAGTGGAAGGTGTGGAAAGACAAGACTATGGAATAAATCAGTGTATTGAAAACCTAGAGAATTGAATCGTGTTTTCAAGAGCTCAATATGATCCGAAGTTTGGGGAAAAATACCTTAGATTACACTGCGTAGGAGTTAGGAGGCACTCCAGAGAGAATCTTTTTAATCAGAAGTGTCTTCCCAACAGGGAACGGGTCTCCTAATTACCACAGAGACGGTCCGTAATTACTGCACTCGCACGCGCTCAAAGTGCGCCTCACCCCAGGAACTTTACAGGGAAAGCTGATGAAGTGACAAAGCTGAATACTGAGATGTTGCTTACAACTGTACCAGGGATCCCACTATTGATTAATTTAGTTATTAGACCAGGCCTAGGTCTGTAGAGGTGCAAAATAGTGCATTGCAGCCTCAGTTTGAATTTCTGCACCCTCAGATTATCTTAAGTATTGGAGAAAAGTTCTCGAGTCTAAGGATGAAAAACAAGTTACAGCATGCATGCATCTAAATTGACTCAAACGTTGACATCTCTGCAGACAGAGTTGATTGCTATCATTGATTATAGAATTGTGTGGTTAGCGTCAGTAGCAGTCTCTGGCATAGGCAGCACGAGTGAATGTGATGTGCATGTGCGCCTGCTGCCTTGTTAAATTATGCTGCTATATTTAAATGGGCCAGACACTATTAGAAAAGATTCAAACTGTCCCAGTGACTTTATGATCTTTAAATATTAAGTCAGATGAATCCAAACGATAATGCAAGTGGAGAGAGAAGATAGTAAACTTAATTCCTCTGCCAGTGTTAGCGTTTCAGACCACAGCGATCGACAGTGGCAAGGCCGTGGCAAAGTAAACACCCCCCCCAAAGCAAAGTTCATAACGTTCTCCAGTATAGTCCAATATACTCACATCCAGCAGAGGAAACACAAAGTGCACCGATTTTGTAAATGAAATTTTTTTCTTTTGGCTGTTAATAGTACATTCATATATAATACTATAGCTAAAAGCTTAAACAGATCAACAAAAGTTTACCTCTTTAGTCATTCATGAGTTTCTCATTTTCTTCACCTTTTAAGATGGGATAATAAACAGCCCAGTTTGAAATATTTGGTGGAAGTATGGTCTTTCAAAGATTCCAAAATAAAAGACTATGATAATTGTATCATAAATATGAATATGTTAATTGGCTACATTTAAAAATATACAAAAACTGTCCATCAGTGCTTTGAAAAGGTACTTTTTTCTGCTTATTTTGTCATTGTAATTGAGAGAGAGCCCTATCAAGGAGCATTCAATGAATGAATGACACTCATAAATCAGCCATGTACCACTGCAGTACACTGAAGCCTGTTAAATATAATATGGAGTGTTATGAAAAGTACTTTTTTGTGTGTGTGTGTTTTATGTCAACACTCCCAAAAAATTATTTCCACTGTAGTGATTTTGCTGTGGCTCCAGGTCTCTAATGGCTGACCAAATAAAATACAATAAAAACTAAAAAAAAAAAGAGATACAGCCTACAAAGATTCCAAATTACTTTATTGGAAAGTGACCTCGTTAAGAAAAAAAAAGCATTTTGTGGCTAAACAAATAAATAAATAAATAGACAGGTGTGTCTTTCTGGCTCTTTTTCTTACTTTAAAAGTCCTGTTATAGACATTAAAACATGAATCATGATCATGCAAACTGCCACTGCTGAGTCACTGAGAAGGTGAATTTTAGCCAGTGATTATTATTACGATTTTCAATCCTAAACAGTACGAAATAAAGAAAGTTACAGCAAAACTTCACATGTAAAACAGCCTAAAGCCTGGAGTCAGCTGAACTGTTTTTCACCCTGGCTGTTTCTCAGACACCCTTGTTTTTTTTTTTTCCTCCATCGGGACTTCCTCTGTGCACAGAGCCGGCGTGCTCGCACTAAACCGAATAATAGCCCTGACTCCATTAGCCTCAAATGGATGAGCAAGGGGAGGTTCATCCCGCGGTAGCTTTTGACTGTAAATGCAGTTTTAGAGGTCGCTTTCATCTCCCAAGCTCTTAATAACCAAGCGGCTGGACACTGCATCAAAAATAATGAGTTGCCGATCCCTTATTAACATCAGCTCCACTACCCTAATGGACAAAATGAATCTTGCCCATGCACTTACCAAACATTTTATGCTAAACAGGCTAGAAAACTGCTAACATGGGCCGACGGTCCACAGAGTTTAACGCTCTGACCGTTTCAAAGCACTGTGAGTCACAAAAGATTGTGTATAACACAATGAGTGAGTTATCAGCAAGAGTTAATTAAAAAAATGAGTTTTGGCGGGGTTGCTAATATTAGCTGCTAACTGCATTGTAAAGCATTGTGAAGTCCTGCGCACAGAGCCGTGAAGTCAAGGGGCGGGGCGGAGCAGGGCACGCAGTATGAAGTTACTCAAATTTACTCTGTGAATACTGAAAACTGCCACGCATTTGCGTACCACATACGCCAATTTGTACTTGCGTACCACTTATGTCAATCCCTGAATATAGCAGTTTATTAAATGTACCATTCTGGCATTATTGTGAGAGCATCTGGGTGAGGGGGTGGGGTTGGGTTCCTAAAGTCATCTGGGAATGGATATTGTATTATTTTTATTCATTAAGGTCTTTAAAGGGAATAACCAGCAATGAATTTGTGAAAACAATGTGCAGCAAACCCATATATAGAACCCTGTAGTCTTAATATAAACTTTCTACCTGTATTGATGGACATTTTTATTGTGAGTCAGTATGTTAGTCAGTAATGCATTAACACGCTTCTTTTTTACAGTTACTCTTTTTAAGACAAATGTCAAATAACCTTTCATATGTTAGCCTTTCACCTGTTTGCCTGTTGTGTGTTTGGACAGCAGGAGGATCAGAAGGAGTAGAGACAGACGACACATCCGTGCCAGAGCAGTGAGGATGCGTCACTCAGTGGACAGCACGATGACTTTTGGCCCTGTTCCTAGAAATGTACCTTTTTATGTAGAGAAAAGCAGTAGTCATAGGCTGACATATGAATGCTTGTTCTCTCTCTCACTCTCTCTCTCTCTCTCTGTCTCACACTCTCTCCTTCTCTCTTTATTCTGCTAATTACCAAGTCTGGGGCAATCGTTGCCCCAAACCAGCATGCATTTGAATCTCACAGGCATGCACTTGATGCATCTGTACTCTTCCTGATTGTGTCCTAGTCCAGATGTTGGTGTCAAGGAATGCTCTTAGGATTTTAACACATACTGATCGAGTCAGATATCTAAGTAACTGTAGACTTGGAATTATGAATCATGGCTGCCTTTTGTATTCCATATTTGCTTGGGAAATTGCTTTCATTACGTAGTATGTAGTATGTTCTTAGAATTTTTTTAGGTTCTTTAGGGGATTTCTTTTAGTGTTTAGCCAACATCATACTTTCTGTAAAATTATTGAAATATATTTCGTATTTATTGCTGTTGTAAATCTGATTTAACTTGTGTTGAAATTGTTATTTGTTTGCTTTGCACCCTTTAATCTTTTTCTCATCTTAGTCTGTAGAATCAGATGGAAAAAAAAAAAAAAAAAGAAAAAAAGAAATCAGAGCTTCCAAATCAGCAATTAGCATGGCTGGATATCCTTCCTTTTTCTTTTCTTTTGAAATCATCAGAGTTACTGTATTTGAAGGAGTGTAAGAATATTGATTTGGGTAGGAATGTAAGTTTTATCATAGACTGTAAAGATTGTTTTGCATGTACACAATTTAATGAAGCACTGTATGAGCAGCAAACCGAATAAAAGCTCTGAAATGTGTCATAGAGTATGATTTCATGCTGTTTGCAGAGGATCATTAGTCTTTTGATAGCCTTTCATGAGTGAAGTCAAAGCCTGAAAGCTAAGGCAGTTTGTTGGGTAGGAGGCAGTGACTGAAATGTTAACCGACACATCAGTCCTGCTTGACGATCTCGTGGGGGGGACTCCCAGCTGGAAGCCTGGCTAATGAGTCCAGTCAGTCGTTGATCATGGTCAAATGAACTTCAATCATCAATCATCACTTCTGTTTCTTATGTACTACTGTTCAGGTTGAATCTGTTAGGTTTGTGATACTATTAACCTGTTTCCTTGCACACTGAAAGGGAGTGTTACCTAAAGGGCTGCCCCAATAGTGTTTTACAGGCATCAAAAATTCTTTGTTTTTTTGTGTGCTCAAGCTACCCTTAAAGATAACCCTTAAACATAAAAAATAATGTTTTATAATTAACCATGGTTTTAAGTGTGTTCATTGTTGCACACAAATGCATCCAGAGTATTAACAATCAGCTGAAGCACAGCTGTTCAGGCACCGTATGTTCCTATAGAAGCTGTGATTATAGATATAGCTTTTATGAGCAATGCAGATGTCAACGGTACGACAAATCATATTTATCATTTTGTGTGTTTTTGCACATGTGGTATTTGCACATGATTCGTGTAATTTTTCACAAATGGAAAAAAACATCACCATGTGAAAGAATGTGTGGTAATGTGAGAAAACTATGTCATAATATGGTGTTCACCTGAAGAAAAAAAAAAAAGTCCCGGTTTTTTTTTTTACCATTCACATGATTCGCATTTGTTTACTGGCAAATATGATACTTTGGTTTTATATTATTGCACATAAATATATTCAGTTTATACAGTCAGTTTACAACACTGATAATTATGAGAAATAGGCAAATAATAGGCTCTACGTCTCGGCTGTTTTTCGTGGTAGTGGGGGATTATAATGGTTATGACGCTATAATGGTTCCGGCGCCCATGCTCTGGACTCTGAGGGTAACTTGTTTTTCTATAACAAACTAGATGAAACGTGAATACCCTGCAGTGGCAAATAGCTTTGGTTTTGTATTTGATTTGATTATATTAATGTTTAAGTTGAGATTTACTGAAATATTTGAACTGCATTTGTGTAACTGTATGAAAGGGAAAACTGCTGTTAAAAAGCTCCTTATTAGTTTAAAATGTTTGCAAACCAAATTTTATTGCACTTTAGTTCATATGGCAGTACTTTTCAAATGAAAGTGTACAATACACTACTTTTGAATTAATGATTGAATTTTGCATATATTGCATATAATATATCTTACTGTAAACTTTGCACTGAGCTCTGTCCTCTGACAATTATATTGTCTTAATTAATATCCTGAGTTACCATTGTATTTGATTATTGATTATTGCTCTTCAAATCATTTGTGGCTCCACTCACAATTTAGTCCACTCTTACAGACCGTAGTTCTCCTGCTGCTGCACACATTTACCAACATCCACACCATCATATCCTTCACTGTTCAGATTCTAACCACAGGTTAACTGTTAGCCAGCTGTGAGTCTGGTGGCGGACAGTTCCCAATACAGCTGCGACAGTGACATGGCAGTAGCAGCATGCCAGTGTGTGGGAGAGTGTTGCAGATACTGTGGTGTTGCTGAGATTTTTACACGCCAGTTTCACTGTTTGGTTGGGAATGGTCCACCACTCAAATATGCTGAAATGAGAGGCTCCACAGTCAACTGATTAATTAGAATATAGAATATATACAGATGGTCTCTAAGTGTACACCTATATGTTAGGTGTTCCTAATGATATGGTTGGTAGGATGATCCTCCCATATAGTCTGTAATGACAACCCTAACCATCTGGGAAATCAATGTACTTTGTGAGTATCAGAACACTGGAAAGTTTACAGGAAGCGTCCATAATGGCAAACAGAATCGTAAAATATAGAATAAGCAACACTTACTGTTCTCTACTTTACCTATTATCTACTTTTGTTTAAAAAGTAAATAATGAGCTTAATTTCCCATGACAAAGTACACTCACCCAACCATTACAAACATCTTCTGTTAATTGGAACGTGCACTGCTGAGCACGATTAAACAAAGGCATATGGCACATCACTGTGGGTGTATGACAAACATGTCTCTGAAGGCTTAGTGTAGACATTACTATCGCTGTGTGAATCCCACTTCCCAAGATCTGCAAAGATCCAAATTTAAATACCTGATATCTTCCTAAACAGAGGGATTGAGGCCATCATCCAGGTTCTCTCGCCCTGCACTGTAAAATGAGGTCTATAAATGGAACGTAATGTAATGTAAATAACGTGATCTATGAATGTATTGTAAGCATATTCACCAAATATTAATATTCACCAAAAATCTATGAATATTTACCAAAAATAAAATGCAGACATGCTTGCAACTAGGGAGAAAGGCAAAGAAACACAGGTTGCCAGTACACTGCAAACAAACACACCCATGCATACAGTCACACCTTAAATTAAATTAGCACCTCCAGTTAACCTGACCTGCAGAAAGCTCCTGGCAGGAACCCTATGCAGACAGTGAGAACATGCAAACTCCACTGAGAAGGGACCCCGACTATCCTGGCCAGGAATTGAACCCAGGAGCTTTTTGCTGTGAGGTTGATCAAATACCAAAACACCAAACCAAATACAGCATTCTTATTATGTTTTTTAATGAAACATTATGTAGCACATAAACACTTTGGTACAGCTAATGTTAAAGACTATGACTGGACAGACTAGAGTGGAACTGCACAGACAGGTTTTTAGACCATGTTTATGAATTCCTAACCAATTTGTATTGTAGCCATCATATCCCCACACTGGCAAGGGAGCTGAACAGACAAGAAGGTAAATCAGTTCAGTTTATTAACCAGAGTCTAGATGAAGGCATGGGAAGCAATTCTTTGGACCTGAAATGACCCAAAATCCTTTAACCAAAAGCTGGGAAAAAGCATTTGTCATCCTGATTTCTTCCCAAGGTAGAGAGATGAGCAGTGGAGATCATTGGCCGCCCACTCTGCCTCCTACTTGCACAAGGCTGAGCAGCCTCTCTGAAGGAAAATCCTGACAATGAATCCTGTCATCAGCTCCAGGAGTTACAGGCTGCCATCAGCAATTTTTGCTGGTTGCCAATGGCAACCCAAAGCAACAAGATCTCTCTCTCTCTCTCTCTCTCTCTCTCTCTCTCTCTCTCTCTCTCTCTCTCTCTCTCTGCTGCCTGGCATCTTCTCCCCTCCATGTACATGTGATCTCAGCATATTAAAAAAATGGTTCTAGATGCTGAGCCATGAAGAATATGTTTCAAAAAATGAGTATAAAGAAACAGTAACTGAAAGTTGAGAGTGTGTGGCCTGTTTGAGTGTGTGGCATAATGAGAAACCAACAGAATACTCAATACATGCTAGGTATGAACTATGTATAAAAGTTTTGCATTGATTTTAAGGCTGCATAGCTTTGTCCAACAGTAATTTCTACCATTTTTCGCCCTCTAGTGGACATTAGGGTGTCTTACAGAAATGCCAAGTTAACCCATTATCGTCCATGCCTGTTTTTTACCAGACTGAGATGGTGAAGCTTAGGAGGTTAGACATTGGACTCAATACATCATTTCAAGCTGCTTCTAATACAATGTCCTTAAGACCCCAACGTGCTTGGAGGAGAACACTCATGCTGAGAGATGGGAGGGAGAGGAGGCCAGTTATGCTGTTGGTAAAATGGTTCTCTGTCCTTGCACAAATCTGAAGAAAACTTTCAAATTAGTCAAAGCTTAAAGTATGTTTTTATCACTTAATTAATCACCTTAAACATTTACAGTATTTTGGTCAACTGAGTTTCAACAAAACACTGGAAAATCAACCTTCATCCATTCTACAAACATCCACAATACAAACAGTCATCACACTGTATAACATGGGAGAAAATTTGTTTCTAGGCTGTCTTTTTTACATTATCATTTTATTTGAAGCATAGTAAAATTTAACTAACATTTTGAAGCTCAAGCACCCATCTTTCACCGTGCACTTTAGACAAACCAGAATAAGTTGATTTTTTTTTCTTTTCCCACTTATTAAGCACATAGAGAAGCAATGATAGTCTCAGATAAAACAGATTAAAGATAAGGGTTTTATTTGTTTAAGGTAACTTATGTGGGCTTTCTGTTTCCGCCTGACCTCTCTTCACGCTCTGATGACCTTTTTGCTTGACTGAGATCTTCTCAAGATGAGAAACACGGGGAGACTTTTATCCTGAGTACAAAAGCCAATGTCTGTGTTTGTGTGTGTGTGTGTGTGTGTGTGTGTGTGTGTGTGTGTGTGTGTGTGTGTGTGTGTGTGTGTGTGTG
>JBBJLS010000001.1:20278147-20299557 GCA_037577275.1 Bryconaethiops microstoma
CTATTGCAAATCTAATATTACTCATAATTCAAAACGTTGATGTGACTGAAAAAAACTGAAAGCAGATCTGAAATCAGCATGAAACAAATGGTTTAGAAAAGTGTGTTCTGGTTTCTGATGATTACAAAAAAAATCTTTTTTTGTTGACTTGTGTAATCATTGACAAAAATGGTCAGGTCAAACTTTTAACTCTTTAGAGCTGATGGATTCCTAATAGGTGTGTCCGGAGTGTAAAAATCTTCCTTAAGATTTCTGCTTAAATCTTATCTCAGAACCATAAAACAGGGTGTGAAGCTTCAGGTGAACTAGGTGTAATAAATAACAATTCTGATTAATTGTTCTGATAAATTAAATTAAGCATAAACTTTGAACATTTGTGAAATTGCACATTCAAAGCAAAAATCACAACATTAGACTGTGATCTCCCTGTAGCAGGTTAGCTAGCAGGTTCTAAACTAACACTCTGTACTTTCAGAATATACATTTTGAAGATGATCTATCATTGGAGTTTAAATCATTATTGATCTGCAATATATAGGTCACGAAGCGCACAGCCTGTTGGGGAAAAAAAAGCAGTGAAGGGCTGGTGCAGGAATAGCAGTGAGCTGAGATTAAAAATAAAGCTGATGACGGCCTGTCCCACAGGTGTCAGCGGCATAATAGGCTGCAGTGACACCTGCTACTAGCATGCTCAGTTTGTGCCTCCACTGTCAGCTCTTCTCAGGTGTATTTCCCAAAGGAAAGAGGTGATAAGCACTAAGTCACTGTGGTGAAGGGAGGGGACCATTTACCCTACGCCGTAGTATTCCATACGCAGGTCACACTCTGGTCTTCACACACTGACTGTGGGAAACGCTAGTAAATATTTCCATAAAATCAATCAGATGAATGTAAGTAATTTATTATCACGAATGCATCCTTGCATACATGCAACAGTCGTGCACTCAGTATTATTACATTGTTAGCATTTTAGATATAGATAAAATCGTTTAAAGATTACCCAGCATCCAAGCTTTATGTAGCATGAATTTTATCTTTCAGAATGAATTTGATCTTTTTTAAAACCATTTAATAACAAATGCTGTCCTTTACATTGTGTAAACATTTTGTGATGAACAGACCAATAGAAACAATGATTGTATCCTCTGTTTACTCGTCCGGTAGAGTTTCCATTTCAGAGATTTTGTTATGACAGCGTCAATACACAGTGCTTGTCTCTGTATGGCTGTAAAACACAAACAACCAGAGCCAAGTGTGTGCTGGAGGTGACATGTGTCCACTTTTAAAAAAGACATTCTGGAGCTGAGTGAGCTGTCTCTTACACCTGCACACCATTGTCCCACGCTCCAGCCAACCAAGAAAGGCACTAATGAAAATGAAATAGCCTGTTTATCTTCAGGAAGGATTGTCTCATTAACAGCCTTTCACATCATCTGAGTTTCATATGTTGCTCATTTATCATAATAAAGTGTATTTGTCACGCAACATATTTGCAATTACATTATTTCCACATATTCACTGTTGAGCAGATTTCCGTGATGCTATTCTGTGATGCTAGTTATTATCATTTTACCATTTAAATGTAATTAGGAAATTATGTAAATAATCCAATTGGTATGTGTGGAAAGAAATACATTTACATTTCATCGTCTGTTGACAGGTTTGAGTCTGCACCTCTGACGGTTTTAATGTCAATGTAAAACTTGTGGTGTTGATTAAAAGTTATTATTGGACTACATGCTGTTACTAAACTACTTTTAAAATACAATTTTAAAGGAAAAGATGAATTTGATGTGTTTTTCATGTCTGACACCGATACTGATACTCCAACCTCCAATACTTTTTCCCTCTGTTAAACAAGTAATATATAATTGTCTGGATGCATTTGAATCCTAAAAGTCTTATAGGATATAAAAATTAAGTTTGTACATCTTTATAGTGTTCAATTTGTCCATTATGGAATTCTGCATATGTGGTTTTGTCACCAGTGGCTCTTTGTTAGTCATATTATATACTACTTGTGTGCTGGGGTCTGTATTTTAGTGCACTATTTAGGTAGTAAGGAGTCATTTGAGACACAGCCTTGCTGCTCAACTGTTTCTCATGTCCTCATCTGTCTCTGTTTATGACACGTTGTTCAGCATTTAGTTTAGTTTTAGTATTGGCTTGTTCTCTCACTGGGTGAGGGGGTGGGGTTTGGGTAATTTTCTAATCAAATATCTTCACAGGCCACACTTTGGGCAGCTCTAGTTTAGAATATTCACTTTCAACAAAATTTCGCTGTTTGTTTCAATGAACTATAAAAGAGTAATTAATAAATAATTACAACATTTTTATTATGAAGGACAACTGCAGAGGGTTAAGGTAACCCAAAACGTTCTTAACGTCCAAATTAAAGCACAGATGAAGACGGATAATGGCTGAACTGTTGCTTTTTTGTAGGTGCTGTTCAGTCGTCACTGCAGTCCATGCGACATTAAAGAATTGCTGTGTTCCTCTTCTAACATCCCCAGGTTAGTTACTTGTCATTTTATTTACTTTAAACATCTGTTATTCTGAGACACACTGAATGCTTTGTTAGAAACACATACTTGCATTGAAAGTTTGCAATGTATTGGTGTACTTTACAAAATTCCTGATTGTGTCCCATGTTTTGTCAAACACAAACTGTCAGCCACTCTCTACCCCTCTCATCACAGTTTTTGACCGCAGGGACTCTGTTGACCATATTTTAATTGGAGTGACAGTGACATTGTAGTATTTGTGGCATTGATGTGTGTCAAGTGTTATTGCTGTTGCTGAAGTGTTACTGCTAGTTGAGAGTGGTCCTCCATTTATACAGCTAAGAGTAGTTCTGCGGTCATTAATTTACCACTGAAGGAGGGCTGGTGGGTGGCTAACACAAACTCTGCATCAACTCATGGGCTTCAGTCTAACTTTACAGTAAATATTTCCACTAATGTGGTCAACAAGGTACAGCCCAGTGTTTGTCAGAAATCTTTAGTTTATCAGTAAGAACTGTGGTCCAGATTGATGTCAAAAGCCAAGTGAGAGGCTCCAAGTCGCTCCAGCTGTCTAAGTGTTGGCACTGTCATCACGAGTTTAATCCACAAGGATGCCAGAGCCATTTGTGGCTGTGAATTCAAGAGAACACGACTGGTATGGCTTGTTCTGGGTGACCCTCCCTTTTGCTCCGAGCCTGCATAGGCATTGGTTGGTTGACATAAAAGGACTAGCAGTTAGTGTTCTCCTCTAAGCACATTCGCAGCAGTTCAAAAAGATGCAGCTACAGGTTTGACATGGCTCGGAGGAAGCATGTGTTAGCTAGTGGGTGGAATTAGGCACTAAATTGGATGCTAAATGTATTTAAATTGGGTAAAAAAAAGCCAAGCAAATCTCTGAAATTTTCTGTACCTCCTTATATATCTCCACAGGAACACAGCTATAATGCTGATGGACCCTGAGGGAGCTCTGGTGTCCATTGATCCAACTATGCCTACCAACTCTCCTAAGTATTTACATTATTACATTACCGCCTTACTACCTAGCAGTTTGTTATTTGGGGGGTTTTGCATCTGCCTTGTGATAACTTTATTAATTTTAGCATTTTGTATAATTTCTCCATTATAGTTCCCTCTATAAAGTTGTTCCTCTATCCTCTGGTCAGCTGGGAGGTAATGCACTCTCATTTTATTTTTCCCATTGATATTTATTGCCCTGACTGACTGTTCCGTCTCACTCTAGAGTGTTTAGAGACGATTAGCCCCGGCTGTGATTTACAACCTGTTTGCTTCCCCCCACAGAGAAGGAAGACATGTTTCAGAACGTATTATCGCAGGTGGCAGAGCAGTTTAGCAGGTAATTACTGTGTTTGTTTTCCCATATAGAGCACTGTAGTGTGCTCATGATTTCAGCAATTTTGTACTGGTTGCATGTTGAGAAAGCTTCTCTTCTTCATAGGGCCTTCAGGATCAATGAACTGAAAACCGAAGTGACCAACAGACTGGCTATGTTGGAGAAGAGAGTGGAGTGTATGGATTCTGAGCTCAGTTGATGTCTTTGTGTACTTTTGTCGGCTGCATCTCTTTAGTCAGTGGTGTTCCTTTCTGACGGATATCTCATGTTTATGGTTGTTTTTCTTCCCAGTGGAGGGCCTCAAGGTTGTGGAGATTGAGAAGTGCAAGAACGACCTGAAGAAGCTGAGAGATGAGATGACCTCCAGAGGAGGAGGAAGGTAAATGACTTAAGATGATCACAATGACTTTTGTAATTCATTCAGATCGATCCACCTCAGATAGTCTGATAACATGGAGCTTCTCAAAGTCTCAGTGACTCCACCCTTTCCTTTTCAGAGTGAATTGCCCATGTAAGTTCAGCTTCTCGGACGATGGAAAGAAACTAACTCCTAGACGCGACGTCCCTAGCTATCCGAAGGTACTTGGAATGTTTTGAATGAATCACAAGTTCTGTAAAAAGAAAAAAAAATTACCTTCACACCCCTTTTTTATCTCCTCAGTACACACTCTCTCAGGAGACGATTGAAGCTCTGAAGAAACCGACCTTTGATGTCTGGCACTGGGAGCACAATGAGGTGAGTGTGCCTTGAAGGAATGTAAATATTTAGACTTGCGATGATTCCTGAGTCACTTTGCACTATGGATATGCACTTTGTTTGCCATGGATTTGTGCCCAGTAATTTGTGATTTTTCTGCATGCTTTAGATGCTCAGTTGCTTGGAGTACATGTACCATGACTTAGGTCTGGTAAAGGAATTCAACATGAATCCTATTACTCTGAAACGCTGGCTGGTAAGAGCATTATTTTAACCCCTTGAACCCTTGAATAATTGTACAGTTATGAATCCTGATATTTACTGCTCAGTGAAACTAATGTGCAACCTGGCCTGCCATGAGATTGAGAAACTGAAGTAAAGGACCCCGTTTAGGTTTAAGGCCTTGTTCTGTTTTCATGGGAGACATTTTTTCTGCAATTATCGTATTTATATATAGACCTATGGGAAATGGTCCCAAGGTGGTCCGAATGAGGCTGCTTTTAAATTGTGCTGTCACCTACACTGTTTCATCAGAGTGGGACAAATTTCAAAAGTTGAAAAAGTTAACCTCTTCATTAAAGCAGAAAGTATTTGTGTCAAGATAGAGGGTAGCATGTTGGTGCAAAGTCTTGTGGAGTCTTGTGGATGTCACGTATCTATATGTGCCTATTTTGTATTATCATTAAAATGCTGTGAGAATTTGGTTGTATTTGGTTCGTTGGTTCACTTGGTGCATTATATTTACTGAAAATCTAACCCTAGCCCTAGCCCAGCCCTAATCCTAATCTTGAACCTTACCCCCTTAACCCTAAACTTTACCCTAACCCTAACCTTAACCCCAACCATAACTGGAAAACGAAATATAAAATAAAATTAAACGTTAACAAAATACCTTCAGTACAACTCTCGTTGGATGTTTACACCTGTTCATTCTCAGGTTAATTGTGCAACATTTGGGAGACTGAACAGGTAAGTGAAATAGGCCAATCAGGTCTAGAGAGTATTCTGCTCAGTCCAGTGGTTTATTTCACTTTGCTTTCCTTCAGATCCACCTCAGGATGCTGAGCAAGTTAAAATGTTGAAGAAAATCAGAAAAACCCTAACCCTACCCTTAACCCTCACTCTCACCCACACCCTAACCCTATCCTTAACCCTCACACTCACTGTAACCATAACCCTAACCCACACCCTCTCCTTAACCCTAACCATAACCCCTAACTCCTAACCCTAACTCTAACCCTCACCCCCATCCTCACCCTAACCCTCACCCTAAAAAACTCGTTGGACCACAAAATTATATTTCTGACCAAAGACAAGCTTCAAATAGTTATTTTCACTAAAGAAGCTAATTCTGAGCTGTAGTTTTCATTACTTTTCCTGTGTTTTTTTTGGTGTGTCTTGTGCTGAAAATGCATTAGTGAGCATCAGTGAGGTCCTGAAGTTGGACGATTAGTTCTGGATCACAAACCCCACTCCAACTTATCCCAAAGGTACTGGATGGTGTTCCATGACTCCAGAGAATGTAGTTCCACTGCTCCACAGTCCAATGCTGGGGGGCTTTATACCAATTTAACTGTTAAATTGGGCACGGTGATATTAGGCTCATGTGTAGATTCTCTGGAGCACCAGAACTTTTCAATAGAGATTATACAAACTGTGTGTGCCCAGTTAAACCTGTGGTGACAATGGGTACACTCTTAAAGTAGCTGAACTAAAAGGTGTGTCTGGATACAGGTGTGTCTGGTAGAACCTTTTGGTTACAGCATTGTTTGGGTTATATTGTGCACATTGGGTGAGACCCAGCATTAAAAAAGTATTCCAGGCGGTGCTTTCCAGGCAACACCTTGTGTGAACATCCTTGTGGGAAAAAGTGATGATTGGGCTTACGGGTATAAATTTACAGGCCTTTGCACAAACCCTGTGATTACTGTATTTTTTTAAGCTTGCTATTCAGGAGAACTACCGCAGCAATCCTTTCCACAATTTCCGCCATTGTTTCTGCGTGAGTCAGATGATGTATGGCATGATCCACCTCTGCAATCTTCAGGTGAGAACTCTTGCTTATGTAATTCTTGATAGCGGCCTTGTAACAGAAACACGCTGACATAGTGTGTGTGGGGATGCGGTTTTGTCTGTATGCTGGGATGCCTTTGGTCAACAGGAAAACCTCACACTGACAGACTTGGGCATTTTAATGACTGCTGCAGTGTGCCATGACTTGGACCACCCTGGCTACAATAACACGTAAGAATCACTCAGTTCATTGTAAATTCACAAATCTGACTGTATACTGTACAATAATTCGCCGATCAGCCATAACATTAAAACATTAAAAAAAAAGTGAACATTGACACCTGTCAATTTATGGCATTTATTAGACAGCTAGTGAACAGTTCTTCTGTTCATAAAGGATCTGGCCAAATTTGACAACTGGCTCAGAGCATCTCTAAAACTGCAGGTTGTGGGGTTTTCCCAGCATGCAGTGGATAATACCTGCAAAAAGTGGTCCAATGAAGGACGATTGGTGAAACCAGACGATTGGTGGTGGCCCAGGTCTCACTCATGTGCGTGGAAAGCAAAGAAGAACTGATCCCACAGAAAAACTAATGTTGCTGAAAAAGTTAGTGATGGCTATGATAGAAAGGTTTTAGAACACACATTGCATCTTGCTGTGTAACTGCTGTATGGCTGCAGACCAGCCATAAAACCTGGTGTGTTTGGGGATCACTTACTTGAGGAGTAGATGGCACCAGGATGAACTGTGGGAGAAAGGGAAGCCGGTGGAGGCAGATGGTCAATTGCTCTGGTCAATGTTCTGCTGGGAAACCTTGGGTTTAGACATTCACATGGATGTTACATTAGCTGTGTTTGAAAAGTGCACTCATTCACTTGGTTAATTAGTGAACAAGGGGAGGTAACATTTAGTTAATTTGGGACACTCAGGGTGTTACGCAGCACTGGAGTAGCCTACTAACATGATGGGGATTGCATGTATTATGCTAACAGTGTATCTTTTAAATACACATAAATTGTGGCTATACAAGTTACACCTGTCCATACACAAAAAATATATATAAAACAATGTAACCGAAGGTTTTTAAACTGTGGCTATCTCGCATGCAAGGTTTATTCCCTAAAGCTGTTTCAGTAGCTATCCTAGCTTGCTAAATTTCAGGAGATATGGATCCAATTGGAGCATTAATTTTGATAATACTTGTCAAAATACTGCTGCTGAGACAGAGGAGAAGACGTAATGCCATCAGGGCGAGGCATCTGAGATGCAATCAAATGCCAATGGTAAAAATTGTGACCTAGCTGTTAATGTTAGCGTCCTACCTACTGTAGATGATTTCCAGCTTGAAAATTTTTCAGAGATTGTCGACACCAACTCCTCTACTCTCCATGTAGTGTACAGTGTCTGGACACTAGATTTTGGCATGTCGCATGGTGATTTTGTAGTGCACTAACTAGTGGGTGAAATTGACAACTGGAATTTCGAACAACACTACAAAATGGCTGATTCACTACATAGTGCCCTACATAGTGAACGAGTGCACTTTTTGAACACAGCTATAGACTACCTATACCAAACAAACATCTTTTTAAAGTATTGGTTCAGTCTTCCCTAATGGCAGTGGACTCTTTCAGCAGGATACATCCTGCAAAATTGTTCAGGAACAGTTTAAGGATCATGACAAAGACTACAGACCTACACACACTACTCAGACCGACCTACATGATGTTTGGCAGGTGGTCTTAATATCACGACTGATTGGTGTTAATCTGTATGGCATTGTAATTCCTATACTATTTACCAAACTACAGTAGTTAAAGGGGAATTACACCAGTTTTTCCAAATGTCTGCATATCTCAGTCATTTAATTATTTTCTTAACAATTTCAGTTGGCATAAATTTTGAAGTATTATTGAAATTCCTCTTGTAATATGTCAAGTCAGTGGATCGTAGTCTCTGTGATTTCTTTGCCAGGTACCAGATAAATGCACGCACTGAACTTGCAGTTCGCTACAATGACATTTCTCCACTGGAGAACCATCACTGTGCTGTAGCTTTCCAAATCCTCGCTTTGCCCGAGTGCAACATCTTTGCCAATGTGGATCCTGAAGCTTTTAAACAAATCCGGCAGGTTGGTCTATATACAGTGGTGCTTGAAAGTTTGTGAACCCTTTAGAATTGTCTACATTTCTGCATAAATATGACCTGAAACATCACCAGATTTTCACAAAATAGATAAAGAGAATCCAGTTAAATAAATGAGACAAAAATATTTCACTTGGTCATTTGTTTATTGAGGAAAAGATCCAATATACAAATATACATATCTGTCAGTGGCAAAAGTATGTGAACCTCTAGGATTAGCAGGTAATTTGAAGGTGAAATTAGAGTCAGGTTGTTTTCAATCAATGGGATGACAATCAGGTGTGAGTGGGCACCCTGTGTTATTTAAAGAACATGGATCCATCAAAGTGTTAATACATGTTTATGGAAGTGTATCATCACGCGAACAAAGGAGATTACTGAGGACCTCAGAAAAAGGGTTGTTGATGCTCATCAAGCTGGAAGAGGTTACCAAACCATCTCTAAAGTGTTTGGACTACACCAATCCACACTAAGACAGCTTGAGTACAAACTCCTCAGGAGTGGTCGACCAACTAAGATAACTACAAGAGAAGGGATCTCATAGTCGGTTAGTTCACCAAGGACCCCAGGGTAACTGCTAACCAACTGTAGACCTGTCTTGCACTGGCTAACGTTAATGTTCAATGGTGTTCATGGCCGGCTTGCAAGGAGAAAGCCACAGCTCTCCAATAAAGAGCATTGCTGCTATGAAATAAAGAACATTGCTGCTAAAGGTCACATGGACAAGCCAGAAGGCTATTGGAAGAATGTCTTATGGAAGGATGAGACTAAACACAACCTTTTGGTTTGAATAAGGTGCATTATGTTTGGAAAAAGGAAAACACTGAATTCCAGCATAGGAACCTTATCCCATCTGTGAAGCATGGTGGTGGCAGTATCATGGCTTGGCCTGTTTTTGCTTCATCTGGGCCAGGACAGCTGGTCATCATTGATGGAACAATAAATTCTGAATTATACCAGCAAATACTAAAGGAAAATGTCAGGACATCGGTCCATGAACTGAATCTCAAGAGAAAGGGGGTCACACAAGTCGTTCTACCTGTCACGGATCCGGTCCGTGACCAGCAGAGGCAGCCAAGGACTAATTTACCGACCTCCATTAACAGCTGTCTCGAATCAGCTGTAACGAACTCAGAGAACTGATTAGCTGCACTCCCTTTCCGCAGTATATTTAAACTGTCCATGGTCCCAGGGAAGACACGGAAGCATTATGCAACCTAGTCTTCAACTCAACCTATGTTCCTTGTTCTACTCGCCATCTATCTACTCTTCTCTCCTCTCTATTTTCCTACTCATCACTTCTAGCTCTCTCTACCCTCGATTTCTCCATATATCGTCTCCACTCTATCCATCCTGCTATCCCTCTACCTACTCCTCTCTCTCGCTATCTATTTACTCCTCTCCCCATCTCTCTACCTCTTCATTTCTCTATCTCTCGATCTACCATTCTCTGCCCTACCTCCTTCGCTCTTCTATCCCTTCTCCCAAGTTTAGTCTACCCTGGCCCTCGAGCCTTTTTTCTGTTCTGTTCATTTACGTTAAATAAACCTACCTTCACGGAAGTCCGCGTCTGTGCCACGCCTCTTTCTTCCGGACGTATGTCCAGTGTGACACTACCAAAGAATGGTTAAGGAAGAATTAAGTTAATGTTTTAACTCAAAGTCCTGACCTTAATCCAATTGAGATGTTGTGGAAGGACATGAAGCGGGCAGTTCAAGGGAGGAAACCCACCACCATTCCAGAGCTAAAGCTGTTCTGTAAGGAGGAATGGACTAAAATTCCTCCAAGCCAATGTGCAGGATTGCTGCAAAAGGAGGTCACAACAGATACTGAAATGAAAGGTTCACATACTTGATTCACATTCTTTTACCACTGACAGATATGTAATGATTATTGGATCATCTTTTTTATTTAACTGGATTCTCTTTATCTACTTTGAGGACTTAGGTCTAGAAGGGCTTGATTAGGACCTCATAAACTTTTAAAAACAGATTGTCAGTTGTCAAAAACAGTTGTCAACAGAACCATGCAAACTAAAAATCAGCGGGACTGTTTTTTTCTATAATTAGATGTAGGAGATATAGTTATACTTTTACAGTGCAATTGTTCACTCACAGGCAATCATCACACTGATTTTGGCCACTGACATGGCCAGACATGGAGAGATTCTGGACTCCTTCAAGAACAAAGTGGACAACTTTGACTTCACCAACGAGGAGCATGTGACCTGTGTACGTACTCCAAGCTGCAGGACATGTATCACTGTTGAAAATAATGTGGTGTGATTGGAGTTCCTTTGGCCCTTCAGTCACCGGGGAGCTGGTGTTCAGTGTGAATGTACTTGCTGATTGATGAAAGGTACAAATCTGTTGACCTACTCCATGAAAGGCTTCTTTGTGTCTCCCCATGGTGTGTGTTTGCAGCTGAAGATGGTCTTGATCAAGTGCTGTGACATTTCCAATGAGGTCAGGCCCACAGAAGTGGCTGAGCCGTGGGTGGACTGTCTGCTGGAGGAGTATTTCATGCAGGTCAGTGCAATCTGCTCTAATGCACTCAAGTCGTTTTATAGGTTGAGTCACTATTTATAAAGTCATAGCCCTGTGTGTTTCTGCTCAGAGCGACCGAGAGAAGTCTGAAGGTCTGCCTGTCGCTCCTTTTATGGACAGAGACAAAGTGACTAAGCCAACTGCCCAGATCGGCTTCATTAAGTTTGTCCTCATCCCCATGTTTGAAACAGTCATGAAGGTATGGATCACAGCTTTATAGCTGTTAATCTCAAGCAAGTAGGAAGGTCTGATACTGTGTTTGATGTTACCAAGGGGTGAGCAACAGCATATCCACAGTATGTACTGCAATGTGCAGAAGTGAGTTCTCTGTAGGAGAATGCTATGCTACAATATACTAATTTTCACTTAAATAATCAACAAATCTGCTAATAATCTTGATTCTTTTAGTTTTTATTCACTTTTTTGACATTACTGCTTTTCTAATTGAGCGTGTTTCAACTTGTAAGACAACCCGGAAAACTAAAAAATTACGTTATACATATTCAATATTGTAGCAATGCCTTCATCGTTGTAGTGAGATTATGGGTCTCCTGATGTCATATACTTGTATTTGTGTGTGTGTGTGTGTGTGTGTGTGTGGGTGTGTGTGTGTGTGTGTGTGTGTGTGTGTTCAGCTTTTCCCACAGATTGAGGAAATCATGGTGCAGCCTCTGCGAGACTCAAGGGATCATTATGAGGAGCTCAAGCAAATTGATGACGCTATGACCGAGGTAGACTCCCTTCTGCTACTGTCTTTCATATCCACTATCGCAGATATGATATTTTGAAGCATCTACAATAACAATATTGTGTGTTGAATACTATGGTACACCTTGTTACTGAATATCTGCACCTAATCACTTTTTATGGCCATTAGTGATCTTGTACTGTAACCAAAGCTGTTGATCCAGATATTTTTAAGCAACATTAGCTCCTCCTGGAATGGGTAAGGTACACTGTTACACAGTGGGTAAAGCTGGCTATCTTTTCAAAGCCATGGATTTTTGAATGGTCCTCTCTAGAAAGTGCAATTTAGGATCCTGGTGCCGTTTTGCTAACCCGTGCTAACATAAAGATGTGTCTTTTGTTCAATGAGGCACAGAAGAAAAAAACAGAAAATATGTCATTAGGAGGGAAGAAGAAATAAGTTTTGCGGCAAGCCGAGAGCTACCGTGTAAGTAGAGGCTTACTGGCTGTAGTGTGCTGAATGCCTTTTGCTTCACCTCTAGTCTAGCTCTCAGGAAGCTCCCACAACCTGCTTAGCTTATATGCAGTAGAAAGACCACGTAGCTTCACTTTGTGACAGCATAATTTTGAATGCGTCAGGAAAAATATATGAATAATGCACAAGCTTTTGTATTGCTAACCTACTCACTCCTGCCAGAGAAGGTCCCCACAATGTGTGGTTTAAGAAAATATAAATAAATAAATAAATAAAGAAGAAGAAGAGTTTTTGCATTATGGTCAAGAACATTTTTCATGCCTTTTTTTCTACCTTTTGAAAGTAATCCCCAAACTAGTCTTCAGAGACCCTCAGATAGTCCACATTTTTGCTCTATCCCTGTGTGTTTTGAATTGTGTTGGAGAAAAAATGTGAAATGTCTAAGGGTCCCTCGGAATCGATCTGAGTAACACCGTGAGAACCAATCATGGTTCTTCTATAACATTGCTTAACATATAACAAGACTCTTTTATGATTACATTTGACATTTTTATTTTTGAAAGTGTTGCTGTCACAAAGTGATGAATCTGATTTTCATATTAATTAATGCATTCACTCTTTTCTCCTCGTGCTGTGAACTAGCAGGAATCAGTTGTGTGCTGTAGCTTCACTAACAGGTGAATGGTCACCAATCATGCTTGATCTTCCTCAGGGTTGTCTGTGGGCCATTTTGTGAGTGGTCATAGTTTTTGTTGAAGCTGAAAGACCGCCTTATTGATATCAGCTCTCATTTTCGTCCCAGGGATCTTGCTTTCTGGCCCGTCTTCGCTACGGGAACAGAGCTCCGGTCTGAGCCTTTGCTTAAAAGGTCCACTCTGAAGTCGAGGTGGTGTCGAAGATAGATTCTCCATCTGCTGAATCCAAAGATGCATCTGAGATGCTCAGGCAAGCTGTTAAGCTGGAAGACAATAGATTCGCCTGAACATCTGTGTTTTTGTTTCTTCTATGCGACCCCCTTGGGTGTTGTGGGCATGTACACCAGCATGGGTTTTTCTTCTCTTCTTTTCGTTTGTGTTCTCTTCTTCATTTTAGCATTTAGCATGCTCCGTATGGAGTAGTCCACTAATTAGAGTTCACACTTACCATTTATTATACACGATGTAGTCACTGCAGATTAATGTTACCATTAAGGCCAAAATAAAGGGGATAGAGATTTTGAAATGCTTCCCAATCACAATGTGTGATATCTTTCCCAATTATCTCACCGAACTCTTGGCACTTGTAAAACACTCAGTTTGGTGTTGGATAGAGTCCATTAATGAACACTCTGTTCCTATAAGCCATGGGGAAGTATAATGACACTTGACAAATATGTCTGGATTCCAGCCTCTATTGCCTTCTGTGTTTTGGCTTTATTTTAATGTTGACTACAGCACAAAGTCCATCGCAGTGTGTTATGAATGATTAGTGAGTTGAAAAAAAAAAAAGATTCAAGTGGCATTCTTTTTTCGTTTGATACAGGAGTGTGTTTACAAAATGTCATTAGGTTCTTCTAATTACTGTAACTGGCTTTTTAAAAACATTATTTACTGTTGCCATTTTGATTTCTTGTCAATGATTCCTCAGGGTAGCGCAATAAAGTTCTTCCTCCAGGATCTGCACAAGTAAAGCTGTGGTTTTGTTCATACACTCACTAATGAGAGCTCATCCACAAGGAGGCTGCGAGTGCCAGCTGCAAGGGTTTTTAACTCCACCTCTCTCCCTGCTTCAGCACACCTTTCCTGGGTGGGACCATATCTTTAAGGCTAGTACAGGGGTGGTTTTTCCTTAGGGCAGTTGAGTGAGGTAAGGAAGTGAGTTTTCTCATCATATTCTACTACAGTGTTATGCTAGCTATGACTGTTCTACACAGTTTGTCCTGCCTGAATGTTATAGTCTAATCAGCATTAGTTGTTTTCCATGGAGCACCGTTCCTTTTGGGAAATTTCAGTTTGAAAATTGCCCAGAGGGCTCTGAAAAGATTTTGATGCAGCATTTTTTTCCAACCGCAGGCACTGCAGTGCAATCTAAATGGCCTTGTGGATTTACACACTCTCATCCTACATAACCTGGTGTAGCTTCAGGAAAAAATCTTTGTGTTACTAGTGGTTACTGGTGGGATCGCTACATGAGGTGACCAGAAACAGCAATTTGCACAAAGCAATGTGACAAAGTTAACTAGCTGTTTATTGACCCTTTGAGCAGGTCACTTGGGCCACTTTCACAAATGACCTCCCTGAGTGCTTTAGCTACTCTTCTTTTGAAGAACTACTTTCCTGCACAGTTTAGTTCCATCCTGCATTCAACATACTCTCCGCCACCTTACAACACTAAAGCTTGAACATAAAGTGCTTAGAAAAGCCTTTAGTTATTCTCTTAATTTTAAGAAATGTTCTTCACATTCCCACATCTCATTTAGGAATGAGAAAGAACTATCAAAAAGATTGAAATGTTGCTTAGGGCAGTGGTTCACAAACCAGTCCCCCCCAAAATGTTCCAGATTTTTGCTCTAGCCAAACCCACAATACCCAGGGATAAAAATGTGGACCATCTGGGGTCTCTTAGAACAGGTTTGAGAACCGCTGCTTTGGGGAACGAAAAGTACCCCTTCTATGGCATTGCTGGAATCCATGGAAACTGTGTAAGGTCAACGGCTCCCTCAAACCAAAGCCTCGCCCCAGTGCTGAGCACCAGGCTGTGGATATAGCTTGTTTGTCTGTTATAAAGACCACATCAGAACTTTCATGTAGCTCCAGGCTGTGTGAGTTCCTTGTTGAAACAGGACTTCTTCACGATAATTGTCAGATTCACAGGTATCAATTAGCGAAACAAATGACAGCCTCACTGAAAGATGTTTCACTGCCTTCATTTGGATGGTCTACAAACCTCAACAGGATGGAGTATGCCATTACTCAGTTTATGGGTGGTATCCAATAAACAGGTTATGAAAGACATTGCGATGAGCTCACGACCTTTTCTGTCACTTGGGGAACTGCAAACATGACTTGACTGAGACACTTCTTTTTTTTTGCTGCTGGGGTATAATTACTACCAGTCCCACCCACAGTGTTCAGTTGCGTGCAAAATATATTTACCTGCAGGAATTCTCATATAACAAATAATCAGCACTGGGTATGAAGAGGTGATGAGAATATGAATACGTTGTGGTACAGAGTGCATAATTTACATCACACATTGTGAATGCAATAGAGAGAAGCTGGTATTTACTGAACGCAGTATTGCAAATGTGATTACGTTTTGGTAAGGATAAATGACTGTGCTTATCAGGATAAGCATAAAACATCAATTAACATGACTGTGTCAATTAAAAATATAACTGACAAATATAAAACCATCAGTATGTTCCACAGGGTGGCAATATTACTCCAGCAGCAGTTGTCAGCACACCTGCTCACATTTTCTACACATGAGAAACAGAGTTGTGTCAAACTATTTTTTTAAACTGAAATAACAAATAAAAGGGTCATTAAAGTAAAAAGTGCTGAGTAAAAGATGTAGAATGTAGACAATGGTTTAAAATGTACTATTTGCTCCCCCCAGTCCACAAATGTTTCATATGGGAACTGCAAAAACAGCCTGTTTAAACACATTAACACCTTTACATTTATCCACCTATTCAGTCAGTATTCACCTATTCGGTTTAGCCCCACCCATTCGCATTGAAGAGTGTTATCCCAAACTGCACACATACACACACACACACAAACATAAAACACATCTGTATATGTAGATATATGGTCATGTAAAAAACTGAGGACATCTTATGAAAGCCTGTGAAAGCTTATGAAAGACTTCAAAATCTTCTGTAAAATACATTTCTACAGAAATGCAGCTTCTGGCAAGGAATAAATCAGGTCACCCCCACATATATTCCCATTTAAAATGTCTCAAATCACACACAGGTGTATCACAACAGCTGCACATGATTAGAATATCGTTACTCAGCATTTTGAAGGAGGCTTGACCGATTTAAACCTCAGACATTTAGTTTGAAGTGCTACTGAAGTGGGAGTGAGCACCACGGTGAGATCTAAAGAGCTGTCTGAGGCCTTCAAAAAGAAGATTGTAGCAGCTTATGAGTCTGGTAAAGGATTTAAAAAGATCTCAAAAGAATTTGAAATCAGCCCTTCCACTGTCCGGAAAAGAGTCTGCAAGTGGAGGATTTTCAAAACAACTGCCCGGGTCTGGCCGTCCAAGCAAGTTCGCCCCGAGAGCAGACCTCAAGATGCTAATATAATTCTCCAAAAACCCTAAAATGTCATCACTGGACCTACAGCTGGCTGTTGCTACTGTTGATGTGAAAGTGCAAATGAGACCATCTGTAAGAAAATCAAAGCTGAAGCAGAACTGGACCCTGCAACATGACAATGACCCAAAACATGTCAGTAAATCCACCAAGGACTAGCTGAAAATTAGAAAAAGGAGCGTCTCGAGTGTTCTCATGTTTTTCGTTTTGTTCCTCTTAAAGCCCTGTATATTTATTACTGTAAATTAAATGAATTAATTACTGTATTTACCTGCTTACACTAAAGAAAACGACATCACATACCAAAGAAAATGGCGTGCATGAATTACAGTACAGTCTATATAGGGGTAACATCGGTATTTTACATTCTAGCACTGTGAGAGACAGCAGTTCAGTGTGTAAACTGTACACTACGGATACGGGTTTACCTTTACATTTTCTTTAAGGGTAAAGTATTAAGCTGAGTTTAAAATGAAATTAAAGTGTTTTGTGAGCATATTTTTTACTACATCACATATTTGCATTTTTTCAGCGGGGGGTTTACTGTATATAGATGCATGACATGTCAGAAATGGGCCTTTTAATTAATTTAATAATAATAAGTGCAATTATTGGGAGGTTACTCAGTATGTAATCCTGTGTTAACAATAACTGTATTCACATTTCAGATGCAATAGCACTGGGAAGCGTACTTGGCTGCAAATAAAGATGTAATACAGAAATATCATTTCACGTGGTAGGCTCATGTATTAATTGTTAATGCATTATACTCATTATGAGAGATGTAGTGTGTCTAGGCTCCAGTTAATAGCTTGTTCCTATGTTTTACAGTCAATAAGAAAAAGGTTGGTCCGAAGGCGACAGGTGGAGGGCCTCCTGAAGTTTTCATGCCTGCAGAGGAGTTGGCACTGGCCAACAATAGAGGGAGGCCCATTATGGAGGGGTAGAGTGAGGCATCCAGTTGGACCCAGGTGGCACAGGAATGTCCACCCTTTATGTGCAAGTTAATATCACAATCACTCTGTACAATGTGTTGTGTTCAGAGGAGGGGGAGAATATTGAGCAGCTCCAGCCACACGTCTCCTGTGATCCTGAGGTACAGGTGAGTGTGCAAATGATTGTTTCACTAAGTGTAAACCATGCTAAAGTGACATGCCAAATGTACTCCTTTAATTTTCAGGAGGATGTGGGTGACTGACTGCTGATTTACCATCATTGCCTTTGTAGGCTGGAGCAGACGATGTGGGCAGCCTGTACCTGCTCGAGCTTGCCTGTGCTAAAAACAAAACTTGAAATAAAAAAAACAATAAAGCTTGAAATTGAGAAGCTTTCATCAATATGTGTGTGAAATTACTGAATTTTCACTTTCCATTTGTAGAATGGGAGCAAATAAAAAAAAAAAGAAAGAGATGACAAAGTTTCAATGTGTTCAAAGTCTGTATCTCTTTTTTAATAAGTGAAAAACTGCTGTGTGATGACCTCACTCACAGCACACCCTGTGCGGTGGTCAAGGGTCAAAGGGTCAAGACTATCAGGGGAGCATAAGCATCAGGACTGGAGTCCTTTCCCTTCTGATGGTGGCGAGGTTGTGTAGAACCACACATGCTGACACAACCTGACAGGCCCTCTCTGGCTTCACCCTTCAGAAAGTCATTTCAATCCTGTCCCTCGTGTTGGCATGAGTTGGTGATCACATGACATCTAAGGATTGAAAGTCATTAACTCAATTTGCTATTGTGACATCAAAGTCATGTTCATACAAGACAATCCTGAATAAAAGTTAAACAAGGACATCATTTACATCTAGGTAGACCAGTAGCGTATGCGGGTGAGAAAACGACTGAAAACTTGACAGACAAAGGGGGAAGAAATGTGAGATGCCCTTTAGATCAGAGGTGTGACCAGAACATCATGTGTGGGTGGGCATTTGGCTTATCTGGCGGGGCAAAAAATATCTTTCCATCCATCCATCCTCTTTTTTGTAAGAGGGTTAAGTAAAAATAACAACTTAGTTTTATATAACTTATAAAAGCAAAAAGATGTGGGAGAAATCATAACCTATTGTTCAATAAAATTAACAGAGACAATGGAACTTTCATTATTTTTGGAAACAAATATAGAACTACATTTCCAAGGTAAAAATCAATAAAATCAAACATATACAACATACGAGAGCAAGAACAGAAAAGTGCCAGCAGCGTGCGGAGCGACAGAGGTTGAAGATGTCTGCTTTTTATTAGGCCACATATGCATAGCTTTTGGTTTTACCAACCAGAAAATAAAAGAAGAATTGAACTTATGTGCTGTTTTAATTAAAGAATGCTGTCAACAAGTTCAAAACATGCTGCAAAATGCGTGGCGAAGTGAACCGTGTGAGCAGCAGCATGGTGCCTGTCAAGCGGAGGAGGCGCTGAGGGACACACCCCCTACTCAAACAGGCCAATTGGAAAGCAGCTAAGTTATGAAAACCAAATATTTTTGTTTTCTCCAGAGTTTTCTTTGGACAGACAGAGCATTTTACAGAGTGGGCATGGCTTGTCTCTGTGGGGGGCAGTACCCACCCCAGCGCCCCCATGGTCACACCTCCGCTTTATTGGTTATGACCGCTTTATTGGTTATGACATTAAGGTCATAACAAATATGGATTAAGGATGAGGCTAACAAAATACAACTTACCATCTTATGTGGATCCAATAAGGGGAGAGAAGGTAAACTTAATATAAACTTAATATATGTAGTCCATAGCCCAAATATCAGATCAATTAAGATATGATGGAAGATACCTGTACATTGATTGTTAAAGCAGGTGTGCAGTAATAGGTAATCCCAGGCCAATACAATCAAACTCACTCTCCGATTCACATATTCGCCCTCTCCCAGGGCTGCCCTGATATCAATCCAATAACCCTTGGATATCATGTGGGGAAATTGTGTTCAGTTTAAGCCTCACTAAGCCTGTGCAAGTAGACTATTTTACAATGAAAACAAAGATAAAAATAGAACAATTTAAAAATTACAATAAAGATTCTGTCGGCCTCTAAAAACCCTCGGCCTGCGGAGAGAGCCCCTCATGATTCAGGCGCCGATGTCCCACGAATCTTCCAGTTACTTGCACTAGGCCTAACCGTAATGTACGTATGTGTTTTCGTGTGCGTGTGTGTGTGTGTTCGGGGGGGCTGGGCTCTTTGGTAATCTGACCCTGCTAAACTTCTACGGCGGTCTCTTATCACAGCTTATCTAGCGAATGTCCTACTTTAAACTACACTTGCAGGTAAAAGTGTGGCGCAGATAAGTTTGCTGGAATGTTAATCATAACAGATTAGATCTGCTCTGTGTCACTGCGCTTGTTGTAGTGCAAACAGTAGAGTCAAATTAACACCAGGAATGGTTGAGCCAGAAAGATGTGGCAATGTTTCTTTTTCCTTTCTTCTTATTAGTTGCAGAATCCCTCCATCTAATTAAGGGCTTTTCCATTGATGCTTCCTCTTTGAAGAGAGATGATTGTTAAATATTGCTGTCTAATGTGAAAACAGTATTTTACAGAGTCAAAAAATACTCTGTTTGTTCTCTAGTGGAGTGATTAATGGCACTGGCAGAGAGGTTGGAATGAACCCTCCACACTCCAGCACTCATAAACTTCAAAGCTACTTCCAATCCCTTCCTTATTTCCTGTTCTGATACTGTCATTGTTAGAATGCTGAGAACTTCCCCAGCGTCCGTCTCCACAGAGACTGTTTTGTTAGTGCAGGCAAGAACTGGGGGTCAATGCGTGGGCTGGGTTTGGACCTCTACTTCAAGAAGATCTGAGCAGTTCTGCTCTCCTCAGCTGGATGACTCATCATGTCAGACCAAAGACCCCTCTTTCATTTCCCTTTACAAATGACAGATAGCTAACAATGAATCACAAAATGCTTCCATTCTTCCCTTTTTAATGTACTTGCCACATGAAAAATGACTCTTCTTCCTTATCTTCACAGTAACCGATTCTCTTCAGAACTTCAACCTTTTCTCCAAGCTTGTGTTTTCAATCCAGGTTCTGAATTAGTTCTCCCCTGCATAGTCTAGCATTACCTGCTCGAAGACTTTCACTCCAACTAGGGCTATATGTCATAAATAATGCAGAATCAGAATCGGAAAACTTTATTGATTCCAGGGAAAATTCCTTTTGTCATGACTGCACATACACACACAGACACAGAGACAAGAACAATATAAAATATAAAGTCTAAAAAAACTTCAATAAAAAATCTGTAGAAGAACCTCGATATAAAGTACACTATGCTATACACGCTATATACCCAAATGCTGGGGTATAAATACTATAGATTAGTAACTTATAGTTAAATTAATTACTAATGACAGCAATGGTACTTAGGAGTATGTTATTGCATGTAGCAGAGATCAGTAGTATATAGGCAATAATGCCGTAAGTCATATTTCACATGGTAAGACTATTGCACATAATAAAAGAACACTGCACAATATTGCACACGGTAAACCGTTGCACATTACTATTATTTTTATTATTTCAACTGAATTTTTACCTTTCAATACATTCAAAATACATTCAAATGCATTTTGAAAAAGGCAAGAAACATGCGCTGATATATCCTGATGTTGCTCCTGATCCTGACTACGGACTCTCAATCTACTCTTCTAACAATATTTACCTCCCTGGACACTAA
>JBBJLS010000001.1:20308127-20319401 GCA_037577275.1 Bryconaethiops microstoma
TGTGTGTATGAGTGTGTGTGTGTGTGTGTGTGTGTGTGTGTGTGTGTGTGTGTGTGTGTGTGTGTGTGTGTGTGTGTCTGGTACCTACATCACTTGAATATCTAGTTAATCATGAACACGGTATATACACAGTGACTAATCTGACCACAAGAAGACGAAAGGTACTTTACACTGGAAGTCTTGGATACAGCGCTGTACAACAGTAACGGAAGGCTTTGGAGGTAAACTCAGATGAATTAAAATCATGCTGGTGTAGGCAGGAGAACTAATATTAGCCCATAAGTTTAACCTCCCCCTCCTAACACCACACCTGTCACTGAGTAAAGATGCCTAGCTTCCTCAGAGACCCTCACTGATACCTGTTTCACTCCGAAATATGTCACAGTGCACTCCTAAAAATAAAGATGCCAGAAAGAATCCTTTTCTTGATGCCATATGAGCATGTAAAGAGATTTTTAAATATTCACATAATGTAAAAAGAAAAAACTTGAACAGATTTTTAAAAATCTTGCGTTCTAAAAGAAGCTTCACATTCACAAACTTTACAGGGTACTTTAAGGAGCTAAAATGGATATTCTACAGTATCACTCAAAGAAATCTATATGGCAATATTTTTAAAAAAGAGAGTACAGAATGCAGTTGAACCTCATACTCATGCTTTCATTCCAAATCCAATGTGCTCAAGTACAAATCCTAAACAAAACAAAAAAACTATCCCCTGTTCTAGATATGTACCAACTGATGTGACTAGCAGGTATGATAAGACTAGCAGGAACAAGATGCAAAGTGGTTATGAGATGACTTTAGCAGTGATTAAATTTGTCATTGAATGACAAAATATTTCAAATGTGTAATTCAGGCGAGACATTCTGTGCTTTATTGTTTTCTCATAGCCATTACTTCATAGTAAATTCAGTGTCCTAGACAGTAGTGTCCACTGTATTAAGTACAGAACCAAAAAACGGTCCAATTACTTATGGACCGTCTCATTTTACAGACATCCAGGAAGTATATGCAATGCATGAAAAGATGATAAGAAGAGTCTTTAAAATTGTTTAGATTTAGCTTTGTATGAAGACAAAAATACAATACATGGACAAGTGTTGGAACGCCTGACCATTACTCCAACAGGTACTTTAATGATACTGTATTTAAATACCTAGACTTTAGTATGGAGTTGGCCGCCCCTTTGCAGCTATAACAGCTTCCACTCTTCTTAGAAGTCTTTCCACAAGATTTTGGAGTTTCTGTGGGAATTTGTGCCCATTCATTCTGTAGAACATTTATGAGGTCAGGCGCTGATGTTGGACCAGAAGGCCTGGCTCGTAATCTTTGTTCCATTTCATCCCAAAGGTGTTGGATGGAATTGAAGTCAGGGCACTGTGCGGGCCAGTCAAGTTCTTCCACACTGAACTCATCTAACCATGCCTTTAAGGAGCTTGGCACCGGAGCACCGTTATGCCGTAATAGAAAAGGACCTTCCCCGAACTGTCCACAAAGTCTGAACCGTGGCGTTGTCCAAAATGTCTTGGTATGCTGAAGCAAATAAGATCACATGAATTACATAATTAAGAGGTATGCCCCAATACTTTTGTTAATATTGTGTATTTACTTGAAATGGAACACCAGAAAAATTCTTATCTTTAAGCTTGTGAATTTGATAAGTACTATTGAAAAGTCAAAGAAAAGGGGATTCATTGCAGGTCTATTTCACTTCCCCTATTTCACTTTACACGCCACAAAAGTAGCAACGTTTACCTGACCTCCTACCCTCCAATTTATCACCATATTGACCCGAGTGGCAGGCCACCTGACCCAGTTTGCTGAAGTTGTTTGCTCTTAACTCCAGTGGAGCCTTGCTCCTCTACGAGGTCCCTGTTCTGACTTCTCTCTGCAGTGGGCTTTTCTACCTGGGCCACCCAGTGAGAACCTCCTCACCTGGGAATTGCAGTGCTTTGGAGCAGCAGCTGCCATGCATCCTCCCATAGCGTGGTAATGCACGATTTAATGGGCCACTTTGATCACCCTAAACATCTCCAGATGTTGCTCTCTCAGTGTGTGGCACTTCCCCCCTCCCTTGCACTGTCAGGCATCCCCTTAGGGCTGTGATAAAAGAAATTTTAAAAAGTTCATTCAGGTTCTCTGAACTAGGTAGACAGCATAAATAATCTCTTAATCTCTTTACAAATATACTGCTTAATTATTTTGTCATTATGTTTTGTGTTTTTTTAAATATGAACCCTAAAGGTATGAAACAAGCCACTGAGTTATATTTTTGTTTATTTTAAAGGATGTTAAAGTACAGAATAGTATGCTTTTTCTCATGATAAATATCAGTTAAATAAATATATAGATAAAATAAATATACTATGCAAAGGTGAGAGATACCCCCTGTACATATTTCATCTCTAGTCAAAACAAACTTTAAACTATTCATTTTTCAGGGTCAGAAAAAAACCCCCCAGAAAATACACAGATAACAGATGATTGGAATCCCTAACAATTACGTATATAAGATCAGATTTTTCAGTATTTAATGTGTCCATTCTTTGACTTTATTACAGCTTCCACTCTTGTCGAGAGATTTGTTCTGCAGGGATATTCTTCCATGACTCTTGTAGACACCGTCAAAGTTCAGCTATAGTTTGTTGCATTTTCTGCTTCTAACATCTAAAATATTCCAATTAAAATTGCAAACTTATCAGTTCATAAATCCTCCTCCACATCTCAGACGTCCAACTTCTTTTCTCAGTTACGGCTTCTTGAACAGCAACACATCCACTCAGACCCGTGGAGTAGAGTTATCTTCTCACAGTGGAAGGATGGACAAAAACACCAGTGTATTTGTTCAGATCTGAAGCAAGAGTGGAAGTTGACTTTCTCTCTCTGAGATAAAAAACAAAACAAAAACACTGGAGCGTTGAAGACGCTTGTGTAGTTTTTGGTTGTTTCCCGCTGTTTTGCTGGAAAAGCTTAATGGCTGTTATGACTGGAAATGAAATAAACAAATATGTATTTTACTCAACTCAAATCAAATCAAAATCAATACAGACTCCAGATGAAAGACATCACTTAAAATGACATAGAAAAATACATAAATACAAACACATAAAATTATATACAAAGTTATTCGATTTTTTAACAATAATACTGTCACGTTTCCGCTGCTCTTCTCCCAAACACTGAAGGCAGGCGCATGTGCAGACTTCCATTTCCCTTCAATACTTTTATTTTAAACAAAGCAAAGGGCGCGAGAGCCAGAAACAAAACAAAAGGAGAACAGAAAAACACTTAAACATAGCCAAAATGATGGTGGACTGACACTAAGGTCCACCAGACATGAACTTAAATACAAAAAAACTAAACTCCAAACCCAATCAACACAAACATCGCATTTTCTGAGCACACCGGTCAGCTGGGACACATTTCTCGCTTTTTAAAAAATTAACAACACAGTTGATATTATTATTATTAATATTATTGTTGTTTTTGTTTTTGTTGTTGTTATTATTATTGTTGTTCTTGTTCTACTTGCTATTATTAAATTTGACTTTTTATCATTTATGATTTACAGTATAAATACCATAAAAGTATTGAGTTCATTTGTTATAGAATACACTAACAGTTTTACAGATACAGTATGTTCCCCATTTGACTTCCTTTATTATAATTATAATTACAGTTATAATGTGGATCACCAGACAGGTGTTAGATATTTAATGAGCTATTACAGACAGTGGGATGAATCAGTTAACGAGTGCTTTTAAAGTTAAAAGACAGAACATTGAGTAGCACCATATGACTCTATAATGGAGTATTCCCCGACTGTCTGATTGATTGTGGGGGTTGTGTGTGTTTGACTGAGGTTGTGTTTGTTGTGTGTGTTTGTCTGATTGACTGAGGTTGTGCTGGTTGTGTGTGTTTGTCTGATTGACTGAGGTTGTGCTGGTTGTGTGTGTTTGGTTGACCGAGGTTGTGCTGCTTGTGTGTGTTTGTCTGATTGACTGAGGTTTTGCTGAGTGTGTATGTTTGTCTGATTGACTGAGATTGTGCTGGGTGCGCGTGTTTAGGTGTCTGTGTCTTTAAGAGCTCTGCCGTGCCCCTGAAAGTTTGGAGGCCGTGGAGAGTGGAGCTGCACTCTGGATCACGAAGGAAGTGACGGGTCCTGGGTAAAAGCGTGCGGGGGGGTGGAGGAATAAAAAAGTGAGTGAGGGAGGAAAACAGAAAGTGAAGCCGAAGAGACTGGTACGTGTATGAGAGAGAGAAGATAATGCTGAATGGAGGTGAGCTCTGTGTGTTTCTTCTGAAGCCCCAGCGCCTCCTCTCTCCTCCCGGACAGTGAGCGAGACGTCGCGCGCCTCAACTTCCCAAACTTTCAGGACTTCTTCTGGTTGTCGCGCCTCTGTTTATAGAATGAAAGCGCTTCCACTTCGAGGACATGGAGGAGGAAGGAGTAAGAAAAGCAGAGCGCAGCAGTGAGAGCATGCCAGCAGTGTGTGTTCGGGTCAGGACCTTGGTGCTGGAGGTGGACGTGTTGGAATGAGCCGGACCGGACCAGACTAGACTTCCCTTCTGGACTATGTGTCTTCTCTGTCCGGCCGTCTGCTTCTGAAGCTTTGGGAGCCCGTTTCAGATGTTTGTGTCACCTGGACCCCCTGTGCTGCTGGTGGTGGTCTGCTCCCTGTTCCCCCTCACACTCTGCTCCGAGCTGAAGGTGCGAGTCCGTCTGGCTGATGGACACATCACCCAGGAGGTGCTGGAGGCGGACAGCGAGCAGGACTCCATCACGCTGGAGTTCAAGCAGGCTGATGGGACGCTCATAACCTTCGTGGCTGATTTTAAGCAGGTAAGGAGGGAAGAGCTTGGACTGACCATTCTGCCTGTTCATAGCTTCGCTGGACTCAGATCTCCAACAGGTGAAATCGAGTAGTAATATTTTATTTATTTGTATCAAAAGCTGGTGTGGTGTCCTGGTGGTTAGGAATTAGAAAGTCGTGGGTTTGAATCCCAGGACTGACATTGGCACCACTGAGGTGCCCTTGAGCAAGATACCGTCCCCACACACTGCACCCCGGGCACTGCTTCACTGGCTACACACTGCTTCACTATGCATTAAATGGGTTAAATGCAGAGAAATACGTTCACACTGTTCACACTACGCTGTGCTTTGTTCACACGTGACTGTAAAGGCCACTTTACTTGACTTTATTACCTCGCAGTATTCTGCTAAAGCCATCACCTCTACTGTAAATAGTTTTTTTTTTTTTTCTTCTAGGCATGCATGACCGAGCTGTGAGCGGCTTTGTGGGAAAAGTATTGGATTTCAGTAGCTGAGTACTGAGCCAGACTGTGATTTGAGCTGGCTGGGTCCCATGGATTACTTCATATTGGGTCATATTTGGCCAAAAAATAAAAATAAACTGTAGTGTCTCACTCTACCAGTACACTGTGGTCCCACTGCTGTAAGGTTTAGCTGAAGAACTGGTGACTTTAACTGCCTTTCAGCTGTGGCAGTGGACTAAGTCCTGCCACTTTGGAAATCAGTTAAATTCAGTCGCTCAGTTCACTTCACATCTGTATTTGATGATTTTTTTTTTTTTTTTTAAGCAGTGGAAGGTATGAAGTCAAACATCCTACCCAGTCACATTTGAAATCAATTGAACTCAGTCATTCAGCTGATTCAAATCCGTAGCTCGAAATCCAACTCGCCTTACTGTCATGTCGACCCCTACTGCTTCAAAGCCTGTGTTTAAACAACTGAGTGCAGATTTATAATTGTATGTGATTAACAGCCCTCGTTCATGTATGCCTAGAAACCTAACTCATGCTGGAAGTAGTCAGTCAGCACACTTGGATCGCTACACTGACGCTGTCTAGGCCGGGACTTTGATTGCACATGGCAGGACTTGAGCTCTTGCTTTCCTCCTTTTTTTTTTCTTTTTTTTTTTGTCAGTTCCTCACAGAGGTCTGTCTCCATTCCTAGCACATGTGTTTCTCATCTGTGTCGTGCAGTATCTTGAGAATTTATGGAAAGTTGAATTAACTATGACTTTCAGCTGCCTCCCTAGATTTATTGTACGCTGCTCTGCGAATGCTTTTACTTTAGTGCCAGCAGATAGGCTTTCATGCGGACAGATACTGCTGCACGCGGTTATATAGATCAGGTCACCAGCCTAGGCTGGGGCCTTTGTGTAAACTTGCATAGAAATTTCCCTTTGAATGCATCTTGTGATATATATGTTTTTAATCACGCTGTGTCATTGAGAAATGGCAGAAATTTGATGCAGGCCTTATCGGAGAGAATGAGCTCTTTCATGCTGGGTCAACTGAAATATTCTCGTAACCACATTTGAAATTTGGTTGAATCCAGTGTTTTGATGCATCTAATGTGTAATAGATTGATATAGGAGGTATAAAGAAGTATTATTGAGAAACTGAGGTGGTTGGCTCGATTGTAATCTCTTCAGGACTTTGTCCAGTTGGGTAGTCATTAACCGGCGAAAGAACATAACAAGACTGAGTCTGATCTGTTTTGTCAAGCACAGTCCCACAATCATGGATCATCTTTACATGACTAGGAAGCGTTCAGCTTAAGATCCATTAGCAGAATGTGGAAATTCTGTCTTGTCTTAGTAGGATGCATTGCTGGGGTCTGGTTTTGGCTGAGAACCAAGCTGAACAGGAACAAATTCAATAAAGCAGAGTCCTTTCTGGGTTTAAAGGGGCATTCTGGCCAAAAATACCATTCAATGTTGTTTATGTTGTGTAGTACAGTATTCTATTCCAGCCTTGTCAGTTTAAGAGTTCATGATTTTTGTGCCCTTGTTTCATCCATCAGTGATCTCGCACTACAATGCTAGAAGTTGATTGATTTATTTGTTCATGGTTGCTATTGATTGTTAATACTACCAACTGAAACATGTTTGCAGTAAATTAAAGGTTAAAAATTACAATAACAAAAATTTCCAAACAAAACATTGTTGAAATGCCTTTAAGGATATGCTGAGTCAGAGACAGCTTTCAGTGACGTTAGCTGTAGTCATGGGTTGAGACTGAGAATATGACTGGGCTTGATAAGTGATGTATAAGAAGTGACAGCCAACAACTGCTTATAACATGTAATCATCAACTCGTACAGGTGAATACTGTTCTGTTTGCAATATGGTAGCTAAAATACATTTCAGTTGCACTTGGACCAATGTTACAAGTGCACCTGGAAGAGTTAAATAAACTGGATGTAGTTAACATCAGAGCAGCAAACTGCATTATTCAGGCTCATTCAGTGTAACTAGGAAGCTGGTATGGCTGGCCCAAATAATTTAAATATATACAAGCATAGTTTGTCTGTTTTTGTCACTGTGTTAAAGAGAACATTTTACCATAAAACCAGAACATGGTGAAATGCATGATCTAAAAGTGGCTTCCTGCTTGTTAAAATGGAAAATCTCACTTTCAGGACTGTTGTTGCTCCACTGTAGGTGAGTGAGCCGATTTAGTAATGGTTACCATCATTTATCAATTTGGCTGGATTGTCCCTCTAATGGGACCTTTTGTTCCTAATAGATGGGAAGAGGGCTTGGTTGAAATCACAGATATTAGGACTGCAAGGTCTATGGTATATCTACCAACAAATCACTTTTTTATGTGTGGCAGTTGCATCCTGACCAGGCTTTGATATTTCCAACGAGAATTGTTTGAGAGATACGAAGGAAGTATTTACCTGCTTCGAATTCATTACAATGCTGTTCTGTTTATAAGTAATCCTAATATGATGTGTTGTTCGTATCCTACCATATTACCAGGAAGTTATTTTACAACTCACTAAGATCCTGTTATCCTTTGTTGATATGGTGGCGGGGGTGTGTGGGGGCGGGGGCGGCGGTCATGCCGACTAACTGCCTGCAGAAGGCCTACACCAACACTGCTTCTGCACAGGAGGTATTTTGGATCCATCAAAACAAAAGAGGTGTGTATAGGGAAACAGGCAATGATCACACGCAATAAGAAGAATGTACCAAGCTGTGAGGGGGAGAGTGAGAAAGCTCACACTTGCATTGTTGTAAGTCACCCTTTTATCTCTTTTTATAGATGTATAGTGTTTCTAGGCTCTCTCTCTGCCCTTTGGCTGTTTAATATCTAGGCTGCCTTCAAAGAAAAGGCGGTTATGAAAAAAGCCCACACAGTAAGTAGTGATGAATGTGAATTGATTTATTTTACCCCACACCCACTGCTGTCTAAGGAGAAGAACATAGCGGTTGGCCTATTGTGCATCTCCCCATTGGGATATCCTTGACCCGCTTGGCAGCGTCCCATCCCTTCTTCTTTCACTGAAACCGCATACAGTATCTCCCAATAACCTTGGCCATGGTGCTGGAAACTTGGACATTTGTAGCTATGAATTTAACATTGCGTTATTGTTTTATTTTGTAACTACTCTGTGCCTTTTCTCTCTTCCAGTTTAGCTGTTGTCAGTTCTACAGTTCCCAAGACATATAAATACAGCTAATTTGGAAGATGTGATTTCTTAAAGATGTGTGAGGTGTGGACCATTGTCATCTTGAGCCTTCAGCCATGGGGAAATGTTAAGTGCTCCTATAACTTTGGCGAGTTTTAATCACATAACATTCTAAGTTGCTGCAATTTGAAACATAAAGGGGCCCAAATGGTTGTTTGGAGCAATGCTATAGGACCATTATTCCCTACTGTAGATCTGAACCCCCACCCACCCCCAACCCTGGTTCTGCACATTTTTTGTAGTTTCCATGCTTGCAGAACAACTCGTCCAACTAACTGTTCTGTAAAGCCATACTCCAGGAATGTATATCCATTTTGTGATTTCTGTATGGGTCTTTCTTTTACAGAGAATCTGGGAACTTTATTGGATATATTGTTTTGAAACATTTTGCTTTCCTTTCATGCCGCTTTCCGTTCTGAGTGGTATGAATCCTATTGTTTGATTCTACCAACCGCAAATGCAACCAGTTGTGCTTGAATTGGACTACAGTTGGCGCATGGTACGGCTTGGCATGCCCTGTCGTTTCATTGTTGACCTTGTAGCCTGAGGAGGGTTTATCTCTGAAGGCTCATGTGTGAGCACATCTTCATGGGCTTGGTGCCATAGTCCCACTCTTGTTTGGGAACAGGAAACGTGGGCCGTGGTGTAACCGTCACATTCATCAGAGTAAACCCCTACACAAACATGTTTACTGCCTGAATGGTTGGATTTGCGGTTCTCCTGGCTTGCCTCCTGCGTCACTTGCGGGAACTTGTCATGGTTTTCACGCACTGGTGTTACCTTTTCCGCGTAGCAAGTGCTCCCTGTGTGTCTTTCTGCGATTCCAGGTGTGTGCACTTGGTCTTGAGCAGTCCTTCTTGTTTGTGTCAAGTCACGTGGGAACGGGGTGGCTTCAGCAGCAGCAACCGGCAGCTGCTTATTCGCCTCCAGTCAGTTTCACAGGCAGTGACGCGGCGGTTGTTCAAACAGATGTTGTGGCTGGTTTGACCCTTCCCTCTATTGTTCTCAAAGACATTCTGAAGTGAAGGTGACATCAAATGAACTTTTATGCAATATAGATACTGCAGTTTAAAGTAGACGTTCTTGTCTATTTTTCAGAAGCAGCGTGCACGAAGCTTGGGCAAGATGACCGTGCTATTGTAGTGGTGGCTGATTTAGAGCACTTTCTGAAGAGTTTGATTTTGACTTTATATTATATTTCATTTTATTCTTGTCTTTGTGTGTCGCAGTTGTTGCATAAGCAATTTCCTTTGGGAAATTCTGATTCTGACTACACTAAACTAAATTAAACAGAGCTAATAATGCTCTCTTTTTAGTGAAAGAAGGTCGGTCAATGTTGATACTGATGCTTTTCACTACATGTTCAGAAATTGTGGTATATATTGTGTGATAGTTTAGAAAGATGAGAAAATATTCACATTCACACACTTTATGCAATTATACATTTATGCAATTATACATTTTTATGTATAATTGCATAAATGTATAACCTTAGCTTCAGCATTTGGAACAGCGGAGTGTGTGAGCTATTGGACTTTTTGCTAATCAGTTTGGTGCAGACTCCTTTTTCCCATCTGTTGTATACATGGCAGTGGTCCCCTAGTGTACTGTCCAACAACTTCTTGGACACAAACTGATTTTCCTTTTTCAGACTGGGGTCAAGCAGATGTGGGTCTTTTGAAGGCTACAGATAATGGAATGAGCCCAGGTTCCCACAGGAACAAACGCAGATGTGGCTAAGTGCACCGACTTGTGATTGGCAGCTCTATAACTCTATAACCCCCAGTGACAAAGCTGTGGAGTTGGATAGTCACTGTTGATTATGGTAACAATCAAGCACTGATGATTTTTTTTTTTTTTGTTAGTAGTCAAACTGAGAGTTTGGAGAAAAAGGCCAAACTAAATCGGTGTACTTGAATGGAATAATGAACTGTGCATAGCCTTTACTTTAATAAAACTTTCCTGGTAAGGAATAAGATGTTTTAAAAAGATGAAAAAAGGATGGGGAAAATGCATATCAGTGCGTGATTTCATCAGAATTTGCTATTTGTTGTAAGAGAAACCAGGAGGTGAGTTGAGAAATAAGCATTATCAAATAAATTGCCAGTTAGTCATCAATAAATTGAAAATGTAAATTTTCACCTTCCACTTATGAGATGGTGAAATTACCTTTCAGAATTGATTCGTCAGACAGCCCTACCATTCCCAGTGAGCTAAGTCTTAAAACTTTCTTTAATACAATGTATTGAGGCTTGTATTTTTTCCCCCAGGAAGTAAGATCTCCATCTAGTTCTTATCTCGTTATATTCTTTGGCTAGAGGCTGAGAATATACATCATCTAGATTATCATGTACGTTAAGTTTCATTTCATTTTCAGGGCAAGTTGTCCTCAGATGCCACGAAAGATTGAAGAAGCTCTGATCAGTATGCCGTCTGATTCATTGCTCAAAACTGGAATTTTCTTGTGAACTGGAAGTTCCAGGTCAATGACCTAGAATTCACTGTGAAGCTTGTTCCTAAGATATCGTGTCTTTGTAAAAATGAAACCACATAATTTCCCATATAGTTAGCAGAAATAGTGTTGTCCTGGGAGTTTAAAGTGCTTATATCTATGCCTCTCCCACATACTGTTATCTCTCTCTTTCTTGTGCAATAGATTTTGGCTTGATAAGCAGTGTTGAAACATTGTGTGTGTGTGTGTGTGTGTGTGTGTGTGTGTGTGTGTGTGTGTGTGTGTGTGTGTGTGTGTGTGTGTGTGT
>JBBJLS010000001.1:20319501-20332642 GCA_037577275.1 Bryconaethiops microstoma
TGTGTGTGTGTGTGTGTGTGTGTGTGTGTGTGTGTGTGTGTGTGTGTGTGTGTGTGTGTGTGTGTGTGTGTGTGCTAACAACATGCTGAGCTGATTGATGAATGGGTACAGGTCTGTGGTCTCAATCTCGTCTCTGGGGTTTACCATCTCACTGTCACATGGAACTCTTTTTAGATGTGGGAGCTCAGCCAGAGTTCCTGTCCTGTTGCTGATGGTAACCCAGTAATGTCAAATATACAGTGTTCTTCATTGTCCTGGCTCAGTTCACTACAAAATCTTTAATTCATGCCCCGACCACAGTCTTTTCTTTAAAGGCAGAACTGGAATTTTAACTTGCGAAGGAGTTGAAAACAAGCCCACCAGTGGCCTCACTCTTATCCAAAGAAGCCATGAGGCCATGCAAATTGTATACTGCTCATTAGTAAGGGAGTATAACAGTACCGCGTAACTAATATGAATGCTTAGGACAGTACCAGATCTAAATTTTTATCCTTAAATGATTTAAAATTTGTCCAATATGATGTATGAAGCTGAACACCCCCCACCAGTTTTCTGGCTTTTGGCATATGTGGAAGTTCTTTGAATGGTGTCTCTCTGTCTTGCAGGATGTGAAGATATTCCGGGCATTGATCCTGGGTGAACTGGAGAGAGGGCAGAGTCAGTACCAGGCTCTGTGCTTCATCTCTCGCCTCAGTCACAATGAGATCATCCCCAGCGAGTCTATGGCCAGACTCCGTCAGGTCAGTCACCTTGTCTAAAGCCTTCCAGTGGGCAGAGTGAGACCATTGATGCAAGCAGGGAAGCAATGTTAGCAAATTGTAGGCTGTAGATTGCAAGCCTAACTGTAATGAAATGCCATAGCTTAGCCCCTTAAGCACAGATGTCCACACCCTAAGGCTCATTGTACAGTAAATGATTCAGTTGTTAAGTTATAAAAAGTAGTTGTGATCAGTCTGGACCTGCCAGATTTCTAAGGAATTAAAGTGTTTAGTTTGGGTTGAAAAAAATCAACTCCAAATGCAAACAGTTTTCCCTTACACCAAATCCAAGACATATTTTGAGTCAGTTTGGACTAGTCTGGAAAATCATACTTAATACCTATGATCTGATGTTTTTGTCAGTTGGTCAAAACCACCTACTCTGACAGGAGATGACTGACATGAAAAATAACTGACCACAAACCATTATTTAAATCAGAATGACACAATTATGATAGCTTAGCATATCATATGCTCTGTGTGTGGGTGGGTGGAATATCTGGTACATATGGTTAAGCACATCTCAAATAGCCTTCCTTTTGTGGTTTTTGACACTGGACATTGTTTTCTATAGTAATTGGGGGAAAAAAAGAAGGTTGTATAGCTAAAAACTGTAGCAGTCAACTTGAAACCTGCATTTTCTTTTGTACTGTGGAAAACTATAACAAACTTTAGACACCAAACATGCATTTTGCCAAGCTGATAATTTTGTAACTAAAATTATGGATGTTGGTAAGTGTGTTGTGAATAATGGAACCATGTTTCTTTGGGGCCCTGCATGCAGAAAAACCCACGCACCATCCGAGCAGCAGAGGAGAAGAAAGCGACGGAGACATTAAGCATGAACGTGGCGGTGAACTTGACGCGGGCGTGGCAGCTGAGTGGCCACCTCTACAACATGTGCAGCGTAGCCCGCGAGGCCGTGTACACGCATGAGGCTGACGTGCGCCACTGGCTGGACACAGGCAAGCACCCTCTAATTACACCCTGCCTAAACCAGCACACTCTAATACAGCACCAACATACTGCTATTTATGTCTTAAGTATAGTGCAGACACAGTCTTTTCCGTTCCACAGAGTCAGCATTACAGTCATTACTACATATAGCAAATGCACATGAGGGGCAAATACTTGTATATGTGGTCGACTGGTTTTATAGTTATATTTTCACGCAGTGCATGTAGATCTGGTTCAAACTGATCAGCCAAGATTAGAACAATCTTGGATGATCAGTTTGAACCTTGCTACAAGTAAAATTGTCATGCAGTGACCACATAAGCAAGCCTGTTAGAAGATACCCAAGTCTGTGAAGTTAGAGGCAAGTGTGTAATGAGACTCTAAGATATTAGTTCTTGCTAGCTATATTAGCCTCAGAGCTCCAGTGCAAAATTAAAGAAGCAAAGTTTAGTCATCAAACAGTAAATGGATCATTTTTTTTCACCAAACCACTGTTTTGGCTGGAAATTTTCCAAGCTGTGTCTGAGTGCTGCATTGCTGTGTGCAGGTGTGGAGGGCTCCATGTTTGAGATCCTACCACAGGACGTGGAGGTTCCTGGCCTGCAGAGCTGTCGCTTGGTGAAGGATCTTTGGCAGCCGTGCTCTTGCAACTACAATCTCAGACTGGAGTGGTACCCGTGCATGCTCAAATACTGCCGTAACCGGGAAGCCACGGGCCGGGGCACGCCCTACAAATGCGGCATCAAAAGCTGCAGTAAGGGGTACAACTTCACTTACTACACCCCTCACAAACACCTTTGTCTGTGGGAAGAAGACACCTAGCATGAGCTCTGCTTCTAGAGCCAGGATCATGCTTTTTTTCCACGTTTTTTTTTTCCGATGAAATCCTCCTATTTATGATCAAGTCTTTTCGGATTTTGGATTAGCCCTGGGGCGTTTGAGATGAACCGCTGAGATTACGTGTAGCTCGTCCAGTCGGGCGCCTGTTGCTCGAGATAAGATGCAGCTTTATCTCCGTGCACACGGTGCCATCATGTCCCTCCAGGACAGTTGAGCATGCTAATGACATTGTGCTTAATTTGAAAATCTTAAGCTTTTTCCCTTTAATTAGCTCTCCGACTCACATGGCAACTGGATCTACAGAACCAACACGAACCAGTGTGTTCAAAAAAACTGTGAATCAGTCAACAATAATGCAACAAGCTAGAATCTGCCGATTAGCTGGATCATGATCAGTCAGGTTACCAAGCTGTTTTCATTTCAGGACCTGGTGTTATTTATTGTTTTGCTGTGGGAAATTATTGAAGAAACAAATGCACATGTTTGGGAAGAAGCCTGTTTCTCATTTTCCTTTAAATATTTCGTTGCCCTTTGATATTGTGATCAGAGGACACTTGCGGTTTTGCAGTTGCGAATGAGGTCAGTTTTGATTTTTGGTGCCACCTAAAGCACCATGTTATGATTATATTTGCATGACTTTAGACTTCATCAGATCATAGATATGTGTCCATCTCTTTGAATGAATCAGGGGGATTTTTCATCACAGTGACAAATGGTGTCTGCATGGATGTTTGTGCCTTTGTCATTTTTTTAGGGGACATTTGATCAGAGTTTTGTCAGTCTCTGCATTTCACTTTCTAAATGAACAGTTTGTAGTTTTTCAACAGGGACTAGGAAGCACATTTTTAAGCCTTATGAAAAACCAAAGTAGTGTCTGCAGCTCTGTGTATTTTTATAGAAAACAAGTGGCAATATTACAGTTGACCAGTTGTAGCTGTTGGTAGGCAGTTTCACTTTGCACCCAATGCTGCCATCTCCTGGTTATACAGTTAAACACTGTGCCAGGCTCAGACACTGCCATCAGAACTGTGATGTTTATTTAGTGAATCTTAAGCTATTTAGTGAAGTTTATAACATCCTCTCAAGATGTCTCGATCTTAGAGCAGGACCAAAATTTACAGGATTATCACAAGGGGTCTAGTATTTCTTTCCCAGCAGTTTGTCATTTCTGCAAAACATAACTCCTACTTGGTGTTCGAGTAGTAGTCTGCGGTACTAAAAAGTCTGAATCCCTTCACAAAAAGAGGCAGTGCTGAAAGCTCCCTGCCCGGCTGACTTTAACTGACCTTAAATGATTTTAAGTGCCTTAATGCTTCAGTGTTTACTGATTCTTTTGTGGATAAAGATAGAAATAAAGTGTTAAAATATTTTTCTATGAAAATGTTGGTTACGAGTATGAATGTGAAGTAATAATTTGAAATAAAATTTATATTACACAAAACAAAGGCCTAATGTGGTTTTGGTTTCTATTCAAGTCAAGTAGGTTTATTGTTATTTCAACCATACACCCAATACACAGTGAAATGTCTCCAGGACCATGGAACAACACAAGAACAGAACGCCACAAGGACAAAAGAAAACCACAAGACAGCAAAACAACAGGACAAAGCAACATTTAATACAGTTGACAGCAGCTACTGTACTAGTCTGAATGAATACAGTATTATGACAGATCCTTTATTCTAGCAGCGGAGACTTACATGTGCAAAAATGCAGGACAGAGGTAGACAGCAATAAATATAACCGGGCAAATACAGTAACAGCAGGACGGAAAATGTGCGGTGTAATAAATAGAAGGGTCTTTGCAGAAGCAGTTAATTTGGGGGGGGGGGGGGTTGCTTCAGATGAATCATAATATTGTGACCAGCTAACTTTATCGGTTTTCCCTTTTTTTTTTTTGAAGTGAACATATATGTGAGCATATACAACACCACACACATACCCAGAGACTCTCCTTTCCATTCTCTGTTCCTCCAACCCTTGCAGCTTTTTTTTTTTTGCACACTTGCACTTTTTGCACGTTTGTTCATTTTTTATAAAAACTTACATTATAAATTATATTTTTATTTTAGTTAGATTGACATTGTCTTGTCAGTTCTGTGCAGCACAGCCTGTGGGTACTGTTGGAAAACCCTTTCTTTGTATATTTTACAAGGTAGGACTGCATGTGACAGAAGGTCGTAGGTTTGAATCCCAGGCCTGCTAGGGGCACCAATGAGGTACCCTTGAGTAAGTTACCGTCTCAATTCACTGCTCCACGGGCGCTGTGCTCCAGGGTGCCTGGGTGCTGAGAAAGAATTCCACTCTGTTCACACTATGTGCTGTGGTGTGTTCACGAATGACCAATGGTCTCGTTACTTCACTTCACTTCAGCCCCGGCGGGTGGAGCTCCATCTTGTCTTTTGCAGGTCCAGACCACTAGTGGTCGTGGTGCCAGCAGGATGATTCCATCAGCACGGCTCTTCTCTGTGCCTTTTTGTGTTGTCCTCCTCCTCGTCGAGCAGCAGCTGTGGGAGGAAAATGCCAATGTGTCTTTTGTTCTGCTGTGGAGCTCCGCGCCGTCTCCAGTGATGGGACTGCGGGAGCCGGGCCCCGGGGCAGCGCGCTGAGGACCGGCCCCTGCTCCAGCCCTGCAGGGTGGGTTGTCTCTCTCACAGCACGCTCATTCGGGGCTGCTTTACCTCTTTTTATTACAGCAGAATTCTGTGCGGTTATAACAAATATCGACCAGGTTTTCTGTTTCTAAAAGCATTAATATGCAGCTATTGAGCACAAAAATGCGGTTTTAGCTCATCGATAGTGTTACAGCTATTAATAGACGTGTATTCTCGTCTAAATAAAAGCAGTGAAAGAAACGAGGACTAGTGTGTAGACTTTGAGTCTTTGAGTTTATTGAGGTTGAATCTGTTGCACTATTTTATACAGCAGGTTTCTGTGTAGTTATAAACAAATAACAACCATGTTTTTTGTTTTCTAAGTGTAAATAGGCAGGGGTTGAGCACAAAGATGCTCTACGTCGGTTTTACCTCCACGATATAAATGTTTTTTATATCGAGGAGATACTGTAATTTGGATATTAACAACCGTTTAAAGTGAGTAAAAGCAGTGACAGAAATGGGGACTAAATGTGTAGTCTGAGTCTTTATCGATGTTGAATCTGTTGCACTATTTTATACAGCAGAGTTCTGTGCAGTTATAAATATCAATAGAACTAATAGGCAGCTGTTAAGCACAGAAACGCGATTTTAGCTCAGAAATGCGATTTATCTGTTACTGTAATTCATATATAGAGGTAAACAACAGTTTAAAGTGAGTGAAAGCAGTGACAGACATGAGGTTTGTAGACTTGAGTTTTTAATTGAGGTTAAATCTGTTGCACTATTTTAAACAGAAGAATTCTGTGCAGTTATAATCAAATATCAACCTTGTTTTCTGTTTCTACGAGCATTAATAGGCAGATATTGAGCACAAAAATGCTTTAAAGTGGTTTTAGCTCATTGATATTTGTTAGTTATTAATATATGTGTTCTCGTAGCTATCATGCTTTTGTTTTACTGTAATTTATATATAGAGCTAAACAACAGTTTAAAGTGAGTAAAAACTGACAGAAACAAGGACGTGTGTGGACTTTGAGTCTTTTTTGAGGTTGAATCTGTTGCACTATTCATTAATGGTAATATTTTGTGAAGTAATCCGACATTTTTAAATCTAGCAGACAGTTGATCATTTTCACTGCTTAATACACACACACACACACACACATTTATATATAAATAATAACTATAGATGCCATTTGCTCTGTTGCTGGCCTGACTTGCTTGGTGCTTTAAAAAATGCTTCAAGTCGAAGGGAAACCTCCCTGTTGGCTTGGAGTCCTCACTGGTCACCAGTACCTTTGGCCCAGTTTTGACATGGGCTGTAGTGGTCCAGGTTTGAGCCGTTTCTCAATATGTGATGTGCAACACTTGTCTTCCTCCATACATGGGAGTGGTTTTTAGCAGTGCTGCAAGTAGAGAGTCAGAGTGAGATCTTTTCCCCTAAAACAGCAGGATTTGTCTAAATTACTGAAAGCTCTGAGGGTTTAAAAGTAAGTATTCTCCCAAGTTCTTCCATTTTCCACATTCAGCGTTGCTGGAGTAGCGGCATATTTAGATCTGGCCATGAAAAAGACCATTGAAATGCGATTGTGCCACTTTCAACCCACAGCTCAAAGATGTCTCCTCTGGTTCTTGGACTTGGTGCTTGCCTCGCCGGGTGGGTTGCTCTTTATGCTCTGCTCTGCTACACAAATGGCTCTTGTGGCTATGAGTGGAACTGTCGACTGGTCACGCTATTCCACGGCATCCTGGCGGTCTGCATAACTGCCTACATAGGCTATATAGATGGACCCTGGCCTTTCAACCACCCAGGTAAAGAAAACGTATCTCTGATATTTTAGCCAAAGACAGCCGAGTTCTAATTCTGAGCCATCCGCTGATGAATTTGACAGCCTAAGAATCTGACATTTAATAGTACGTATAGGGTAACAAGCCTATTAGTTAAATCACAGTATCAAACCGAAGATCCTGGTTCAGCTGGATCAATGATCACAATCAGTTATAAATAGTGTAATGAAAATAGAAAGTATATTTTATTCAATTATATTTTAACTAGATCATCATGACGTGTTTCTGATGTGTTACGCAAGAAACAAAGATTGATACACCCATTTTTTCTTTTTTTTTTTTACATCATTATAATGACTGTAGGGTTAGTTGTTCTTCAGTTGAGACTTATTTGCTTTTTCTAAACAAATTGCTCTGTAGTTTTTAAAAAATTATTGTGCAATAAATTATGGAACCTTTTTTTGAATTTGATGATTTATAATTGGTTAGGTTGACTTTTTGAGGGTGCTTCATGTGCTGAGAATGTAAATCTTGGTGAATTGTTTTATGTGGGTTTTTTCAATTGTATTGCTTGTTCCCCACTATTAAATAGCTTTGATCATTCAGTGTATTTTAAAGTAACTAAAATACTCTAGTTGAATTAAAACATGTAAAAATGTCAGATATTTCATGGTGCATTCAGTAGTATCCTAAACAATCATAATTGTTGATTTTGGTGATCTAAACCCCTGTAGAGATGTTGGAGAACTTGGGAGTCTAAGTATACTGAAGAGCAGGCTTTTTTTTGATTAGGACAATTTTTTTTAAATTTCCACTTTTGAGTATCTTTCTTAGTTTATGTGTTTGTCTCATTTGCAGGTACAAAGAACAGCACTCTACAAATCACAGCTATGTTGCTCAGTCTGGGTTACTTCATCTTCGACATGGGCTGGTGCGTGTACTTCCAGACGGAAGGTCTGGTGATGCTGGCCCACCATACCATGAGCATTCTGGGTATGCTGCTGACCTTGTGGCTGGGCGAGTCCGGCATTGAGGCGTGCGCCGTCATCTTCGGCAGTGAGATCACCAACCCTCTGCTGCAGACGCGCTGGTTTTTGAAGCACTCTGGCCGCTACAACACCTTCCTGGGGGACCTGGTGGACATCCTCTTCGTGCTCTTGTTTGTGTTCATGCGAGTGTTCGTAGGCGGTGCGATGCTGTACTGCGAACTGATCTCGCCCAGGCCAAAGTTCATCATCAAGTGCGGCGGTGTGGCCATGTACGTCCTGTCATGGATATTCGTGGCTGACATCGCCCGTTTTGCCTACCATAAAACCAGCGTGAAGTACCAGCGCTTGAGGAGTCAGCGGGTGCAGGCTGATGTCAATGGCCAAGATATTAAAAGGGACTAAGAGAACCATCAGTGTCCCTTCAAACTGGAGAGACTGCCTCTCAGTTTCTCAACTCGGCCGTCGCTTCCACCAGCGAATACACCTCTGCAGCCGTTAGATGTTTACTTTTTCTCAGACATGATTCCGTCTAACTTGATTAACAGTGACTGTTTTTAATGACTATGTATACACATATGCCATACGATGGCTTTTTTTCTGTGGTAAATGCATAGTACTCGTATTGCTTAATTGTTATTAAGCCGCGCTGAAATGTTTTTGATACTTTTTTTTAACTTGTGCAATATTTCCAAGTCGTCACATAATGTGATTCGTTTAAAAAAAACGGGGATGACTAAAACTAATTTTGAAAGTGCAAATAAAAGCAAAAACGATCAAGCCATTGTGTTCTTTATGAGGAGGTGGTTGCACAACACTTTTGATGAAAAGAAAAAAAAAAGAAGACTTATTCTTGTTCAGTATCACACACGTGTTACGGTTTCCAGCTGTGAGTGAGACCAGTCTTTGGGCCAAAGGATGGTACATTAGGCTCAATAGAAGTGAACTGCACTGAAGGTACATTTGGAAAGATCTGTGCTTCTGAGCATTTTCCAGTTATTAGATCTTTGCTTTCATTTCAAGGTAACCTTTTTATTTATACGAACTGGATCCCAATAAGGGGCGGCACAGTGGCGCAGTCAGGCTCAGTGTCCTGGGTTTGATTCCTTGCTTGGTTGCCGAGGGTCCCTTCTGTGTGGAGTTTGCAGGTTCTTCCTGTCCCTGTCTGTGTTTTTGCTGGGTGCTCTGGTTTCTTTAATCCAAAGAGTTACATGTATGTCAGGTGAACTGGGAATGCTAAATTGCTCCTAGAGTTTGTGTGTGTGTGTGTTTTTCTGCCCTGGGTGTCTAGGGTGTTTCCCTGAATTTTGCTCTGTGACCGCTGTGGACTCCAGCACTCTGGTTAAGGAGGGTGGTTCAAAAAAATGGATGGATCCCAAATCAAGTGGAACCACGCCTAATAATCTAAAAAATGTCTACAAAATAGATTTTTTCCCACTTTTTTGTACTTTAATCTAGGCTACTTTTACTCCTGACAGTATGGGTATGGGTTAGGTCCCTGGCCACATCATAAGACCTTAGATCCTCACTCAGTTCATAGGGGTTCAGCTTATAATAAAAAATAATAGTGTGCAGCTCTTTACAGGCCCACGAGATGGCAGTCCAACCCAGGCAGCCACTCACTGCATCATTGCTCAATGGTTATATTTTCGTTTCAAAAGTTGGAGACCGTTTATTGCAGGCGTAATAACATCATAAAAAGTATCAGTAGCACGAAATCTCCGAGCACTTTTATAATAAGAACAAGGACAGATAATTAACGTTATTTTAGTTAAACGTATGCTTAAGGACGGATGCCAGCAAAGTGACATAAATGTTTTGCTAATCACTTTGCTTATTTTATATATATTCAGTATGTATAATCAGCAAACATGCAAAAAAACATACATATGTATATATCTATATGTGTGTGTGTGTAGAACTTCACCTTCCTAGCTCTCAGTAGAGTGTGGTTCTGAGCAGTGAGTCCCGTGTGTGTGTGTCTGGTCTGAGAGCTGCAGGATCACTCGGAACGGACTGGAGGAACATGGACGGATAGATAACAGCGCTCTGGACTTTATGGACCTCACAGAGATTCTAACTGGAGCAGCAGGAGAGTCTGGAAGCAACGTATTACGGACACATCTCAGAAAAAGTCGCCACACTCGTGTGTGAGCTCGTCCTGGTGTTTCCTCGGGCAGAGCAGTTTTGTCTGGGATCTTCGTAGTTTCTCTGGGTTTAGTTTGTCTGGGCTGAGTTTTTTGGCTGCGCTTGATGGAAAATCTGCGGTGGCATCAAACCGGGCTTCACTAAAAAACACCACCCCACGGACTACCGAGCAAAAGGCGTGGATACTTCGTGTAATCGCTCTTCTCGTGGACTGTAACGCGTTTGAGCGTGTTTACACGCGCTTTTATCAGATTTTGTGTTGGAATAAACCATCTCTCCGTTCCGGAGTGAGGATGCTAGCCAGAGTTAGCTAGCTTTAGCCTCAGGAGCGTTAGCCACCATTATAAGTTTATTCTCAAGCCTCTTAATTTTCCATCAAAACCAGTTACTGAGTGACAGACGAGCAGCTCGCATTAGGGAGCAGTTTTATTTAGGGGAAAAGGATTCCGGTCTTAGGTGATTGAGTTTTTTCCACCGTTAAAGTCGCCAGGGACCAGTTCGTGTTAAGCTAACTGCGAATTAAGGTACCGCTCTTGTGTCTGAAATAGTTGGAAAAAGTTGACCAGTTCACTGGATTAATAGCGGACTTGTTTCTCTGTCTGAGTTTGTCTACTCACTTTGCAGGAGAACAGTGGTTCTAGGATTTGGGTCCAGTTTTCTAAGCTGATTTTAGGTTTTTTTTTTTTTTTGTGGTCGTGCCGGGTGGGCTCAGCTGCTGTGGGGTGAATTACGGTCTCTGCAACTCTGTTTTGGAGGGGAGGGGGTCGTCCAGATTATTAGTGTTAAAGTTGATTTTAGTCCAATTCTAGTTAGAAAACACAGTCCAGACTGTCCAGTGATGGAGACGCACTGATGCTCAGCTCAGATCCTGTGCTGACAAAAATGCCAGTTGGATGTAAATCTCCTGAAAGCTGAAAACAGAAGCCCAATGAGTGACACACAGCCATCAGTGACGGACAGGTGAGTAATTCACTGTTCACTGCACCGCACGTGACTGCACACTGGTGTTGGGAATGGGGGTAGGAGATCAAATCAACGCGTATTATAAACCTACTGTCTAACCCAGGATACACTACATGGACAAATGTATTGGAGCCTGTTTTTCATGAGTTTGGGCTAGGCCTATTGATGCTTCAGTATACCAAGTAATTTTGTGCAACACCATGCTTCCAACTTTGTGGACACAGTGTTTGGGGAAGTCCCTCTTCTATTCCAGCATGACTGTGCCCCCAGTACACAAAGCAAGGTCCATAAAGACATGGTTGGATGAGTTTGGTGTGGAAGAACTTGACTGGCCTGCACAGAGCCCTGACCTCAACCCCATCCAACACTTTTGGGATGAACTTGAAAAAGCCTGCAAGCCAACATCAGTGCCTGACCTCATAAATGCTCTACAGAATGAATGGGCACAAATCCCCACAGAAACACTCCAAAGTCTTGTGGAAAGCCATCCAAGAAGAGTGGAAGTTGTTATAACTGCATTAAAATCTATGTATTTTTAATGCAATGTTGTTAAAGTCTCTGTTGATTTAATGGTCATGAGTCCCTATACTTTTGTCCATGTAGTGTACTTGTGTGTGCAGTCATACCAGGCCAGTACATCCTGACTGTTTCCATAACGAGTTTACTGAGTTTCCATAATGAGTTTACTAGAGTATGAAGTATAACCTCCTTGGATTTTTTTATATTGCTCAAATACACAAACCTGTCTGCTTGTGGGTGTAGTCAGCTTGTGCTGAGTTGGTGCATAGCAGTTCTTTGCTAAGCCGTTCCATTAGGGCTCCCTGTTTTGCTATCAGTGTACCGTTCACTTACTATCAGAGAGAGTAATTGAGAGAGGATTTAGATGGAAATATCCAGAATGTTAGGGGTTTCCTCATGTGGAAAACGTGCTAAATGACTTGCACCCACTAGGCTGTCTTCTTTGCTGAGCTATGACCACGATGAAAATGGCGTGGTTGACAAAATGTGTGAGTAAAGTGTTGTCCGAAATGCTGTTCTTGTAAGTGTTCTATCTGGAACTCAGTATTGTGTGCTCCATCTGCCAAAAGTCTCAGACGTCATCAGCAAAGTTGGGTCTTTACTTATTCTGGACTAGAGCTGCATGATATGGACAAAATACTACTAGTTCATTTATAATGTTACATATTCTGATTGCAATGCCTTTCAAAGTATAGCATTTTTGAAACATCACTTTGTCAATTTAAAGTGGGAAAATAGAAGGAAAATACAGAATACAGCCAAATGAAAAAAAACACACATTGATGTCCAGTAACTCTCACCTCGAGCTGTAATTGGTCAACCTGTCAAAAACACTCATCGTTTAGAGGCTCATTTGCATATTGTGGCCTTCTATAATCTCAGTATTGCAGAGACCAGAATTGTGATAACAATTAACTGATGATATCGTGCAGCTCTATTCTGGACAGTGAGAAACAAGTCAGCAAACTGCATTATATAATACAGTTAGTTCACTGCAATACAGTACAATTCAATACTACATGATCCTGATCAGTGCAGTGCAGAAATTGTACAAATACTTCAGTGTTCTGGTTTAGATTCTGCTTAAAAAAACACACCATGTAGCTTAAATTATTCTAACTGGATATATCTTGTGTGTTAAGGGATGCTGTTGCCAGTTTGCAGCATGATAATGCATATGTTCAGTTTTCTCATCTGATTATTTAATTGTCACAAAGCCTTTTATTAAATTAAACATGGAGCACAGTGTGTATTAATAGGCTAGTGCAATTAGTTAGACACCCTTTTTGCCACCCCATCAGCTTTGTAAAAAGCTCGGTGGGAAGAATTGAATGGACAAATTTGTCCCAGGAAACGTCTGCTCAATTTACATCCAAGTCTTGAGCATAATAGTAGCCAAAAGAACTGAACAACTAAATGCTATATAAAGACTCAATCAAATTGATGTCTTTCTCACTATGTGCTCATTAAATCTCTTAGAATGAGTTATAATCATAGACACTGCTTCAGATAATTAAAGGTTCAACAATCTCCAGTGCCATGGAAGTAGGGGGGGGGGGGGGGGGGGGGGGGGGGGGGGGGGGGG
>JBBJLS010000001.1:20332652-20348291 GCA_037577275.1 Bryconaethiops microstoma
CAGGGCCCGGGGAGGAAAGCCCCCCCCCCCCCCCCCCCCCAAAATATTTGGCACAACCCTAAAACATGAAGCCCCTTCTATTAAACAGACTGGATGGCTAATGTTTGATCCCTAGCATTCAGTTACGTGTTCATTTTTGACCAGAATAAAATTCTTAATCTATACATAAAGAACCACTAACAACATTGGTATAGCTGTGTTATAATCGTGTATCACACAGGCATGCTTGGTTTTACCAGATGCGCAGTGTGTAGCTCTTTTCTTTTAGTGTGAATAGTCACACTAGGCATTAATCACAGAAATTCTTGGTCGCTGAAGAAAACAGATGATAAACTTTATTTAATTCATTTATGTTTTTGTTCCCCTGAACAGGGGGTAGGAAAAGACATAAGCTGTGTTTCCTTATTGAAGTTGTATTATTAGAAAAACAGCAAGTGCTTTCGTTTCGGGATGTTTGCAGGTCTAAGAAATCACCTTCCTTTAGCCCTCCTCAAGCCCTAATAACCGTTGCGCTTCTTTAAAAATAAATGTGCAGAGATTGTAAAGCTTATTGACTCTGCTGTATTCACTTCATTTTAAAAATGGGTTCTGTTGTAATGCTACAACCTTGGCTCTGCACTTTTGACTCCACCACATGCATGCAATAACACGATTGACTTCAACAGACCCACCAACCGACCTGAAAGAATATCAAAGGGAAAACACAGACTAGTGTTGGTGAAGTGTTAGTTCTTGCTCCACTGATTCTGTCCTTATAGGCCTATAGTTGACCCTCACTAGGAGGGTTCTAAATAGCTGTGAAGATTAGAAAAGAACCAAGTTAGGGCATGGGTCTTCTTACTCATATGTAGCAATCGTCTGGTGATCCATGGTCTAGAAGGCGGCAGGAAGCACCAGGAAGCACAAGCAAGCTGAAGACAGAGGTCATGGTGTGAAGGGCTTCAGTAACTGCCAGGAGGGCGGTCTCTGAAAACTGATCAGCCTTTTACCCAGACGGATCAGTGTCTGGAATTTCATCTTATTGCAGATGTGAGGATAGCTGTTAAGAGACTGTCTACTTTAATGACATTAACATGTTTTTGGAATGGGAAGAGGCATGCAGGTCTGTAATGTTTGACAACAACAATCTTAAAGGTGGCCTTCTCACTTTGTTGGCTGATGAATGCCTTTTTCAAGCTGGGTGGAACTTGGCATGTCTGTGAGATGTGTTTTTGTGGTGGCCAAGAATGGTCTACGAAGGTCAAGTGAACACTGTGTGGAAAATGGTAGAAGGGTTTGGATTGTGTGAGCAAGCATTGAGATTTATGTGTAGCAGAAGTAAAATGCACATTGATTGACAGCCATGCGTGTTTGAGTTTCCTCCCAGCTATTGTTAGTCTTGTAAGAGAATTGCAGGCCAATTGTTGAGCCGGTTTTGAGACGAGTAGAGTCAAGAACGGAAAGTATTAGTTAAATAAGCCCAACAATTTTGCCTCAGGCCGCCCTGTATCTATTGTGTGACATGAACATACCAGTATTTGCTATGTAGGCTAAATGCTAAATAATGATTTGACCTACACCATATGGATAAAAGTAACCCATACTAAGACGTTTATGGACAACGCCATGCTTCCAACTTTGTGGACACAGGTTGTGGAAGAACCTTTTCTATTCCAGCATGACTGTGCCACAGTGCAGAAAGCGAGCTCCATAAAGACGTGGCCGGATGTGTTTGGCGTGGAAGAACTTGACTGCCGGCATAGAGCCCTTACCTCAACTCCATCCAACACCTTTGGGATGAACTGGAACAGAGATTGCGAGCCAGGCCTTCTCGTCCAACATCAGTGTCTGACCTCATAAATGCTCTACAGAGTGAACGGGCACAAATTCCCAAAGAAACCTCAGAATCTTGTGGAAAGTCTTCCAGGAAGAGTGGAAGCTGTTATAGCTGCAAAGGGGGACCAACTCCATGTTAAAGTCTATGGATTTGAATGCAAAGTCCCTGCTGGTGTAATGATCAGGCGTCCCAATACCTTTGTCCATACAGTGTATTTCACAGTCAGAAAACTTCAGCATTCATGTCTCAGTGTTGGGAATGTTTATTGGGACGTGACCTTTAACCCACTCCCGGAGAAGGTAGTGAAAGGTAATGGAGATTATGGAGTGAATGGAGTGAATACAAGAACCTTGATAGGTTTACTACTGAGGCGCTGCATCAGAGATGCACACAACTGAGATAACAGGCCAAATCATATATTACCTGTGCATGTCAGGTCTTGAAAATGACTTCTGCACGAGGAGGGAAGACCCCTAGGCCCCTTATCTCACTACAGTTTTAGGTTCATATCCAGCGATAGAATAAATGACAGTAAAGTAAACCAGTTAGTAAAAGTGATTTAAACATCCAAACCTGATTCCAGACAGGAGATGAGCAGTGGTCAGTGAGAAGACTGAGTGCAGGAGAAGTGTAGAAGTGAAAGATCCACACGTTTTGCTACATGGCCTGCTGACGTACACGCGTGACATAATCAAACACGTGATTCTCTGTGTTTGGTCCAAGTGCGGACCCTAGTGGTCACATAGCGGAATTGCATGTCACACATAAATCACTATGGTCGTTATGGATGATGAGAGGTGAAAGTGACCATTTGTCATACGTGAACACACCACAGCACAGCACGAAATTCTTCTCTGCATTTAACCCATTCACCAAGTGAAGCACCTGGCAGCCAGGAACACAGCGCCTGGAGAGCAGTGTGCGGGGATAGTACCATGCTCAAGAGTACCTCAGTGGTGCCAGTAGCAGTCTTGGGATTCGAACCATGACCTTCTGATCACAGGGGCAAATCATATAATAATAAAAAGAAACAGTTGAACACACACACACACACACACACACACACACACACACACACTCACAGGCCACATACAAAAATCAGAAAACACTAATTAGAGGCACATATTGTCTGTGCAATAGCCTGTAATTTCTTACCAGGTTTAAATAACTATCAGTATGTGTATGACTATGTGCATTATTTGCTATGATGTGCAATAGTCTACCATGGGCAATATTGTGCAATGTATCAGGTGCTAAAACAATATCATTATGTGCAACATCTTATGTGCAGCTCTGTTACCATGTGCAGCATAATGCAGCGTTTTCTAAATGGGTGCTGTATCACTTCAAAAGTCTTATATCTCATGAGCAATAGTCTTACCATGTGCAATATCAGTATTTATGTCAATTTTACTGATCTACTACTGATTCCTACCATCTGTGTCATCTGAATTCACTTAACTGTAAATTTCCGATCTGTAGTATTTGTGTATATATCATGGTGTATTTCACATAGGTTTTTTTTCTATAGATTTTCTGTTTGACTTATTTAGACTTTATATTTTATATTGTTCTTGTCTCTGTGTGTTTGCAGTCGCAATTTCCTCCGGCGTCGATACATTTTCTGATTCTGATTCACATCTTCTTCGGCGGCTCCAGATTAGAGGTCGCCGCAGTGGATCAACCGTCTCCATTTCCTTCTGTCCTCGGCATGTTCCTCTCTCACACCAACTGCCTGCATGTCTTCCCTCACCACATCCATACGTCTCCTACTAGGCACTTATCATTATTCTTTCATTATGATTATAAATAATGAAATTAAAGCAGCCCCTTATAGTCACACGTGAACTCACCACACCACAGCACACAGTGTGAACAGCGTGAAATTCCTCCTCTGTATTTAACCCATTCACCAAGTGAAGCGGTGGGCAGCCAGGAACACAGCGCCCGGGGAGCAGTGTGTTGTCATGGCTGCCGAGGGGGAAAGGATGCACACACAGATTTTGGTTGAAAAATGAAAATGAAAGTCTTTAATGATCAACCTAAAAAGTCCCCGTGCTGAGTGGGCACACCCAATCTCACACAATGTTTCTTTGAAGTTCTTAACTGTCGGAGGACCTTCACCCCGCTCGAGAACAACTCAAATATCTCTCGGTCACTTTGGCCGAGAGCTGAAATTCCAACTCAAGTTCCCACGCAGCTGTGCATTTACTCCTTCGGTCCGACCCGGTAATCCAAGCTCCCTGGAACTCTCTCTGTGATACTCGTTCACGTCTGTCTGAAGCACAGGGAGAAAAAGAGAGAAACAATGCAGACACAAAACTCTGATAACCACAATAACCCAACTTCCCTCTCCGCTTCCTCTGGAGCGATACTTTTTCAGTATGGTTTGGTTTGTTTTTAATCCCAGCCATTCACCTTTATATTGTGAGTGATCCCGCACAGCTTCCGTGGCACGGCCAGCTTTAACCACACACACTCACACCGACAACCAATCACACAACTCGGACCATAATCAACTCACTCACTTAACATAAGAGACAGATGGACTTGTCATTAGGTACCTAGCAACCCCGCCAAGACCACTCCTTGGGTTGCCTAGGCACCTAACGACCACACAGACCTCAACCATACGTCACACACCCACAGCTGCGCACCCCCTAGTACTCAGGTGACAGGCTCCTTTGTGGACGTAACCGAAGCGGCTCAGACGTGACATGTGTGGCGAGGGTTCTGTGCTCTAGGGAACCTCAGTGGTACCACTGGCAGTCCTTGGATTCGAACCCACAACCTTCTGATAGCAGGGGTAACTCTCTAACCACTGGGCCACCAGCTGTCCCAATTTCTAAAGGATAAACAAGGAATGTATTTTCTGTAATTCATCATATTCATTATATTCTAAAAGCAGCAACTCTTTATAAACCAGTAGATGTCTGATGATTATTAACAGCTCTAACACTCTAAAAACATTTTTAAACTCTAATATTTTAGCAGACATTTGATCTTAAAACTGAAAGATGAACATTATCTGTCCGGCATTTAAATGTATTAAAGTATACAAATAATATAATAAACATGGAAAGGCTGAACAGACACACATGAAACACAATCAGTTTCCTATGAGATCAATAAGGTTTTCTGATTAGGAAATCTAATGTTTTAAATGAATATTTATTTACTATAAAAAGTAGTATTTGTTTGTGGTGGACATAAACGCTGTAGATGTTTTAGTATGTAATAATTATAACAATAATAATAATAATAATAATAATAATAATAATTAGTGTCAGAACGTATTAATTGATTTGACTGGTGCTGTAGGTTCAAGCTCTTTAGATGAACAGAGTAAAAAAGAGTCCACACATTACTTTCTCCCAAATTAAATGCATGTTTTAAAATCCTGCACCAAAGAATCCATTACTCATTGAAAACTATTCAGACGATGTACTCTGAGATTTACAGAGAAATGCTGAAGCTCTTATTTCACATCAGACACAATAAATGTGACTAAATTTGTCTATTCCAGATATTGCACTAAAACTGAGAGTTAAATACATCTTGACAGTGAACTGTAAAAGCTGCCAGAGACTCTTTGCATAACTTTTAGCCACACTGTTTATCTCTAATATTTACAAATCTAGAGAAGCCAGTAAATCACTTATTAACTGGGTCAAAGGATCAGAGACCTCCTCACCATCTGAAATCTGAAACCACAGCTGGGTTCATTTCAGACGTCTGATGGAGAAACATGTGGTCTGCGATAACTCTGCGCTCCGAAACAATGCAGTCAGGCCAACGTGTTCAGTTTTGCCTAATCAACAGACGACGCATGGGTCCCAGTGGTGAGTCTATAAAGGCCTATTTCTATAATTGCATTGTTTTATATGTGGTATCATGCAAAATTACCCAATTATACACAACAAAATTAGCCAACACACAATTCTATATGGATATGTAATGCAGGAATGCACTTTTCATGACGTTTCTTTAGGACTATCAGTTTTTTCTTGTACCTAAACGCATGCAGAGAGTACGTCCACTCTGTTCTGTTTACAGAAGCCCCGAGGGGACTTTGTCTGCTGTTTGTTTGCAAGCACAAATGTTCATGAAAGACAGACCATACACTGGATATTAATGCACTATTTTGATAAAAATGGTGAAATAAAAGAAACATTCACTCTTTCTGCACAGCACATTCTTCAGCTGAATAATCTACTGTTCTCAAAGGCTTCATAACATCTATTATAAAAATGATCAATGGAAATACGGCGAGAAATCATCAAAGAACACTGCTACATACATCTAGAATTCATCTCTGCAGTTTTTATTTATTTGACTTTTTTAGACATTAGATATTTTAGATTTGATATTGTTCTCGTATCTGTGTCTCTGTGTGTCTGTGCAGTTGTAGCATAAACAAGTTTTCCCAAGGTCAATAAAGTTTAATGATTCTGATTCTGAGATTTCTGTCTCTGTATAATGTTCAATTTAGTAACATGTATTGATGTACTGATGTACCTGTATTGATGTACCATCATCTGAAGTGTAGTAATTGTTCTAATGTGCTATCGGCTCTGATAGGAATCCAATATAAAACCCTATATTACTACAGATATACACTATATGGACAAAAGTATGGGGACACATGTGTTGTTCAGGGTTACTTGGAGTTACTTGCAAATACTTCATCAGACCAAGACATTTTGGACAACGGCATGCTTCATGGACACAGTTTGGGGAAGAATCTTTTCTATTCCAGCATGACTGTGCTCCAGTGGTCTATAAAGACATGGCTGCATGAGTTTGGTGCAGAAGAACTTGACTGGCCACACAGAGTCCTGACCTCAACCTCATCCAACACCTTTGGGATGAACTGGAATGGAGATTGCGAGCCAGGCCTTCTCATCCAACATCAGTGTCTGACCTCATAAATGCTCTACAGAGTGAATGGGCACAAATTTCCACAGAAACTCCAAAAACTTGTGGAAAACCTTCCAAGAAGAGTGGAAGCTGTTATAGCTGCAAAGGGGAACCAACTCTAAATGAAAGTCTCTGTATTTGAATGCAATGTCGTTAAAGTCCTTGTTGGTGTAATGTACGTCCCAATACTTTTGTCCATATAGTGTATATTACTATATATCCCCTCATACGGGTATCTTGCATGCCTTGCCTGCTGAAATTAAACCTTGGATCCTGGTGTTTATTGATGGTATCTATTGGTTAGTAATGGTGTATTATTTCCTTTTTCTGATTTTTGTGGGTGGATACCATAATGTATCAACCCACAAAAATCATAAAGGATTCTAGAGGTATAACAGGTGACCTGAGGCGGATAAAATGTGTTTTCTAACAAAATGTAAACTTATTCTGCAGTGAGCCAATTACCATTAGGAAGCAAAGCCAACAGGGTTTAAACCTAACGATTCTTCTGGCCTACTTTAAGCTGTTTTAGGCTACAACTGCTCCAAAAGATGGCTAACCATCTAACCTAACACTGTTTTTGGATAGAAAAGTAACTTAATCTATTAGAGTATTCTCTACAAAAGAGAACCTACATTATTTTCTGCTGGATCTACTAAGCACCCCAGACAGACACTTGTTTGTAGTTGTAACTAGAGAAATGTCATTCAACTCCCTTTCATTGTCCAGTCAGTGGACACTGAGTGTCTACACTGATGTGAGTATGATGTTAATTCCTTATGAATGAGTGACCAGGTTCAGTGAATGCATGACGTATTAAGGTTATGCGTGCACCCAGGTGAGCCAACAGGTAGCGCAGGACGAGGCGATACAGAGTCGAGACATCAGCTGACAGGCGAGGTGAACCGATAGGCTTCATTAAATACCCAACAATGAAGTCATGGACCTCCCAGTGGATAGCCTTAGTTAGTCAGTTTCACAGCAGCCGCTCGTAAGACATGATGCCATTCAGCAGACTGAGCCCCGGGTTTCATGAGGTAACACCTTTTGTAACATATCTAAGTGCAAGGTCTGTCTTTGTGGTGTTTTTCTTTAGACATTTCAGCTTCTGAATCAAAAAGGGGAGCCTTCTCATGAAACATTTTTTTGCTGTACAAAATCACTCATGTCATTTTCTGTGATTTTTTCTAGCCCAGATGCTGAAAGCGGGCCAGAAGAGAGGTCAAGAAAGACCATAAAACCAGATGCAAGCTCATCTATGGACACTGAGTCTGAAACACTGGGAAGGAGAAGAAAGCAAGCACTGATTAGGTAACAGTAAGAATATGTAACAGATGATTTTTCAATTTCTAATATGCAATTTCATATCATAGCACATGCCTAATATTCTAAATTTCCCTGTAGGTCCAAAACTTTTGACCCTTCCTTCCTGACTCATGTGCAAAGTGACACAGAGTCGAAGACTGAAAGGAAGAAACACCACTCTTACCACGTTAGTGACTTTGATATTTATACTAGTCTGTCGTTCACTGTTGTAGACAATTAGAAACGATGGAGAATTTCTTGTGCATTTTTTAATGTACCATACTGTGCAATTGTCTTGAGACAACCCGTGTTTCTTAACATTTTGCTTTTACCATGTTGGTGTTCCTGTCAAACTGTTTTACCTGTGTCATATTGAGTAGACCAAATGAAAGAAATGTGAACAAATGTTTTACTGTGACAGGCTGCAAAGTGCCTAAAGATACAAGGAGCGTAGATAAAGAAGTTCCAACCACTCAGAATTCAGCACCACCAGTATACTGATCACCGCCTGATCATCTGGAATCATCTGCTCCTGTTTCATCACTGGTTCAGGATTTCAGTTAGATGGACTTTGTTCTGCTTGAATGATTCATACATAGGTCACTGTGTGTCTTAACAAACAAAAACATTCCTCTGAAACCGGTCAGGTTAAAGGACTGAAAATGAGACTCTTAAAAGTCCTTCAGGAAGCCTGGAGAACTGTTCCTTAAAACTACATTAAAAAAGAAAAGAAGGTCTGGATCTTTTGAAGCAAAATATGAAGAAATGAGGGGAGGACCAGGAGTTTTGCACAGTACTGTACGTTGTTATGTGCTGGTGTGGATTGGTGACCCTCAAATGTTTTCATCTGATATTTCAGTTTCCCAGGACAAATTCCCAGTATCACAAAATATTCAAAGACATCAGTGAGAATGAGCAACTGAAACAAAGTAAGTGCACTCACAAACTGCTACATAGAATCCATCTAACTTAGTCACATTTCAGCATTTTTACACAGTCAGTTATTTAATATACAGTAATCTACAGTAATATACAGTTTGTTTTTTAAATCCAAACCTTGTAACTCACTTGTTCACATTGAGCAGGCTACAAATTCTCCACAAGGGGGCGCTTTAAGCAGCCAAACAGCTTCTGATGTTGTGCTTCCAAACAACCCTATGTTTCTTCATAGGTTACACCTGCGCTTTGCAGAAAGACATTCTGTATCAAGGGAGGCTTTTTGTGTCTAATAACTGGATCTGTTTCCATTCCAAAGTCTTCGGCAAGGACACTAAGGTGTGTCCTTCACAACTAAATGTCCAATTATTGACAAAGGTGTTCACAATAATCCAGGATTAACATTTGAGACTGCCTTTTTTGTTTGTTTGTTTCGGGTCCAGATTGCCATTCCAGTCACATCTGTAACAATAATAAAGAAAACAAAAACTGCCATCTTAGTGCCGAACGCACTGGTTATCACCACAGCACAGGAGAGGGTAAAATTGTTTGTGCTTAAATGTTGATCAGGTAGCAAGTAATACATTCTTTACCTCATCTAATAGATATTTTTGTGACTTTGCAGTACGTCTTTGTGTCATTCCTGTCCCGAGACACCACATATAAGGTTTTGATGTCAGTTTGCTTACACCTGGATGTAAGTATCTGACACAGGACATGTTAAAGGGTTCTTTTTAATAGCTTGAGTTACACCTGTTTCCTATTAGGGCAGTTGCTAATGTCTCACGTTGATCACAGGACAAGTGTCTTGGCATCAGCCCCATTCCCTCTTCAACAGACAGCAACTATAGAGTCACGCCTTCTGCGCTTCCTATGGTGAGAGTGCATCACAGCCAAAAGCTACTCAGTATAGCTAATATTTCTCTTTATGAAATTGTGGCAAGGATATTATAAGACATACAACTTTCTATCCATCTATCCATCTATCTATCGTTTGTTTGCTTTAAAGTTTTAAAGTAACTTTATCTGCTAATTGAATACGACCATTCCTCCAGATTTATTGACTTAAAAAGGGAAACTTGTCTAGAAACAAGCGGAATGATCTTATAATATTCTCACAACAATCTCATAATAAGAACCATTAAAAAAGTATAACATTTCATGCCAAGATGTCATTTTGTGCAGTTTTGACTTTTTTTCATTTTCAGAAACTCTTTGTCAGCTTGCCTGTCAGTGGACTGATGGAAAGCCTGTATATTTTGGTATAAGCCACAAGTCATCAGTCTTAAAGATGTCTTTATTTACATCTACTTAGGTTTTGCAGTTATTACTTTATTATTGTCTTTTCCTTTAATTATGATTTTAAAAAGGCCTCGCAACTCTTTTACTTAGTCAGGCAACAACTACAGACATTAGAAATATTAATGTTATTGAACAAGAATCTCAGTACTGTTGACCATCTGAATGTGTGTGTGTGTGTGTGTTAATAAGTCATGCATGTTGGGATCCATTCTGGAGAAACGTTTGTTTTTGTGGGTTATTTAGCCAGGGATTTTACATAGCGTCCCTTTTTGTAGCCAGTTTATTTGTTTACAATGCTACTTGGATAGACCTGTACTGATCAAGTGGCTGGTGCAAGCATCAGGTAGGGGTGTGAGAATGCTTTAACATTTCATTCATCACAACTCACCCCTCCCCCAGCTCTAGTCTCATAATTAAATAACTGAATACAGTCTCTTTTTTCATTGTGAAGATTGTGTGAACATTGAATTGTTCTCAGACTTACTTTGCTGAATATATTGTGATTGGATCAGATTGACTGTTGAGTTACACCCCTAGAAACTAAGACCCACGTTGGCTATGATGACACTCTGCTATTTCTTTATTAAACAACTGTAGATTGTGTTTGTTCTGAGAGTGTGAAAATCCGTGTTATTTACTTTCACAGTTGTGAGATAAGAAAACAAAACGTCAGGCCTAATTCACACTGTTATACGTTTTCACTCCATCATTACTGAATTCAGAATCACATTAGTGCTCTTTTTTACCTGACAGGATTTCTCAGCAGATCTGTCGGATCTGGATGGCCCAGTGGTTCCGAGGAGGCAAGAGATGGGGGACAGCAGTAGTTCAGACTCTCCAGACTCCCCAGAGTTCGAAAAAATCTCAGGTGTGCTTTTGATCAGGTTCCTAAAGAAAGGCTGTCAAAAACAGACAGAACAAAGAGATTTAAACTGACAATAACATCCTAATTTTAAAGGGTTTTAATTGCAATAAACATTTTAACATGGTCATTATGTAGAGTTCCCAAAATGTGCTCCGGTTTTTCTGAACGTGGTGAAACAAGACAGTCCATCGGACACTCACTCATCGCAAGCAAGTAAGATCCCTTCATCACAACTGACCGTTTATAACTCAGCATGAACTAAATGCTATGTCTTGTTGAGATATTTTTGTTTTGTCCATCCTATAAGAGCATGAACAGAATGTGTATGAAGTGAAAGCGCTGAGGCCAAATTCACTCAATGTTCTTCTGATGGTCTACCTGTTCCTGTGAGTCAAAATTCTTGTATTTTACTTTTTCTGCTATAGGAAAAAAATGATAGATTCATTTTTTTGGATGTTTGATTTTGCTCTGCTCTTGCAGAGTCTGCATTTTACTCCTGTCTTCGTGCTACATGGCCTTCAAAATAATATCTCTGGAACAGAAGTTAACTTCACTGGGCTCCCTGGCTGAATTTTCTCACAATGGGTGAGGCCACAGCGAATCTAAAGGTACTTTTCCACAGGCGTACAGGAACCGCGCTATAGTCAAACTGAGTTTCCAGTGTATCTAAGCCCAGAGGAGCAGAGTTTTTCATTTTTTCTCTGCATTCTTCAGCTGTGTGAACTCAAGTAACTTGAGTTAGTGATGGACTGGTATACTTTCACATTTCTCACAGCATTAAAGATTTGATAGTGTCATAGAAAACTACCACTGAAATTTATCTTCAGCTCAAACAAACAGCCGTGCTTGTACAGTTGTTAGTTTGTATCTCCATTGTTGTTTTTTGCATGGACAGTAAAAAAACAACAGCCTCTTTCCATGTTGTGTTGACATTTCAACCAAGCAGAAAGCAGTGATGAAGTCTCCTCAGCTGCGGCCCGCTTTCAGCGCTGCCGTCGACCAGCTCGGGTTCGGCTCGGGTACGGGCCGCTTTGTAATGGAAAAACATTTGCTCGCGGTTCAGCACGGTTCCTTGTGCCAGTGGAATAGCACCTTAGGTTCAATGCTGATCACTGGAAATTATTTTTTGGTCTTATATTTGAAAGTGAACTTCATTGCTCAGTTTGGACTCTCGTATTTTCACTTTCAGAGAAAAATATCACCAACTTTACCCTGAGGACACTGCTGAGGTCTACTCTGTCATATCAGTGAACCTTGTGAAGTTGGAAAAGGTACATATTTTTAACCATCAGTGTTCTGTTGGATTAAATTCAGGTTCAGTAATGAGTATCAATTAATAGGTCCAGTTCTGAATCCAACGCTAGCTTTTCTTAATCAAACATTAATTGTAACCGACCCTGCTCTTTGGACATACTGGAGTAAAATGAGCTTCTTGAGGAACAGCCAAGAGAGCGTCAGCTCACATGGCATGCCACCAAAAACCTTAGCTTAATTCTTAGGCTTGACTTTGGATGTAGGTACAGTTACAAGTGAAGGTTACAAGGAACTGCCGCAGTACTTTATAGTGAAACTACAACTTATAGGAATGTGTATCCTGAAAAGTGTGTTTCCCAGGTAAGTTTCAGCCCCCCAAAGTATGTGTGAAGGTGTCTGAGTTACACAAGCACCATAATCAGGGCATATGTGCATGTTCTGAAAAATAAATAAAAATCGCAGGTGAATAGAGTAGATGCAGGTTCATAAATGCAACAAAATTGTCCCGTAAGTAACAAGAGGTGCCCTTCAGAGTGACAAGGTTCCCTGAGAGGTACCATTTTTTTCTGAGAAAGCAGAACATCGAGACAATTTTATTAAAATAATTTTAAAAAATCATGGCATTGATTCAATAAAAATAACAATAATAATATATTCTTATTATTAGAAGTAGTAGTAGTATGATTTTTTGGAAGTGTCATTTTCACTGTAATAACAGAGCAGCCTTGAGAAAAAGGTCTTTCTTTGCTCTCCAGATTCAGAGAAACCTACAGAAACTACTGGAGGAAACCTAATGTTTTAAAAGGTAAACTATTGCTCCTCAGCTGGAGATTATGCAAAGAGAGCCCAGACGTCATGGACAGACCCACAGAAGACAAAATGAGCTACAGCCACTGCATTCCTGTCTTTCAGCTCAGAGGCAAAGAGAGGAAAAGAAGTTTGTTTCACCCTTAGACACACAAAACAGTGTGAAGAAACTCTTCAAGACCTCGTTTGTCCTTTTTCATAAAACTGAGTCGCTGCTAGTGGCTGCATAATGCAAACACAAGAGCTCGGTTATTGAGAGCCCGATTAATTATTGATATTAGTAATGAAGTAATCATGAAATAAAGATTAGCCTGTCCGGTGTTTTCTTTTGGTGCTAAAGTCAGGAATGTGTGCCGGTTGTTGCTGAATTGTTCTGACAACTGCGTTGCCTGTGTTTGAGCCTGGGGAAGTGTGTGGTTGGTTGGAATCATGCAAATGTCATGTATCTTCACAGCACGGATGGTAATGAGTCACTTTTGGACATGTGCCTTAAGTTAAAATAAATCTATTCATGTGAGTTGTTATAAATGTGTTATAAATGTATTATAAATGCATCTGCATGAGTTTTTTTCACAGTTCTTTAGTACAGGCTGACATTATTGCCCTGGCATGTCTGGAGTGTGTGGGTGTGGCGTGAAGGCCCAGCCAATGATGACGCGGTTTCTTCCTCGTGATGCCGCTGACGTGGTGCATATGGGTTTCCAAAGCAGCATTTGATCATCTGTGGCTTTTATTGTGAGATTAAAAAACTTCAGCTGAGTTTGAAATAGAGATGTTAATAGAAATAGAGTATCTTTACACTCTTCTGAGTGTTCCTGTTCTTCTGTGGTTACAGATTAAAGTAATTTGACCATTATTGTCACTTAAAATCTGACTGTGCATTTTTATATCATAACGTATTTTTCAGTGCTTAGACGTGTTTAGGTCAACCCAAAAATGCAAAGAACATTTATTAAAGTGTTATTATTTGTATGGTTGTTATTTCAATGCTGTACAGATTGCAGTCAACATAGAAGTTTTTACTGAAGAAGTAGAAATCACATACTCATAATTTGAAATTCTCAAACATTCATCCATGAACATTTTGGTAAAATTAAGAGAAGAGCAAAAGATGTAAAAAAAAAAAACCCAAATGAAATAAATCAATCGATCAAACAAAAATAACCAAATAACAGGGAGCTATTTTGAATGTGTCAAATAAACTTTGTGTTCCATGTTCTTTAAAAATGTCTTTTCAACGATCTGTAGTACAAAGAGACCAGGTTCAATATAATCTACAAGCTCAGCCCACTTTGACAAAATACTTGCAGAATCTCTCCATCTGAGAAAATGTAATTCTCATCGTAAAAAATTTATATATTTTGCTACATCTAGAAAATCTTGTATAGTAGGTCATTTATGCTGCAACCCCTTTTGTTTTACACCAAGTAGTGTAAAATTTAAAAGATCAGAAGAATGTGAAACATCTCAAATCTGACAGATGTAGCCTGGGATTTTAACGTTAAATGTCAAATTTAATACCTCTTCAGATTAAATGTGGCATATTTAAACAGCCAGGGATGCAGGCTAACGCATGTGAGGGCTTTCAGTCTGAGACTCACAGCGTCCTCTAGTGGACACATCTGGTTTTAATGTTTAATTAAAGTCATGTGTGAACACTGCAAAGCACACAGTGAAGCAGGGGGCTGCCACCAACTAAGGGCGCCCAGGGAGCAGTGTTCAGTGTTCAGTTCAGTGGTGTCACTAGCAGTGTTGGGATTTGAACCCACAACTATCTGATTGCACTGGCAACTCCCTAACCACTAGGCCACCTGCTGCCCCAATATATTTCATGTGAGAAACAGTTCTGTTACCCTTTTTCGATCAGAACTGTTTACTTGAGTTGTACTACAGGAGTTTTTGTCACAGTGTTTCTATAATATTGGTAATATAATAAATAAAGCTGCAAAAAAGATTGCATCCCATATTCAAGACTGTTTTTTGTCACAGGTTATGCACTAAAACCTTAGTCGTTCCTGGACAGACTGAAGGTGTGAGAAGTCTGGAGGGGTCAGAGGCTGGGCATGTCTCTGTTAAGGATCGTAATCCAGACACTCCTCCTGAGTCTCTCAGTTTTGGCTTTCATGTTGAACAACAGGTTGAACAAACTTAAATTTTTTTTAGACCATGGAACGGGATCAACTGATAAATTGTGTTTTAATCCAAATCTTTTTGCTCTATAATAAATCATAAACAAGAAACAAGTACTTTATTTAATCAGATCCAGTCAAATCCAGCACATATTAACAGCCACGACTGGCTATTTGATCACTAACCAAGCTTTTGAAGTTTTTCAGTGTCATAGTCACACATTTACGGCATTTATCAGACGCTTTTATCCAAAGCGACTTCCATTCTCTAACTACAGGGGGCAGTCTCCCTGGAGCAACTTGGG
>JBBJLS010000001.1:20349710-20361565 GCA_037577275.1 Bryconaethiops microstoma
ATTACTTCAGTCACGTCTTCTCCGTCGTACCGTGTATTCTCCGTACGACATCATGTACCGAACCGTGACCCATGTACTGTGACTGTTCGGTACCAATACATGTACCGTTACAGCCCTATTTCGAAGTCAAAATTTTGTCTGTGCTCTTGTCCATTTTCATTCATATCAGTACAGGGGGTCCACGGGTTATGACATAGGACGTTTAGAGTTCACGACGCTCACCCCCGTAACTAGTTTGGTTGCGCGTGATGGAAGAATAAGCAGAATACGGTAATGCGGTGTATGAGTGAGGGAGTTGACGTCCCCCAGTTTGCTAACCTACACCACTTTGGGCTGTTAAAAGCGCAAGTGTTTTTACACTTATTTTTTTGGTCATTTTTTTCTGTTACTACAGTACAGTGTACAAGTTCAGTATATTTATGTCCTTTTCCATTTTCTGTGTTTTATGTTCTAGATCAGGGGTGTCAAGGTCCGGTCCTGGAGGCCCGCTGTCCAGCACAGTTTGGTGGTTCTCCTCCTCAAACACATTCACTAAGCCTGACAATTAACTGGTGAGGTGAACTAGGTGTTTCTGAGTAGGGAAATCACCAAAACGTGCTGGACCACGGCCCTCCAGGACTGGAGTTCGACACCGTGATGTGTTAGGATAGGTAAGTGACTTAGGCTAGGGTGTGTTTCAGCTTACACCAAAATTTGTGTTACATCACTGTCGTAGGAATGGGTCTGTGTTGTAACTCGAGGACTCTCTGTATGTTATTTAACATTAAAAAAAAATCTCACAAGCAAGTCTGCTTGATACTATTTTAACATCTTACGTTATGGTAAGGAACTGTTAATACATGTATGAGTATGTAGGCTTTTTGTCCATTATTTCTCAGTTTTCTTTGGCCTTGTCAAAGCTCTTCCTCAGAGCCTGTTCTTATCCAGTTGCTGCTGAGGAGCTGGCTCAGGCAGTCCTATGATTCAGAGTTGCTGACCATAATCTATGCATATGTTCCTGGCCCTGTTTTGGCAGTCAGCAGACATTATCACAGCTGGGGAAACTCTTTTTTTTCCATCCATTACTGGGCAGCTGAAAAGAAAAACAAAGCTTCCTTCTTTGTCATTCATATTGTGGTTATGATAATTAGAATGTGAATGTGCCAATGACATTTTATGGTATTATTCACATTGTAAGTGGTTGAATGATAAAGGTTTCGCATGCAGAACTGTCATAAACGGCTAGTTCAAAAGAGCATGTGAGTGAAATGGGGAAAGAACAGCTTAAATTTTTTTCAGAAGGGGTTGGGGGGCACTTTTAATTGTGTGCGATTGTCTTCAAGTGGGAAAAACATTGTACCAGTCAATGTAGATTTTTGACTTTTGTCTGTGAAAAAGGTTTTGGATAACCTTATGGCTAGCCTGAAAAACATTTTAAAGGTTTTGAACATCTGTCAAAATGCCAGCCCTACCAATCTGTAGTGTGTTTTTACTTCACATGTTTTTTTTCCCGCTTGCACACATGAATGAAACGTAACCTCCATAGAGTTCCATTCAAAACACTCTTTTACACTGCTTTTTTTTTTTTTTTGCATTTTAGACTTTTTAAATGATAAATTCCAGAAATATGATGGTCTTTGTGGCCTAGTAGTTGCAGAGCAGCCTGTGGTGTATATAGGGTTCTCAGGAACTAAGAGTAAAAACTTATTAGATCTGCTTTTTGTGCAGTTTTAAACCTGTGATAAAATTGTTTAATAATAAAAAGGGAGAGAAAGAGTTATTTGGAGTTGGAGGCAGTGTGGATAACCCACATGAACACGGTTCAGATCTAAAAATGAATAAATAAATTGCTGCATCACGTGCTTCTGGAGACCTGTAGTTCAATTCTTCAGACAATGTTAATAATTACTTGTCCAGATAAACTTTAAAACAACATTCAAACCTTTCACTAGTGACTATCCTTTAATGGGGAATTCCAGTCATTCTGAGTACAGTAAGAACTGAACTAATAATTCTTTGCTGAAACCCCCGCACTAACACAGAAACTGCAGGTATCCTCTGCATTTTTTAAAAAACTTTTGTGCTGGGTTGCTAAGCACCGCGCCCAAACATAAACCCAGCACGAGATGAGGGGGCGTGGCGGATGAGGCCCAGACGTCACAGCTTTTTTGTCGCAGTATATACTAAATTATTAAGAAAAATATAATTTACTAAATTTGCAACATAAATTTTAACACAAATTCAGCCACATTTCCATATAAAAAATAACTACAGACGTCTTGGGATGGTGAAATACCACCGTACTCAGAGGCGGGAAGTTTGAAAGTAGCCAATCGGAGAACACCCTTTGACGCAGCGGCAGTCCAGAATTTCCCCCATGGAGTGTCTCGAGTGTTCTCATGTTTTTCGTTTTGTTCTTCTTAAAGCCCTGTATTTTTATTTCAGTAAATTAAATGAATTTATTACTGTATTTACCTGCTTATACCAAAGAAAACGCTCGTGCATGTATTACAGTTCATTCTATACAGGGGTAATACTGATATTTTACGTTCTAGCACTGTGGGAGGTCAGTGTAAACTGTACACTAGGAATACGGGTTTACCTTTACATTTTCTTTAAGCGTAGTGTATAAGCTCAGTTTAAAATGAAATTAAAATGTTTTGGGAGCGTATTTGTGGGCATGTTTAGGGTTTGCACTATAAAAATAGGCTTTTATTTATTATTTTTTTTAAACCACATCACAACGTGGTTTTTCACTCTTGGAACCTAATGGGGTTTACTGTATTTTGATATGAAATAGTGCATGAGTTTCTTTACAATGACTGTGACAGAAGCCAGGGATCATCTGTTTGATTTATTATACAAAACTACCAGTGTATTTGTCTCTTCTGAGTTTGTCATCTGGTGTTGGTTATGCTAGAATAGTGGTCAGTCTGGAAAAAACAATTCCTTTGAAAACTGTTTGTCCTTGCAACGCCCTGCATGTACTTAACAGGCTTTTAAAAAAGCATTTTATTCCCAAACCTTTCAAAAGTATCGTATTAGGTCTTTAGTATCAGACCAACCATTTCATTTAATAACTTTTTGTGAGGTAGCTTTTAAAGGCATTTCACTCTTCAGATGTCTGGTTCCTTTTATCACCACTGTGAACAATTCTTGAAGTTTTTCATAATTTCTTGTGAAGCATCTCTCATCAGACCACTGTGAATGACCATGTAATTATGCAGAAATTGTTGGAATTCCCCTTTTTGCTATCTATTTATCTCATTGAGTTCAATGCCTCTGATGTGTTTGGAGATCAGAATACGTTGTGTCCCCTCATTTCTCTCCTGCTGGACTTTCATTTTCTTTTTGATGCATGAGTCTAAACCACCCACCATTCAATGTGTTTTCCAGTTAGTGCTCATTTTGTTCTCATTATTTCCCAATGAGCGTTGGCTGAATTTGTATTCAAGTGAAGAACTAACTGACCAAGAGCGTACAGATGGCAGAACTGACTGTTGAGTAATTAATAATGACACTAATAAAGAGCTGTTTCATTTACTGGCACGCGATATAGAGCTGGTAATTGCCATGCATGCCAAAATGGGCAATAAAGTTGTCTTAGTCATGTATCATTTCTGCCATAAAGTTGAGGCAAAAATAATGTACAATGAAGTGATAGTCAGCATGACATTACTTTTCCTTGGTCATCAGTGATTTTGACTTTGGATGTCATGGAATAGTGTCTACTGCCTTAACTGAAAATCTTAAATGGAAAACAGCTTCTCTATTACACATTGGTTTACAAGAATCCATTGTTTCCCCTTGAAAGTCTTAAGACCTGTATAGGGGTCAGCTTTTCACATACTCGCTCTCAAAATGTACATTTTGGGTTCAATTACTGAATAATTCATAGTGGTTGATGAATAAATGTTCTAAAATGTTCTAAAAATTACTAATGTGCTTGAAATATAAAGGAGTTTAAAACAGCCACACTCATACTGCTGTTATTGCTGTTTTTCATTCATTTGCATTCTTTCCCCATTGTCATCTTGTCATTTGTCTTTGTTTTGTCCGCTGTTTGTGATGTGCTGTGTTGCATTTCTCCATTGGGGGTGTGGGGCAGAAGTGCTGGTACAGAAGAGTGAATGTGCAGTGGCTGAAGGAACCCCTGAGTCCTGTGGTAAGATCTTCCTGCTTCTGCTGGTCCCGGTGCTCCTCTGTCTTTACCCTTTCCTCTCTTTCCAAGCTTGCCACTGTTAGCCACATCTGTCTGAAGAGATTTGTCCGCAAATTACAGCTCAACCTTTCCATTCAGTTTTTCATTTTTGCTTCAATTTAGCTTGAATAGCTTAACCATGGTGCTAACAGGTTAATTTCTAAATCCATCTTGGAACACAGGCTAGTTATGGTCCACGTGTGCTAATGATACAGATTGATTTTATTTTCGAGCCTCCAATGCATCATACTGGCAAACTTTCTTTTTTTTTTGTTGTTGTTTTTTTTTTTGTTTGTTTTATCTTAACTTTAGAAACAAAAGCCTTTTCCTTAAAGTGTAAAATTGTTGACAAGAATCTTTACAGCTGCCCCTGCCACTGGAGTTGGTGCTAGAATTGCTTATTAAGAGAGTTGGGAGCGGTATATTTATTTTCTCCATTCATGCTGCTCTATCATTGGTTTAAATTGTATAAACAGCATTCACAGGCACATAGGACACTGTAGTTTAGGCTGAAGTGTTTTGCAGATCTCAAATCATAATCAAAAATTAGTGCGAAGAGTGTGTTGGCAAAAGAAAAAACACTAAAATGTGAAGGCCAGGGGGACTGAAAAGTTAAGTAATATAGTTGTTAGTATTTTATTTCCTGGTTTTGCTGGTGAGAGTGGGGAAAATCAGCTGTGCTGGAGACTTGCCCATCATGACAGCAGCTTGCCACCCATGATTTAGGTTAAAAATAACTAGAACATTTCAATATTCTTTATAAATAAGAAGGCTTATTCATTTGTTAAATATTGACATTGTGACTATTGTTTATTATTATTATTATTATTATTATTATTATTATTATTATTAGCTAATCTAAGAGGTCCTGAGCGATCTGGCAACCCTAAACAATTTTTCTGAGACTTGAAGTTTGAAGTGTTGAGCAATGCAGAAGATTAGAGGGAACAGCATCTTTTTACTCTGAGAAACATATACAGTGGAGACTGTGGTAGCTTGCAATCTTCTACCCATTTTAAAATGTTATGAAAATGGGATCTTGGCAGTAAGCACTTACTACTTTAAATACTAACGTTATGGAACTGTGTTTTCAAAACATTTGTTACTTTTACATTCATGGCATTTAGCCGACGCTTTTATCCAAAGCGACTTCCATTCCCTAACTACAGGGGGCAGTCTCCCTGGAGCAACTTGCTCAGGCACCCAGTTTACTACCCACTAGGCCTCCACCTCCTGAAATGACAAAATAAACACCCTTGGTACTTTTCTTACTGCAATCGTTAATACATTAGTAGTTACACCGGTCAGCCTTAAAATTAAAACCACCTGCTGAAGATTATGTAAGTCCCCCTTGAGACACCAAAATGACCCTTCAGGACCACAAGACCTCTGAAGGTGTGTTGTAGTATCTGGCAACAGGACGTTAGCAGCAGATGTAAGTTATCAGGTAGGGCCTTCACTATTCTAGTTCTTCAGTACATCCTATAGCTGTTCGAGTTGATTTAGATGTGGAGATTCAGGAGGCCATTTCAACACCTTGTTCAGGAATTGTTTGAGGACCAAGACAATGAGTTCAGTGTTTGTGGAGTGGCATGACGCATTATCCTGCTGAAAGAGACCATTCGCATTAGGGAATACTGTTGCCACAAAGAGGTGGACTTGGTTTGCAGCATAGTTTAGGTAGGTGGTACATGTCAAAGTGATATCTACATGAATGGAAGGATACAGAGCGTTACACTGCCTCCGCTGGCTTGTTGGTACATCCTGGTACCATCTCTTCCCCTGGGTAGCAACACGTGCACCCTGCGGTTGACATGATGTAAGAGAAAACTTTGATTTACTGGCCAAAATGCGCGTACTCCCCATGTACATTTTCATGGCTGCCTGAGACTTCTACACAGTACTGTATATTGCATATGCAATTCTGTACTAATCATCACACTCTTAGTAGACTGAATAAAAGATCTTTATTCGGCAAAAAATACAAATGTGGTAAAAAAAAAAAAATATGATAACTTGTAGTTTAGGGGCATTCTACACCCTCAGTTGACCTACAGCGGTCAAAAGTGTGAATTAAAGATTTACCTTAGATTAACAACTTGAATTGCATAACCACAGTTTAAAACTTGCTTAAAGCATCTTACGTATGGACTAAAGACTTAGGTTAACAGTGTTTTTGCAGGCTTTTCATTTGGAGATTTTGTTGTATGGTTTTGAGTGACATTTGAATCTCAGTTTATGTAGTGTACTTATTTTCAGAATATTCTGTACTGACCTTACCACCATGTGTACAAACAGCTCATGAATTCCTTTCGCTGTTATCAGTATTTATAATTGGATCGTTATCCAAGTTTGTAATTGGATTTGTTTGACTAAAACTGATGTGTTAATTTCAAATTCCAGTTAATGGGTCTGTGTGGCACACTTTTTATGCTTGTGCCATTTGAGTTCATGGATACATTGTTTTAGTATCCTTTTTCGATTCGGTGCATTTCAGTTGAGCGATACTTCTGATATTACAGCCTTTTCTGTTTGCAGCAAAAGTTATGAAAATGCACTTCACATAAGCAATAGCAGGCTTGCAGTGAAGCCTCCCAGTCTTTCATAGTATGAAGTTTGATTCTCCACCACTTTCATGATCAAGGTTTCCTTGCTGTTTAACTCTCTCTCTCCCCCTCCCCTCTCTCTTTCTTTCTCTATCTCTCTCTCCCTCTCCCTCTCTCCTGCTCCCTCTCTCTCTCTGTCTCTCTCTCTCTCTCTCTCTCTCACACACATGCTGTCTTTCTCCTCTCTTTATGAATCACTCTCACTCTCAGGACTGGTTCAGAGATGTGTGATCATTCAGAAAGATGATAGCGGCTTTGGGTTAACTGTGAGTGGAGACAATCCTGTGTTTGTGCAACTCGTCAAAGAAGGTAGGTGACCACCTTTCTTCTTTCTCTCTTTCCTCTCTCCTTCTCCCCCTGTCTGACTCTCTCGGTCTCTCTCTCTCTCTGTCTCTCTCTCTGTCTCTCTCTCTCTCTCTCTCTCTCTCTCTCTCTCTCTCTCTCTGTCTGTCTGTCTCTCTTTTTCTCCCTCTCTGTCTGTCTGTCTCTCACCCATCCCCACTGCATTGGTTAAGGGGATTGCCGTGTTTGTCTCTTGCGGCTGAACTGCACTGTACCCTCAGCACTGCAGCTCTGGGGCTGAAGGCTGATGTGGCTTGGCAGCAGGTCAGCACAGGAGCTGATGTGTTGTGAGCACTGCCAATTAGAGGAGTCAGAGAAAACCCAGCGCAGGGGGAGCAAAAGCAAAGCAATCGAGTGCAGTGGAAGATCTTTAGCCCTAGTGCCATGACAGCCAGCATTAACATGCTTTTTCCAAATCCATTCAATACTTAGACTTTCTCTTTATGTAACATGGCACACGGAGCACAGGGTCATATTGATTGTTGTCCCAGCCACTTTGGAACCACTTTAGGGGAGGGGAGGAAGGGAGTATTGTGATCCATTTTATTTCCTGTTATGATACAGGTGTTGTTTAACATTCACATGATACATGTTTGACACAGTGTTGTGTTCCCGATGCGGCAGGGAGCAGGAATTTGTGTGTGTGTGTTTCTCTTTAATGACACACTCTAATCCTTCTCCCTGTAATGTTGTTCTCAGTGTTATCCCATAATCAGCAGTCTTTGGAGGGTGGAGCTTTGAGCCGCTCCTGCTCTTAACCCCTCATTGGGAATGTGATGTCCCTTTCCATCTCATTTAAGAACAGGGCCTTCACTGATGTGATTACATTTCACAAAAGTATTTTTGTCAGTGGCAAAGAAATGTAATTGTGAAATCTGTGACCGACTCTCCTCTCCGTTTTAGATGGTGCTGCTATGCGTGCAGGGGTTCAGACTGGGGACAGGATCATTAAGGTAAGTGTATGATAGGATGCAACTGTTAAAGTCGCCACCTGCTGGCCACAACTTTGCATGGCACATTTCCTGTGAAGTTATGTGTTTATGGCTGCTGGATGTCGGATAAGCGGAGCCGTTATCGTCAGTGACACTGTTAGCATTTGTGGACAATTTCTGAATGGAATTTTAATGTTTGGTAGTGATGGTGTATCCCAAGGTGTTTAGATGTTGTTCATGTAATTAATCTTTGTGTATGTGCTCATGAAAGCATGATATTTGACAGCCAGCTAGCCATGTGTTAATGCTTATTAGAGAATTAATCTGTATTTTCTGAAAAATTAACTGGAAAATTGTTGTGTGATTTTATCTGATTGATGCCACATATGGTTTCAAAGGGAAAAATCTGCCCTGAACAGGACTCGCCTCAACAGGCTGTCTTTGAGTGATCAGAAGCTCAGCATTGACCTTTCCAAGAGCTGTTTATGAACGTAACCTTTATTGGAGCAGGTTAGGCAGGCAGCCTGAGTTGCCACAGTGATGAAGAGTGATCTATTGTCATAAGACAGAAAATCCAGCATTTGATTGAACTAAGCTTGAATTTAGTTGGCCAAGCAATGAATTTGGCTTTGTGAACTATACCCCATGTCTTTTTCCTCTCCATTTTAGGTTAACGGAACCTTGGTGACACACTCTAACCACGTTGAAGTAGTGAAGTTAATCAAATGTGAGGTTAAGGTTTTTTTGGGGGGGTTTTTTGGTGTTCTGAAATTTGTAGTCGCTCAATGAATTTCTAAAGCAGCAGCCTAGTGATATGCACTTATACTAAGTCTTGTCTCCCAATAGCGGGCTCCTATGTGGCCCTCACAGTACTGGGACGGCCTCCTGGGTTGCCCCAGATCCCTCTCTCTGAGGTTGATTTGAATCTAGCGCCCGTAGATGGCCATGGAGCATCCTCAGGTTTGCCTCCTCACTCCCAGAGCATGGGCGACCGAGAGTATAAGGCCACAAAGCGATCATCATCTCCACTAACAGCATGGGTAAGGACACAATCTGCTGAAATTATTTAAAGTTTTTTTTTTTGTTGTTTTGTTTTTTTTCTGTTCCTCCCTAAACAATCACCCCTTCACCCCTCTCATCATCTCCTGCCTGTTGGCTTGTTTACCTATTGCCTAAACCTGAATGCCTTTTCGTGTCCATCAGGAGGAGAATAACATTGTACACAACTTAAAAGCAGACATCTTGCTGAGGATGCTGGCTAAGGAGCGTCAGGAGTTACAGGTTAGCATGCCACCGTTGATTGGAGTCCAATTTGGGCTTGGAACTATTGTGGAAAAACTGGTAAATATGGTATAGCTGCAGATCAGTGTCTGTCGTTTGCCAGACTCCTTGTGAGTTCACAAAGCATTTGATAAAGGTATGTATTACTGATTTGACTTGCACATTTAGTTGAGATGGCTCATTGGGCTCTTGTTATAGATCCTAAACTCTAAGGAAACCATGTAGGCTAAGTATGTTGGAACATAACATACAATTTGGCACATTTTTAGTATTTAATGAATTTCTAACCTTTTTTGTAGGAGATGAAGGAGGAATACAGCAGGAATCCCATGCCTAAACTACTGAGGGACATCCAGGAAGCCAAAAAACACATCTCACAACTGCAGGGCCAGCTCACCAAAACGACACAGGTACCAAGTTTCCCACAGTTCCTGCAAAATTTCACATATTACCTTCCCACAATACTGATGATCTGTCTGCATACTGGCATTTGGACAAACTTTGTAGGTATTATCTACCTATTGACTGTGAAAATATTTTCCAGGATGGCCAGTATATGGGGGACAGTGAAGATGGTGGTGTGGTGGACAGTGACCAGGCCAACTCAGATGGGTTCTGGAACTCTGTAAGTCCATGCTACGCTATCCTGGAAGGGTTAGCTTTTGGGAATGTGTGGTCTATCTTTTAACAATAATCCACTCATTCAAGATCCTACACCCTGCAGTTTTTTGTTTTATTTGTGCTCTAACACACCTGACCGAGTACATGAGATTTTCATGTATTAATAAGCTGAGTCAGCTATGTTAGAGTTGAGAAAACGCAAAAACTTCTTTCCAACAAGATGCTTGGTTAAAGGTACAAGGTGTAGGTAAAGTAAAACCAGCAACGCTTTTCAACAGGAAAGCTCCAAACTTCATTAAACTAGCACATTTTGGCACACAGGCCTTCACCAGCATGAGTCCAGCCTGGTTTAAACACACAATTAAACAGGAACCATTGTATAAAATGGACCCATTAAAATAAATAAATAAATACCCATAGCCTTGCATCACTATCCAATTAAAACAGAAATTAGACAATAACCAGGCAATAGGTGGCTCATGCATTGCTATCCTTTTTATTTCAAAATCAGTGAATATGCAGACATCATCTTCATAAAGCTGCACCAGTCACAAGCGGCTCGTAGGATCTCTTTCAATAAAAAATTCCCATTCATCCATGAATAAAGGGAATAATGGCTTAAGGTAAATAATAAATAAATAAAATCCTAAAAGCTTTCCACATTTTCATAATGTATTCTAAATTTCCTCCTCAATCTATAGGCTGAATTTGCTCTAAATCCTAGAAAGAAAAGAAGGAAATAGGATAGTCAGATGGCCTGATATAACTTGCTACAGTATTAGTTTTGTCATAAACACAAAAATGTGCACAGGGTGGGGTACGCAGTACTGGAATTAAGAGCCACGGCTGTAAGTTTTCTTTCTGTTTTTAGCGTGAGTATGCTTAAGCGTGATTCTTGCTGGTTCACAGGTCCTACGCAGCTACCACCCAGCCTCTCCGGAGAGCTTTTGTCAAAGAGACTCAAGCAGCCCAAAGAGCACACCGCGGGACAGCCTCAACTCCTGTCCTTCCCCTGAGACGGAGGACACCACAGACCTGGTCAGACATTAAAACTCTAACAGTTATAACATGGAAAGTGATCACAGTCTGACATAAGATAAGATGGAAAGACGTTTCTTTTATCCCAAGGGAAATTCTTGTCATTAATAGGCTCAGTGCAACAAGAAAAAATAATAGATGATAAGACAATAAAAAGAAAAAGAAAATAAACAGTGCAACACAATGACAAGAACATTACTGTTTGTAAAGATTTAGTTTATCAGTAGATCAGTAGTGCAGAATGGATTATGAAAGTGGCTTAGTGTTAAAAATGAATGCAATAAAATGAAAGATGAAAATAGCAGCAGATGAAAATAGCAACGGATGACATGGTAATGAGGTTAACATTCCATAACATTCAGTCATTTCACAGATTAAGTTGCATATTGCACAAATCTGATTCAGAACAGAATAATGACTTAAAAACTTAAGGTTCTCATAGCTCTCATAACTTCTTTTCACAGGACTCCCACCTCCATTCCAATGTGGGGACAACTCCCTTCCGCCTGGTTTCTCAGATCATTGGAGCTGAGGACGACTACTTTGACTCAGAGCAGGAGCAGGTTTGGATCTCCTTCCGGTCTGTGTGGATCTTCTGCTCAAAGTTTTGCTCTTCCTCTAGGTTGCTCTGCCTCCCTAGGTTCTGTGCTTTTATTGAATGCAAGCAACAGTAAAAGAAATGTTAAGGTTTATCAGGAACTGCATTACTTTATATTCATCTTCACCAGTGCTTAAGTTTTCACTAGGTTAATTGGCTTCCAGCATAATACTGGCCATTAGCTAGATTCCAGACATTCACAGTTGAACATTTATTTATTTATATATATATATATGTGTGTGTGTGTGTGTGTATGT
>JBBJLS010000001.1:20379235-20400990 GCA_037577275.1 Bryconaethiops microstoma
GCTGCCCCCTGCTTCACTTGGTGAATGGGTTAAATGCAGAGGAAGAATTTCGTGCTGTTCACGCTGTGGTGTGTTCACGTATGACCGAATGATCACTTTCACAACTGCAAACTTGTTATATTTAATACAGTAAATATTAATCTACTTATTTATTTTTTAGTGGCGAAAGAGAAAACATTGAGGTTGGGAAATTCAGTAAAGGCCCAGATCATACATCATCTGGAAGCATTCAGGCCTCAGGTAACTGTTGCTTCATATATTTGTGTTTATGGTGCTGATCCTCAGTTTTCTCATTTACAATCATTGCTTCTGGCTTGTGCTTTCAGATAAAGGCTGTGGCAAGACGACTTTTGCCCTTCACAACTCCAGACCCACTTCTAATACTGAGGAAGAAGAGCAGGGTCATGACACTGGCCAGGAAGAAGGTTCTTATCTAGACTCAGTGCTGTTGGATGGCCATGACGCAGACACTTTGTCCTCTTCCTGCAGGGCTGAGGAGGCCCTCAAAATCTGTGAGTGGCATGAAACAACACTTTTGGCCACCCACTCTTTTTTTATTAACAATGTAAAATGCTGAACCCTGCACACAACAAAATGTTGAGTGCAAGCACAGCTCCAGATGGATCCAGAACAAAGCACAAGCCTCAAACTCGAGATGCAGAGTGCTCTAAGGATGCATGGGAATAGCAAAGTACTTTGCAGTGTCTTATCTTGAACATGTTAGTATTATTCATGTGTGTCTTGTGATCTGCTCTCTTAGTGGCTGCACTGAAACAAGTGCTAGTGACCCAGCTGATGACCCAGGATGATGGGGAACGGTTGGCCCGACCGCCCGGAGGTCGTCTCCTCAGGACCACGTCTCTGCGCACACCCGTGGAACACAGCTCAGGCCGTTCAGCCTGCAGGGCACAGGATGCTGCTTCAGGTGACACTGGTTTTTACGAGGGCTCAGAGGACTACGGTGAGTGGGCGCTACTAACACTTTTTTTGAAAAGTGCAAACCCTCATCAAATTGTGATCCATGGAAATAAAGAAACAACAGTAGCTCACTTTCTGTCTTGGAGCATAGTTAAATATATAGGTAGGAATATATAGATAGGAATTTTAATGATAACACTGTTCAGGAAAGGAGTGTGGATTCAAATTTAAGAGACAGAGGCAGAGACATGAGATACATTTACAAATAGGCAGTCCATTCCCAAAAACGTCTGTTTGAATGCGTCTGTGATTTCCAACTCAAAGCTTCCTTCATGTTCATTTTCTCTCGTTATTTGTATTATGAAAATGCTCATTATTAGCAATATGAAAGCAAATCCAAAGCATCTTTACTTTAGGAAATATGAAATAGGAAATTTCACTCCTCTTCTCAGGATCTTTAGGTTTACCACAAGCAAAGCTGCACTATGATCATTTATCAGATGTGCTGGTGTTTACCTAATCACAGTTTTATAGGTCAGTCGGTCTTTAAGGGTGGGTTTTAGTGAATGTGTGGGCGGGGTTAAGGGCAGTCTAAGCAGCGACTGAAGCCTTCCTCAGCCAGTCATTGTGCTTATAGAACAAACTTGTGGAAGACTTGGTAAAATTAAGTGCTCTTTAATCAGGTTCCTCATAGGTGAGAATAATTTGCCACTTTTCCTCAAGTGCAGCTTCATACACGCCTAGATCGCCAGCCCTGCCTGCCCTGTGAATGGCGTATTAAGGATGGCTGTTTATACTCTTTAGCAAGGTATTCAACAGTTTTATCTATAAAAAAGGTCTGTGTGTCTGTCTGCGTGTCTGTCTGCGTGTCTGTCTGCGTGTGTGTCTGCGTGTGTGTCTGCGTGTGTGTCTGCGTGTGTGTCTGTGTCTGTTTGTGTGTATGTGTATGACACAGCAGGTTATATGGTGCTGGAGGGCTACGGTGGTTCTGGGGAGAGCAGTACTGATGACGATGTGCGGGTTGGAGGGATGGACCTGGGTTTGTCCCGTGGCTGTGCTGCTGACTCAGGCATCAGCCTCAGGTTTTCTTCGGCCTCTGTGGAAAGCACGTGCCGCATCAGTCGGCAGGTCCTCACACACCTACGCTCCCTGCAGGCCAACCTCAACCACCTCAAGGTTTGTCCACACACACAGCAGCTCTGCCTTAAGATGAAAGGAAAACTGAGAAGCATTGAGAAGGGTTTTAATTCTGGGCTGATTTTTCAGGAGGTGGAGAGCAGGTATTACAGCCTGTTACGGCGAAGGCAAGCAGACATTGGCGAGAACAGAGGTACAGTACATTAAATTTAACACAAACATTCACATGTGGGAATACAGTAATATTGGTCAAGACTATGCTTGTGAAATCGTGGGCAGCGTACAGTCATCTAATCACACTCCGTTGCCACCACTGTTTGCAATTAGCATCTTGAGGGTTGTTGTAGAAGACAGTAATAACCTTTGTCTTTTGTTCACATGAAAGTAATTTACACGTTTAACTAGACATTCAGTGCAGCATCTGTTTAATAATCATGGAAAAAACGAGCTGCTACAGAATGAGGGCAAGACAGCAAGTTTACATTGATGTGGACATGGATTACACATTAAAAGAAAAAAGAAAGTAAAGATTATGGAACAAATATTACTTTTGTATGCTTTAGAGCAATGGAGAGTGTATTCCGATGTATTTTTAACACTTAGGTTCACGTTACAATATGGGTTTACAGTTTACAATGACATGTTCACAGGTAATGGTTTTTGTTACTATGTGATTATGATTTCTCATTTAATGTTTCATTTATCCTTCTTCATCTCCACCCCAGATAAAAAATAGTGCTGTGGAAGTTCCTTGGCTCCATTATAACTGAGGGCACGTCACCAGACTGTGCTGTGCTCCACTCTGCCCCCAGTCCGCCCTGCTAGCCTCTCAGCACCTCTGCCCAACAGAGAGAGAGATTATAGAAAGAAAGAGAGAATAATGAAGTGAAAGAGGAGGTCTTTTGGAACCCTCTGTCTGCGCAAGACTATCAGAGAATATGGACGGTTCTCTCTCAGCCTTTCTTGTCCCTGAAGCATGTCCTTAGTCTAGCCAGGATGGGCTGTCTAGTTCTACCCTTTTCAGCAGCCCTAGCCAGACAAAAGCGAAACGATGCCAAAATATACAAGTACACACACACACACACACACACACACACACACACACACACACACACACGTGTGTGTATAACTCAAGACAAGATGACAGAAAAGATTTTTAAGTAATGCTGTAAGGTTTTTTTGTTTGTTTTTAAATATTGGATGTATTTATTTTATTTCTTTCCAAAGTTGCTTGCATGCTTTTTATGGACCAAGCTCCTAGGTTGTTGCATCTCTCAGCTTAACTAAATGGCTTGAGCATGTCAAGACTTTGCCAGGAACAGGGGCTTGGGTTTAACTCGGTGGGGCCTGTGCGTGGTGGGCAAATCCACAGCAGAAATCCTGTCCTCTCCCTGCCAGCTGGCCCCTTTGCACAGAATCTGCACAGAACTCATCTTTCTTCTTCCTCCTTCACGAGAGGACAACCAGAGCTCCAGCTGAGAAGATGAAAAGAGCATGAACCCCCGAACACTCCTGATGCGCAGCACAGTGTAATAACTGCTGGACAAGCAGAATATATAACCATTGAGTTGGCTAGTGATGCAAAACGTGGAAATAAAGAAGCAATGAAACCCTTCTTCTGTAATTAGCAGTTGACTTCTTCTTTTATGCAGTTTGGGATAAGGGAACAAGCTCAGTGATCAAAGCTTTTCATGCCCCATTGTGTCTGGATGTGTAGGACGCTACACTTATCATCAAGAGCCCACGAGCCTGTGACCTATAAATGCCAGCAAGCACAGACCATAGGGAAATTTGCAGCTTGCTGTCCCAGTTTAGGGCGCAGTTTGTGTTGTATCAGCATACTTGTTTTTGACAAAACATCCACCTGTGCGCCTAGAGTTTGCCTACAAACTTCATGACCAGCAGTTTGTTGGTGCCTGCTTGATTTGTTTGGTTGTGTCTTAGTTTATGTGCCTTCTAAGCACAATTGCAACACAGGACTGTTCATGTATTTTACTACTATTAATGCGTATTTAAAGCCCCCACACATAATGTGCTGTCAGGGTTGGTTCTTTGGCAGACCAGTAGGGGGCAGCCAGCTACTGCTTTCTGCTGAGAGGCTGCTGGCAATACCCTGAAGGCTGCAATGACATGAGTGGTTTGAGTTCAGTTTGTTTCTTCCCGAGGCTTACCTTTTCAAAAGCAGTCATAGAAGCATGTACGGCACAAACACAGCACAAGCTTTGTTTTCCTGGGGAGAGCACATTACTTCTGTGCTTACAAGTGTTCAGAAGCGAAGTTCTTCCTGAAAAGCCTTGTAAAGGTGTTCACCAGTAAAATTCTCTTCAAGCATTAGCTACAACTATTTTAAGCATTTTTTGGAGAAGGAATGGCGAGGGGCTGTGTAACCTCTGAATATCTGCAACTGCTGTGACCGTCGCTGCTTCCTTTTAAAACGAGCTGCAATTAAGAGGGGACAAGCAGAAAGGAGAGGATAATGGATTGTCGTATTCTCTACATGCACCTGCCAATTATCAAATGGAAGGTGGAAGAGGACTGTGGTGTCACTTCTCTCTCCATCCCCCAGCAGGTCACCTAGCATCACTGGTCACTGCTGATGCTTCTCTTTCCCTGAGGAGACGCATTCATGTCTCCTATGCAAAAAAAACTCTGAGGAGTCCTGTAGGTTGTTTGGGTGTGCTTTGGAATGTCTAAAGGTTTGGATTTATTTGAACTATCTTTAATCTAAGTTAATCCTTGCCTGAAAAAAGCAGAAGCATTCACTATATTGTAAGATGCTAGTCATACACGTATACACACGCATAAATCAGGCTTTTCTTCTGCCATGTGTGAGAGCAAGTCTTCTCTTCTAAGGGGGCTTTGTGCAAACCTTGACTCATCGAATGCCATGTGTACCAGTGAGTCTTTTGTGCATTTGCTCCTAATTTGAGCTTCAGATTTCCCCTGAAGACAAGCTAATGCTTCCAGAATGCCACCCCACTGTTATCCTGTGCATATCCTAGTCATTATAAGAGACAGGACAAAAGCTGTACCCACATAACTCCAGATTTCTTCTTTTTCTGTGTGCATATTTTGGTAATTTGACTGCATGAATCACTTTTGAATGTTTATAGGCTAAGCGATCTCCTGCAGTTAGTGTTGCACTGATTGTGTGTGTGTGTGTATGTGTGTGAGAGGATGTGTGTGTGTGTGTATACGTTTGTATGTTATTTGTTCATTACACTACCCATTTCAATCACGTACTAAGATCCACTTTTTCCTCAGATTTCCATTTGAATTTAGGGTCAATTATTTCTACACATATGAAAATCATGAGTTCAATAAAGGGCAAAAAGTTATTTTGCATCTGTCTTTGGCATCAGTAGCAGTAATCAAGGAATATATAGTCATCCTAAGCTTCACTATGGTTGACAGCATCAGAAAAACCTTGCATTTAGTTCAAAACGAAGTAGGGAGAGATCCTAAAGCTCCAACCTAGTACTGGTGTCTTAGGAAACCTTGCACCGTATTGGGGTGCAAAAACAGATGAAATGTAAACAACATTTCGCTATTTTAACCAGTTGCATACCTCAGATTTGACAACGCCTGAAAGTTAAAACACATGAATAGAAGAGAATATGGCCAGTGATGTCAAATCAAATTATATTTCATTCAACCAAGTGTTTATTTTTTCTGAATAATTTCCTGTCATAGCTAGAATTCGCTTTAGTTGCTTTACACAGAATATCTGACTCTTCAAGATCATTCATTTGTATTACACAGCTGTATTAGAATGATGCAACCACATACCATGTGAGAATGTGGCCCTGCTAATGTTTCTGCAAGTAATTAGCCTCTTGATATTGACTTGCCTGAGTAGAACATTCCTTTATGTGCTGCTGGAACATCACTCAGCTTTAATCATGTGGTAATAAACCTGCTCTTAATATAGAACAAATGAACACAAAACCGGAGATCACTCAGACCGCTCAAGGAACACTTCTGTAGAACACAGCTTGTGGTTATGCAACTCTTGACAGACTGCTCTTGGACATATTTGATGAACTATGCGAGCGTGATTAGGTCCTCACCTGGTCCTATAAGTGATAATATCAAAACCTCTGAACTGGTGTCTGTTGAAGAAGACAATGTTCTTAACTTAGACTGTTTATCATGAAATGTTCACATGGCCGGAGTTTTCTGAAAATAACAATAAAAATGCCATTAGAAGACCATGACGACATGCATAGGGAAACTGGTACCCAGCATTCACCTGGGAAATACAATGACTGCTGCCAGCATAACAACAGTGGCATTGATTAGCTCTTAACCACTGAATGGAACAGGGATGAAGCTCTGCTCAGCCCCTCTGTTTTCCCTCTCCCCACTCTCATTGTGTTGATGTCACGACGGCCAGTCCGCAGGGATGTGTGTGCTGGATTCGGTCTTGCATGAATACGGCCTGGTGCATTTTAGCAGTTCTGTCTCCTGCAGGGTGCCAATGACATTGGCGTTCTTATTGAGCTGCTGTGAGAATGAGGCAGGGGCCTGGGGTTTAGCTGCTGTGCAGTTAACCGGCACCTTGCCCACGGGTAACGGTAAGAGCTGATCCCTGCACCACCATGAGAGAAAGGGGCTAGGAATGAGGTGGCTACCTGCATAGACACTGCCTAGTTGCAGGCATTTCCATATACTCGAACAGAGGGAGAAATCAATGACGCATCCTGTTGGCTGGACTCAGCGCTGTGTAATTAGGGTACAGAAAGCAAAGATGTGTGTGTGCGTGTGCGTGTGTGTGTGTGTGTGCGCTCTGAGAGCATAATTATACACACAAACTCAGACTGACCACCGTGGTGAATCATCCACCCTGTCTCCCTTGACCAGGTCATGTTGGGCCCACAAGCACTTCTAGAGTCCTGTGAAATTCGTGCAGTCTGAGATATAAGGGAAATCTGCGCTGTCTTTTTGCCAGCCTTGTTCTCGTTACTTTCAAACCCCAAGCGGAGCACAACCCCCTCCCCCCCCCGAGTTCACAGCCTGGTTCTCCTCCAAGGCGTTTGCTGGGTCCAGTCATGACTTCATTGGTTCCTGCGACTCCATGCACATTTGAACAGGCTCGACGATATGTGGTGAGCAATAAGAGCGCTGATGTTTACTCAGTTGGGAGCTGTGAATTGTTTGCAGGCAACCTCAAAGATCGGGTGGCTTAATCCACCTGAAGCAGTGTCATGGAGCTCAGATCAATACCATCCCTACGCTATTGCCAACAGGCAGAGAGAATCTCCCAGGCCAGAGGAAGAGGTAGCCAAGAAGAGCCTGACTGGAATGAAAATGACTTTTGTGCCGTTTCCCGTAACCTCAGTGGGCTAGGCCTTTGAACCCAGTCGGCCTGGAATCCTCCTTACTGCTATGAAACATTTGACAGCTGCCTGGCTTCTGGAGGGGCGAAAAAAAGAAAGAAACCCCAGTTTGCAAGTATGGGTTCTCTGCTCTTCTCTGCACAGGTCTGCAGCCTCGTGCCACCTGTGCAAAGTTCAGCATGTCTTTTGTACTTTGTGTTATTGTGTCAAGCTTTGTTTTTCCTTTTCGTTCAAGGCACGTCAACTTTTTGCAACATGACTTTTCTACTGGAAAGTAAGAGATCAACTTGTTCTGTATGTCATGGCATGGGCCCAGTCATGCATTTATTGTTCCAAGAAAAAGTCACAACCTTCAAGATATGTTGGAATGCTTCAGCCTATTAAATGCCATTGGATCTTATCACGTCCAGCTGAGACACTTCCTTTCCTCGTGGATGAGTGATAGCCATGCGCCCTGCTTATCTGAAAAGGTCTTATTAGGTAATGGTTGACCCTGAAGGAGCTTTCATCTCGGCCTCTTTGAAAGAGGACAAATTGATGGTTCCACTGGCCGATGCGTAAGATGCAGTTGCCTGATTGCAAACGCTATTGGGTCAAATTCAATCCCCGAGAGAGGGGGAAAGTGCCTGTTTACTCTGGTTAGCCCCTAATAAAGCCAGGCCCTGTGATTGACACTCAGGTAGACCTTGAGTAAACCAAGGGAGGATGAGGAGAAGCTGCAGTTATGGCGTACAGGCACTCGTGTAAGGGGGTTGCATGTTCTCCTCGGATTTTAAATTGCTGTAAGTGCGAGTGAATCCTTTGGGATAGGCTCTGTGACGCCAGTGAGGAATAAGCGGTTACAGAAAGTGAGTGTGAGGGGATTGTGTAGTGGTCAGTAGGAAGCAGCTCTATTTATTTAGTTGCATGTACTTTAATAAAGTATTTCCTGTATAAATAGTATAAACCGTGTCAGTAAAGTACGGATGTGAAAGGACAGAAAATGAGTCTGTTAAGTGTTAAGTTTCACCCTCTTATGTTTTTGACAGCGCCTGACCTGTATTGCTGTTGCTCACACTTCACACTTTCAGTGGAAGGATAGCACCTACTGAACTTGTTTTAATGACTGATGTAAGAAACTCTATAGCTCTCTATTTCAATCAGTCCACCTAAGGCAGACGTTTTCGGTTCTAAACGTTGTTAGTGTGTTTGTTTGTTCTTTTCTTTCATTGTTGTGGAGCTTTAGTTAGCCAGAGCTTATTTAACACAATTAAAGAAGTAGCATCTTCTCTTTAGGATCTTTTGAAGATCTGCCAGAGTTGGAGTCATTTTTCTGCCAATACAAGTTGCTTTGTGGTTTAGCTGTGTGTCAGGCGCCTGCCTCGGGGTTCTGCATTGACATTTTCTTGGAAAGTGATACATACTTTTTTCTGCCCATTTGCCAGCAAGTCATTTATACCGTCTGCATTGTCTAATTGTGGAATGGTTTGTAATTTGTGCCTGATAGGGCAGGGCTGTTGAAATAGAATGGCCATCATTTTTGTGGCACCAAAAACGCATGGCCCTTCTGTAGCTGAAGGCTGGTAGAGCGCCAGAGCCATTAGGCAGCTGTCTGTCTACGGGAAGACAGGGATCTATACTGCTGGCTACAGTGAAAAAAAAAAATGCAGCAACACAGCAAAGGCTCCAGAGAGTGGCCAACACCTTCTGATTCATAGCTAATGAATATTTACCAGCCCTGTCCTGATCCCGGCCTGCTCAGGTTCACTGGCATACTGGAACTATTGAACCAACCGTGACTGAATGTTGTAAATCACTCTCTGTACATGAGTTGACAGGGTTAGGGCTGGGCTTTTGTTCTGTGTGTGTGAGTGTATGTGCGTGTGTCTGTGTGTGCGTGTGTCTGTGTGTGTGTGTGTCTGTGTGTGTCTGTGTTTAGGGCATGCAAAGGGACAGCAGCATGGATAGGTTGGTGTTACTGCCATGAAGATACAGCAGCTCGCCCCACACATGGACCGTCAGGTGTGTGTTCCTGGCTCCATGTTAAAATGACAGTCCATGGAGGCCTTGTTGACTCAGTCAGCCGTGATGCTCTCTGCCCTCCTCTCTCTCAGATCTGTGCTCAGTCTGGAGAGAGGCAGCACTAGACAAGAATCTCCTCTCTAATATCAGCTGAGCCACACTGTCGCTTTCGCAAGTACTGTTCTATGATCAAGCCCTCACAGCGCAATTTAAAAAGTGATTTCCTGACAAGGCTGTCTCTGCCTGGTATTTTGGTGTTGAAGAGATCTGTTTTACAGATATGATGGCTTCCTCTTCTGTCTGATGTATTTTTCAAGGCGGAACCATTTGTGTCTGTCACATCTGGTCGGTGCTGCCATCGCTGCCCATGGAATATTGTAATATGCTTCTGTTTATTGGTAACGGCCTGCAGTCTGGCACATCTCAGTGTTTCATTCCAATACACTGTTTCTTTAAGAGCACACTTAATCAATAGCCTTGCATCAGCGCAGCCACCCACTGCTCTCTATTACTTTGTCACCCATTACTGATTTATTGTTTATATTTGGAATTATTCCACACTAATAATTCCAAACATAGTACTATCATCAGTTCACACGCCCGCACCTACATGCCCACACTGACGCCCTCTGGATATGACAAGCAAATCAACTTCGTCACTACGGAGCTCACACTGCAGTTCGTAAGTCTTATGCAAAAGTGAAATAGGATAGCACGTAGTCTGTTTTCTGTGACTGATGAAGGACATTTTACAGAGCTAACAGCTGTGTTCTGCGTAAGGAGGGGAACATCTCTGCCTACTCACGATACACCAGTCAGGAGATATTAATCAGAACAGAAGAATCGACCAAATCACTCGTTGTCCATTAAGCACCAGTTTAAGGTCTCAATTTCCACCAGATGTATTCATTTTTTCCCACTGCTATGCATGAGCTTAAAATGAACCCCAAAAAAACAACCATTAAATCCTAATGAGCACTTTGTTGGTTTGTCTTTTGTCTAGAACATCAGTGATCGTTACATCCTGCTCTGTGATCCTAAAATGCGGCTTCAGCAGTTAAGGCTCTACGTCATTCATGATATTCTTCAGTACAGTTCTGGATCAACCTTTTGTCTTGTTGTAATGAAATGCTCTAACTACAGTTAATATTCAACACTGTGTCTTGTTTGTACCCTGGGCCATGTTAGAAATGAATAAGCACTTCATCAAAGGGAATGTTGGATGCCATTATTGAACTAAGCGATCTTATTAAGCTAGCCCTCATTATGGTCAGGGACAGTGAATACTAATGTTTCTGCTTAAACTAAGCACACAGAATGTATATAAAGCCCACATTTATTATGCCCCAACAACTCTGAGGGTGAGAAGACAATAGAGCTACAGCTGTGTGACAAGACGAGCACGAGGTTAAACCTTGCAGCGCTGTAGATGGAGTTTAATGAGTTACTGTTTGTGTATTAAATCATATTTCATGGGGGGAATGCATATTTCCTCCATGTAACTGAAATCTGAACAGTCTGGCTACTTGCTTGTGTGTATTGATTAATTGGACAGGCTTATGAGGGATGTGGACAAGCTCTCAACTGGCATTTTAGACGTCGAATATCACTCATGGGTTGGGCGATGTTGTCTTCTTTTCCACCCACATATCTGAAAGGGTGCCGTGCACATCAATCCATTGTAATGACAAGGCGCATGATTGGTATGTGTTGGAGGAAAAGGTCACGGAGCTTGACATCTATTCCCCTTATTATCTGGGAGCGAAAATTGACTCTCTGCAACCAAATGTCAGCAAGACTTGGATAAGATCTGGCCCCTGGAAGACTTCACCTGTTCCCTTAAGGCTACTTTGGAGAACTTCAGAACAGCTTAATGCCTGGCGGATTATCTCTTGCTGGGTTCACGGCAGTAGCACCACTGCCATAATCCTGCATGGTGGATCTTCAGACCAAGACTGTGAACCCCTTTAGCCTGAATCCAGCCCTCTCTTTTTCTCGCAGACACATTTAGTCCTTATGTAGCGATGCTCCAGCCTTGCTGATTCACAGACTATTTCCGAGTCCTGCTGACACACTGTGTATGGAGTAGCCCTGGACCGCCTGACTGTACGGGCTTTAGTCCCTGCATTAAAATTTCAAAAGAAGTTGTTACGGCCTAAAGGCAGATGGAAACTAGCTTTCATTAACAATTCGCTGCCCCGATTTGTGGTCTGGTCTTAGAGATATTGCTTGTTTGTTCCAATCAAGTCTGGTCTCTCTCTCTGTGCTTTATGAAGCCGTGGTGCTTCAGTGAATTTTACTGTGACAAGCATCCCTTCATTGGGAGGAAAAGCTAATGGGAAAGCAGAGGGTAAGCGTTGCACACAGGTGAGGGGGGCGCTATCAAATTCCCGTCATGTCCTCATCTCATATACTTATTCAGGCGCACCCATAAAATATTGAGGAGACAAAATGGCCTGGAGAAAATTGCTCTCTGTTTGCATACGACGATACAGTCATCCCATATAACCCCCCCCCCCCCCCACACACACACACACACACACACACACCCACCAACACACAGACAGCGCTGAGATGGGACCTAAGAGGAGTAACAGGGATACTAAACACTCAGTGCTTTAACCGTGAACCCTCTGTCCTCCTCACTCTTCTGTCTCAGACCCACGGGATTTCACACACATCAGATTATCATTCTCTCCTCCTCTGCTGATCCAGGTGTAGGCAGGTTGGACATGGGGAGTGTGTCTCCTCTCTCTGGGGAGGGAGCTGAGTGTGAGTCATGATTTGCCCACATTAGCATAGGAGCTCCGTTCTACACTACTAACGCAGCGCGGCTCCGTGGCTCCACACACACCTGTGGTGCTGAACACGAAGCGCTGTGTGAGTGAGTGTGTGTGTATGCCTGCGTGCGTGCGTGTGTGTCTCTCGTTCTCCCTTACTCTCTCTCGCGCGCGCTCAGTCGTGCCCACGGCTGGCAGCAGACTGTCCGTGTGTTTCTGGAGGACACTTTTCCACGCAGCCGGACGGACTCAGCCCCACAGACAAATCCACGCAGCTCCAGAATGTGTCTCCAGGACAGCAGGCCCAAAGTCCCCGCGTGACGGGGGAGGTTTTTTTGGCTCACGCGGCAGGAGTGGAAGGCTCGCCTCGCGCGAAGCTGGAGATCTTCCTCACCGGAGGAGAGCAGCAGGAGGAGGAGGAGATCACTCCTTCATTGCTGGAGTGACGAAGTAAGAAGGGTTTTTATTCTTGTTCTTGTCGTGTTTTTTGGACTTGATCCGAAGGACGCGGCAGGCAGAGCGAGGGTCTCAGGACTGAGGGTCTCCGGACTGAGGGGCTTCTCTACTGGGATGCGGATTTTCTCTCCACAGCTCGCGCTCGCTTCGCGTCTTTGGCGTCTCGGGGGAAAAATACGCTCAGATTAACTGAAGAGCCCTGAAGAGTTTTTCTTGTTTTTCTTGTTTTGTTTTTGTTTATTGTTTGTTTGTGTTGTTTTTAAGTGCTCGCGTCTCGTTATCGGTCCGTTATTTTCTCTCCGTGGAGAAGACAGCCCGTCTCAGCAGCGCCTCTCTCTCCGGCCGGAGAAGAAGCTTTTTAGCGGAAAAAACAGAAAAAAGGCTCCTAAAACACCACAGGTAAGACCACCTGCTTTTTTTCTGCTCGTAGTTTCTTTAGAAGGGCTGATGCTCGGGGGAAGTGTGAGTGTGTGTTGGGGGTGTGTGTTGGGGGTGTCGGTTCTGAGAGTGGAAATGTGTTCCGGAGCACGGAAACGGGCCGATGCTGGACTGGACTGAACGGACTGATGCTGGATTGGACTTGACGGAGCGATACTTGACTGGACGATGTCATGCTGGACTGGACTGGACGGAGCAGTGCTGGAGTGGACAGAGTGATGCTGGACTGGACGGGGCAATGCTGGCCTGGACGGAACGGAAAGATGCTGGACTGGACGGAAAAATGCTGGACTGGATGGAGTGATGCTGGAGTGGACTGGGCGGAGTGATGCTGGACTGGACTGGACTGGACGGAGTGATGCTGGAATGGACTGGGTGAAGTGATGCTGGATTGTACAGTGTAATGCTGGACTGGATGGAACACTGCTGAACTGGACGGAGTGATGCTGGACTAGACAGAGTGATGCTGGACTGGACAGAGTGACGCTGGACTTTAATGGAATTATGCTAGAAAGGACAGAGTGGTGCTGGACTGGACTGGACGGAGCGATGCTGGGCTGGGCGGAGCGGTGCTGCACTGGACGGAGCTGCAGTTGAGAAAAGTCCGCTATTCTGTTCACCCAGTGAAGCGGGTGAAGCTCGACTGGCCTGTAAAACAGACCCAGCTTCTGGACACTGCTTGTTTCACTCGACTGGCCTGTAAAACAGACCCAGCTTCTGGACACTCTGCTCGTTTCGCTGACCCGTCCGCCCGGCCCGGTCGCTTCTCCTCGGAGCCCCGAGTCCCTCTTCAAGGAGTGGTACTTTTACTGGGGAAAATGAGTCCTGTTCCGTGAACACTTGTGGTATGGGTTAGGTCAGGTGATGAGGGCGATACACGGCCTAACGCGGCGTTTTACCCATTAGGCTGAACCAGACTGTACTGTTGGATGAGATGACCTGCTAGAGTGTCACCTAATCAAACCACTCTACCTACTCATCTATATCACACTGCCTCGAGCGCGCAGCCCCGCGTGTGTGATCTCATTCTAAGCTGATCCTGTGTGTGTGTTTGTGTGAATGTGTGTGTGTGTGTGTGTGTGAGAGAGAGAGAGAGAGAGTGAGTGAGTTGAGTTTGTGTCTGGATATGAGCATGTTTTTATGCATTCGTGGGGACCACGGCGTTACACTTCACTGGGTCTCCCTCCCCTCTAAAACAATAAGAGCTGAGGTATAAAAAAATAAGAGCTGAAGAAGTAGCAAGGCAGCACTTAGCTACAGTACTTAGATAAATAAAAATACTCCTCTTAGAACGAAATACAAACGTGTGTGTGTTCTTATGCATTAAAGTCATTGTTTGGCTTAGATGTAGACAAAGTTTTATTTAGCCTAATCGTTTAATAAAAATATTGTGTGTGTGTGTGTGTGTATGTGTGTGTGTGTGTGTGGGTGTGGGTCTGCGCGCGCGCGAGTGTGTGTGTGTGTGTGTGTGCGCGCGAGAGAGAGAGTGTGTGTGTGCGTGCGTGCGCGCGCGAGAGAGAGAAAGAGAAAGAGAGAGAGAGAGAAAGAGAGAGAGAGAGAGAGAGTGTGTGTGTGTGTGTGTGTGTGTGTGTGTGTGTGTGTGTGTGTGTGTGTGTGTGTGTGTGTGTCTCTGGATGCATTTGGGTGTTGTCTGTGCACCCCCTGGTGGTGCCTCGATAGTCTTCATTTTCGCATCTGTAGTCTGCACACACTTAAAGGTTTCTATATGTATGACTCAAATTACTTAATTCTGTAGGTTTGTTTATGGTTCACCCCTTAAATATTTAATTAGTTTAGGGCCAAGAGTCAATTTATGGAGCTCACTTACTCATTTTTTCCTCCCTCTTGCCCGAGAGGAGGAGAGAAGTGTGTGTGTCTGTGTGTGTCTGTGTGTGTCTGTGTGTGTCTGTGTGTGTGTGTTAGGGAACAGTCACACAGAGACTGTGACAGTCTTTCCTGGGTGCTGTCTGATAGTGCTGAAGGTTAATTATCATCTTTCCTGAGCCGTGTGAGGGAAAGGGAGGTAGAGTCACCATCCTTTTAACCAAGTTTCATTTCCTCCATGTATGCAGGCACAGTCTCAGGCCAGTCAGCTCAGTGAGCTTCACACAGCATACAGTGGTGCTTAGAATCTTTAGAAAACCTGAGCTTTTCCCCCCTTTGTTGGTTTGTGCGTGTGTTTGCCCTGACATCTCAGCTCTGCCTTAATTGGAGTGCATAATATATGTACAACTGATATATTATTCACCAGTAAATGGGGAAATTTAATTATTAATTGTTTCCTACATTACCCTGTAACTGTAATAGAGTACACACATAAAGTCACTAGTGGTGTGTGTTCCCATTCCTCTCAAACCCAGTGAAACGCACAGTGGATTATACTGCAGTCACACACACAGAGGATTCGGGGTTCAAATCCTGTTTTGGCAGGAGCATCACTGCTATACTAAGAGTTCCTGGACTAGGCTATAACTCTGCTTTCTCATGCCACTACCACACTTGACTGCTAAAAAAGATCAGAATTGTCTTATTTAACTGACGTCTACAGGCTGAACAAGCTGATCAAAAAGGCTGGTTCTGTCAAACTTGAGACATTGGCAGAGGTGTGTGAGAATGCTGAAGAAGCTTCTCTGCATCATGGACAATCCTTCCCATCCTATGCAATGTCTCCTTAATAGGCCACACAGCGAAAGACTTATCGCCTCAATATACAGGGCAGAAATCCTTTCTGTCTGTGGCTGTAATACTGTAAAATTCCTCTCCGTTCTGTAGTTTTTAAGTCACTAAGCAGTCTCCTCCAGCATCAATAAAGTTTTCTGATTCTGATTCTGATTATTCTGTTTTCCTGCAATATACAATTCAACTGCTTAATCTGTGAACCGATTAAATGTTATTGAATGTTAATCTCATTACCATATCATCTGCTGCTATTTTTATCTGCTGCTATTCTATTGCATTTATTTTCATTGCATTAACACTAAGCCACTTTCATAAGCCATTCTGCTCTACTGATCTGCTGGTACTCGAAGTCTTTATATACAGCATTGTCAGTGTTACACTGTTATTTGTTACACTAACGTTCTTGTCATTGTGTTGCATTATTGTTTATTGTCTTGTGTTATTGTTGATTGTGTAGCACTATTGTTTATTGTTTCATTTTTATTGTCTTATGTTTTATTCGTTCTTGTTGTACTGAGCATGTTAACGGCACAAGAATTTCCTCGGGATAAATAAAGTTCTTCTTTATCTGCTTATCTTACCCATTCTATTGTAAAATTAGTCGTTGATCCATCTTTAGGTCTTTAACGTCCACTTCACATATGAATAATATGACAAACTTCTATTAAGTCGCAATGAAGTAGTTACTGGAATTAGGGTCTTCGCAATTAGTGGCTTGGGCTCATTGCAACGTATCAGCATGATTGCAATTAATTAAGTTACCTGCGGTCATGTTCCACAGAACATGAACTGGATATCTTCATCAGTTGGGTTGAAGCATGTACATGTAAATGAAAGAAAGCAGAGAGCTTGTTTATTTAGATACATCATGCATAGTATGTGAAAAAAAAATTCATTTATTTCAACAAACTTTTAAATATTTACTTCACCTTCAAATGAGTCAACCCTGAGGACCCAAAGACATCATTTTGCAAGTAGACTGGATTCTGGGTTTCAGAACTCACGAAATGTTTGATTTATAAACATGATACGAATGCTTCAACAATTAGCACAATTTATCCTCTCTTGTTATGGCAAGTTCTTCAAGGTGCAAGTAAGTATCTAGCAAGTAATCTAGCTCTAAAAGTGACCTAGATTGTTATGTCTCTGTTTCTCTTTCCCATAAACATCACATGAAATACAGTTTTTATCCAGAAGTTTGCTTTGGGAGTCTGAGAGAGTGTTGCAAGGGATCCAGAGTTCATCAAAGCTTCAGAGAAAACCAAGAGTTTCTCTGACACCTGAAGTGCACATCAATGTTTTATCACTACTAATGTTTGTAATGTTTTTTTAATAGTTTTATTCTGCAGTGAGTTTAGCCGAATATATCGAGTCACACAGATGTTACAAATTTAGTGTGCTTGTGTTTGTTGTTGTCTGAGATGGAGGGAGGAGGCTGCAGTTAGGTAACAGAGTTCCAGTTTAACAGTAAACTTTTTTAGCCCAGAGTGAAACTGGTGAGCTAAACTAAATAAAAATGGACTAAACTGATAAAATCCTAATACATAAGGCAATGTTTTCTGTTTTATGTTTTGCTTTATCTTTCAATTTCCTTTGCTTTCTTGTTTTTTAAACAGCTGACAACATATGTCTGAAAAAAATATTTCTTTACTTAAAAAAGTGCTTGTCTTGGCTCTGAGTTTCAGCATTCAGCATAAATCCAAGAGAGGAGAAAATCAATAATAGAACGTAAGACAGAAAGAACCACCATCAAGAGTTTGGATCTGAAAAGAAATCCAAACTGCCAACTTGCTTGTAACAAAATGTGAATATTGTAGTTGCTCTTTATTTGTTAAATATTATTTTATCGATACGACTGTAAAATGACAAACACTCACAGATCTCTACATTTATAGATCACATTTTAGGCTGATTAATTGCTCAGTGATCAATTTGTATGAACAATGAATTGTTTTTGAAAGCAACATGAAAGCAGTGTGAGGATGTCTTGCATGCTGTCTTGTTGAATTTGTTGAAAAATACATCGTAAACTGTGGCTGGCACATGTACTTGAGAGTAGTTGTTTGTAGATGCCAGTTTATATTTGAGTTTGAGTTGTCATCATTTGGAAGCTTGTAAGTGTAAGTGTTGACAGCAGAGACTCAAGATTAGGCATTTACTTTAATGATTAATTGTACAATAAACAAATAAAAATAAAATAAAGTACATTGAAGTAAAGTTAGTATATCTTCAGTTAAAATTGGTGATCATTACAGTCATAATTGGTATCAGTTCTGAACAAGGTATGAATGATCAGTTATCATTATTCTTGTACTTTATGTCTTCTGCTAATGGACACTGTGTGTATGCAGAGATTATACAAACTGCTTTTTTTTATTGATTTATTTACTTTTTTTGTAGAAATTCATTCCCTGTATCTGTACATGATTGTGATTAAATGTGATTGTGGTGACATGTTCTAGGATTGTAGGCAGGCCTTTTTTTTTTATTTTTTAAATATATAAAGCACCAGAAAGTAGAACTAAAAGAAGCAGAATGGGTAAAACCACACAACGGTCCTAACAAATTTAGCAGTCTGAGTGATTACCTGCTAGTGCATGTAGATATGATGTTACGAATGGCGTTCTCTGACAGAATACTGGAGTAAGATGCACGATCTCATCGAATGTTTGATCAGTTGATGGATATGACGTGGAGGGGCACAACTCCCTGATGTAGTGAAGGTTAACTAGCCTGCTGTTGCTATCAGTCAGGATCTGAGAAAGCAGTCTCTGCAGAATTTAAACAAGGACATCATTCAGCACTTTGACCATCTCGGGCCACTGGTAGGACATTCGCCAGATTGTGAAACTCACACGGGACCCGGTCCTCCTGATACGAACTCTGTGGACATTTGTACAGAGCTGAAGAGAATAAGCAAATTGATCTGGTTTGGTTTCTTGTCATGCTTTCGTGTTCAGAGTACATGTCAATTGGTATGATGTGCAGAACTGTTTATGCTTATTGATAACAGTCACTTGAAGTGACTCGTTTAAATCCAGAGATGTATCGGGTTTTCCTCTCGCGGTGAGAGCCGCAGCTCTGCTGCAGGCTGCGTTCTATTCCCCGAGCCTCGGGCATGGAAATCTAAATTCCACAGCTCAGTAAAATGGACAAAACGTCTGAGGGCATAAGATATCTGTGTCTATCCTGGGAGCTCAGTATTGATTGCGTGCAGACAGTAATGTTGGGCTACATATTTAACATCGCTGCTCCGTATCAGCCAGACACAGAGCAGCCGGTTCATCATGCTTAACAGTTATTGACGCAAATCAGCTTAGTCGAGGTGGACTCCTGAACATTGCCATTTCTTCGTTATTTTCCTCCAGGCGGGCAGAAATCCATCACCCTCATACTGCTCATTTACCCTTATTGCTATGCACCCTCACTTTATCATTCAAGGGACAAAAATCAGACACCCAGTGAATATTCTTCTGTGCCATTCTTTTGCATTAGAAATGCTAGATGAGTAGGGGTTAGCTGTAAGATATGCTAATGAGGGTTCAGGTAGACATTTTTTTTAACACATTTTGATCTGGGCCTAGCTTTGTGTATATGCCATCTATCTACTGGGAATGCTTAAAACCACCTCTTTCATGTTGGCTTTAAAGTCTCCAGCTTGTCAAATGTTACACAGCAAAGTTTTCAGGCATATTAGCTTGCTTTGAATTATTATTTTTTTTATTTAACTACAAGCCTCTGTGGATTATATTTCAGTTAACCATTTTGCGTTCTTGTTATTTTTTTTTATGGCTGCACTTTGTAATGTGTTTTTGAAAGTCCACCAGCGTTACCATAGCAATCACTGCCGCTTTGTGTCGTTCCCCTGATAAACAGAACGGCAGGAAATTAATTTTTAATGAAATAATATTCCTATATAAATGCTTGTTGGGTGGCCTGGCATTTAGGAAGCCACTCAGTTGTCCAGATCTAATATTTCCTCTGTTGCCAACTAGACCTGGGGGATGTGATTGTATTTATCGTTACTGGGATAAATAACATCTTAACTTATAAAACATACATGCATATTATACATCACAATAATCCTTTCTGAGCATATTGTGAATATTATGTTCACTAAAAGAGGGAATTAGTTTTCCTCTTGATACATTTTTTTTGTCCTTTGTGATTTAAAAACTTACTTGTGGTTTATTGTGAAATCCATCATCTTCATGGACTCCCTGCCGGTCCGTATTCTTACTGTGGTCATAAGATCAATGAATGACTGGTACAGGTGTGTTGTGAGCAAATACACTATATTGACAAAAGTATTGAGACCATTACACCAACGGGGACTTTATTGACATGGAATTCAAATATATAGGTACAAATAATATGGAGCTGGTCCCAAAGGTGTTGGATAGGGTTGACCAGTCAAGTTCTTCCACACCGCATCTATCCAACCATGTGTTTACGGACCTTGCTTTGTTCACTGGAGCACAATCATGCTGGAATAGAAAAGGGCCTTCCTTATACTGTGTCCACAAAGTTGAAAGCATGGCATTGTCCAAAATGCCTTGGTATGTTGAAGCATTGCCCTTCACTGAAGGTAAGGAGCCTAGCTCAAACCCTGTATAGGTGTGTCCGAATACTTTTGTCCATATAGTGTATGTGTTTTGAAGCAGCTGTTTTTGGTCTTTTTAAAAAAAATTTTTTTTACTTTTTCTGGGATTCCATTCACAGACATTTTCAGTTATTGGATTAAATTCAGATTTCACTTGACCTGAAAAGCCAGGTGTAAACATACCTATACTCACTGTGACTGGATTACAATCAGATCTCTCATAAAACATTGAGAGGTGGTTGGTGGCAAATCTTCCCCGTCTTGTACATCAGCATACCATTACATCTGTGGAGGTGTGTCTGCTGAGTGCTGACTAGCAGGTGGTAAATAAGGAAACATAGGATGGTGGGTGCATGAAGCTGGAGTAGACCCAAGCCATGTGCCTTGTTGTGCTGCAGAAAGCTTCCTGATTTATTTGTAAACAGGGAAACAAAAAAAAGGAATGACGTCTGAAGTATAAAGACTGCTTAAGTAAAAGATCATATTAACTCTTTTTTTTTTGGTAACCTCAGCGTTGTTGGCTGCAGAAGTGGGACCAAACCAGAACTCCTAATTTGCTTCGATTTTCCTAGCGCTAGCCACAGGTAGGTGGAGCCATAGGAAACACAGCCAGTGTCTTCTCAGTAGGCTTTTGTGTGAACCAAGCAGAAGTCATCATAATGAATAATCTGAAAAATGACATCCAATTCAAGATTGTTTTGAGTGTGTAGGCTGGTTACTTTGCTCATTGTGAGAGCTTGAGAAAAGATCCAAAATTTTGAAAGCTAAAAGTGTTTGTGAAAGTCAACCCTGTGTCTCCAAGTGTTGTGAGTAACTTGTTTTTGCTTTTCAGAGCCAGGAGGCCATGTTTTGGCTGCCATACACTGAAGCAGAATATAAGAGCAGAAGCATCAAAGAAAATAACAGATACGCATGTACACAACTGTTTTCCTCTGTCCCATTTTTATCCTTTGGGTAAACTTGAACTCAACTCTCAAAAATGAAAGTGATCTTCCCAGTGGAAGTGAGGTGTGGAATTGCTTTTATTGATTTTCATGATTCATAAAGAACTGTGCGCACAGTTAAAATATGAATAAAGGAAAAAAAGAAATACTTTTTAATAAATGATTGTCTGCCAAGGTACAGCAAAGCCTAGCAATCACATCGATCTCAGCAAAGCTCATCAAGTGCCCCTCCACGCCCAAAATGGCATTTATTTAAATACTTGTCATTTAAGTGTTACCCTAACATGATAATGATGTTAAGGTAACTTCATTATCATGTGGCTGTTATAATACACACACACACACACACACACACACACACACACACACACACTCTCTTTCTCACACACACACACACACTCTCTCTCACACACACACACATACACACACACTCTCTCTCACACACACACACACACTCTCT
>JBBJLS010000001.1:20408219-20418908 GCA_037577275.1 Bryconaethiops microstoma
GTTTATAGTAAGAGATAAGATCACTGAGATAATCGGGTGCGAGGCCATTTAAGGCTTTATATGTCATTAGTAGAATTGTGTAGTCAATACGAAATTTTATTGGAAGCCAATGTAGTCTGGATAATATTGGGCTAATGTGGCTGAATGACTGCTACTTCTGCATGGTGGATATTGCTGTTTATAAGAAGCCACAGGACAAGAAAAAGCTATTCTATCCTGATATACCATCTTCTATTGCACCAGTGACACATGATGAACATTTGCCTATTCCAGTCCCACCAACAACAGATGGAAGTGTCGGATCAGGACAATGAGTATGAAGAAGAGGGAGAAGCTTGGCAAACCTCACTTTCCAAACCAGCAGGAACTTGATGATCTAGTCAGAGATCTGAACCTTCCTAAAGCAGCTGCAGAACTGCTTGCATCCAGATTGAAAGAATGGAATCTTTTGGATCAAAGTGTGAGAATTTCGAAGTACTGAAAGTACCAAAGTGAAGAACATGGAGAGAGATTTCACCAAGACATCCAGGTGATGGTGAAGCGGTACCAAGGACGATGGGATGAAGCCATGATGGTTGAGTATATCTGGAGTTTGGTTCGTTCTGATGACTCGACTCACAAGAGACAAAAACGATCCAGTGTACACTTTTAGCATACCACCACCTCAGCATACCACCACTGGGTTTCTGAGCAAGACCCTAATCCCAGATTGCTCCAGGGAGATTGTCCCCTATAGTTAGGGAATGGAAGTCGCTTTGGATAAAAGTGCTGTAAATGTAAATGATACAATGAATAATTTACTGTGCCATCAAATAATGGCATGCTGGTTCTATTCCAATGCAAAACACCCCCAAACTACTGAACTGCTACCACTGTGTTTCACATTCAGGATGATGTTTTTGTGCTGGGACACATTGTGCACTTTTTCGCCAAACTGATTTCATTCAGTCCACAACTTCCTTTATCAGTCCACAGAACATTATTCTAATAGTCGTCTGGCTCACCCATCTTGTCTTTCGTTACCTTTAAACAGGCAGCAGTGGAAGGCTGTTGTTTCCTCCTTGCTATCTTTCCATTCAGACTAATCCTGGTGGACTTAGCAACACTGACAATAACCAGTGCAAGCACAAGGGGCTCATTGTTACTTCCCAGAATATTATAGACCGGGCTCTTGGAGTGGTTTTATGTTAAATGACCACTTCTGCAAGGTGACAGTGGTGTTGATTTTCAAATGTTGAACACTACTCGGCCTGACAGTTGACTGGTGAAATCCAAACTCCTTAGGATTTGTTCTGTAACCTCTTAAAGCCTGACAAGCATTTATTTAAATTTTCATTTAAATGGGAATTTTATAACTATGTGACAATGACAACTCTAGTCAGCAGTAAGCAGTCCTTAAACAGATTGGGCATTTAAATTACTTTTAAGACAAAATATTTGTTTGTGTTTGCCTTTAACGATAATTTGGAAGAGAAAACTGTGCACTTAGACAGAACATGATTGTTATACTGTACATTTATGAACATGATGATACTGAGTGTTACACATTGTACTTAAAATATTCACAATTATCTGGTTTATACCTAAAGTATTCACATTTGCCCGGTTTATGTAAAAACCTATTCATATATTTTTACTTATCTAAAGGTTACAGTAAAAATCAAACGTTACTCGCAAAGGTGTCTATTCCACCTTACTTTTGACAGGTAGTATAACTTATATCTTGTGCATGCATTTGTTCCTTCAGCTTGGATTTATTTGTCTTAAAAGACATGGAGTGATCTGGTGTTCCTAATACAGTGTAAGAGAGAGTTGTCTGCTAGTGGTTCTGTATTTACTGTCTCACGTATTCACGAATAACATTACAGTCGTTATCATTAATATACACAGGTCAGCTAGTCCTACGAAATCCACCCAGTCTGGGTATTTTTCACGATCCTTGTGCTTACTATCCACGATTTGATTTAAGTGCCTCTCGATTTGTTAAATTATCTGATTAGAATAGAAGAGCTGCAATTAACATGAGATTGGTACAGATTCGTGCAGGGTCAGGAATTTTCTGCTTGGTTTTAGGCCTGTACTGGTCAGTTTTTTTGTGTCTCAAATCATATTTTTTCAACTCCATTAACCCTCAGAATGTGAGCGGCACAGATGTGGAAGAGCAACAAATGGTAAATTAAGATCACATGGCAAAACAGCTCCTTATACAGAAGTTCCCCGAGTTTGTGTTGAAGCGCGAGGTGTCAGACATCATGCTGAGCTTCGGTGTTCTTATGTCATGTAGAAACTCCTACATCAATTTATTGTAGTTTATAAAATGTAATAATAATAACCGCTGCTTGGGATTTATAATAGCAGCAAATGCAAATAAAGAGCAAAAAAAAGATTTTATTTGGAAGAAAAGCAAATGGCGAAACACTGGTTTTACACCATTGTTATTTCTTGAAATCAGATTTTTACCAATACACTCTGACTTCTAAGGTTTAACCATGTAGTGAAACAGGTTAAATATCCATATACACTTGTGGGAACTTCTACTGCAGCTGAAAATTGTTGTTTGCTGGGCCCTGAGGGTGAAGCCTTTTCTTTCCCTGGCACAGAGGGATTTTGGCATGCTTATGCTAAATCAAATTTTTGGTTTGATTTCTTGGAGTGCTCCTGTGAGAGGCGGGAGCTGAGGCCACCACAGCTTCAGCGGTGGGTGTTAAAACACTGAACGTGCAGAAGGAATCTAGAGTGTGTTCAGAGGCTGCACACTTACGGACACATCCATGCAGTCATCTGAGCTTTTTGTGTGACGTTTGTGAAAGAGCGCCATGGCAGTGAGCCAGTGATGTGAAGACATATTTTCGTACTTTTCCAAGCACTGTGCTTGTACGTTATTCTAAATTCCACACTCAGTCTTCTGCAAAAATTCTTTTTGTTGAATGAAGTAGGCCATGTTGTGTGAGTGGGCCCTTACAGTTTTTAAGTGATGACTTGGTTTTGTCAATTGGATTTTTGTATTGCACAGTACAGTTTGATTTAGGCCATTGCTGATTGCTTTTGCTGTCGTCAGAAAGAATCAATTCTAACATTTTATTATTCCCACATTTCAAATGAGTATGTGTCATATAATATGACTCAGAGGGAAGAAAATTTGTCACCGAGTTAGAGTTTGGATTGTGCGAAGACAGTGGATTGCTATCACCATCTATTTTATTTCCTATTTCATTTCCTTCAGTGGAAATGACCACTCACACTGTCAAATAGTTTTGATCATCTGTCCTCTAAATAAATGTTGGTAACAAAATGATTGGGTTTTACGGTTTAGATATATTAGACTGTTTTAATACTACAATGCATTGTTCCTACAACTCCTGGAGGTCCTTGGCACTGTTTGAGTTGGTGTAGTTTGTGACTAATGTGGCACTCATGTACAACTGGAAATATCATAGTTATAAGTTCAAGGCATATTAATGATTAAATACTTCTGGGAAATTTTTACTGTGTTACCTGATTTGCTAATTTGTTGTGTAGAGAAAAGGGTGGCATCAATAGATAACAATAAGAATTTATACATATATACATAAATGGTGTCACATTAGATGTGTGTGGATGCTTCAACAAAGTTAGATAATAATCATGAATATAAACCCCTGTTTGTGATTATTTTTGTTGATTTAATTGAAGCAATGCTAATTCTATCCTAAAGCTTAAATGCTACACATGCTGCACATCCTCTCCAGTCTGTCTCTGTCACCCAAGGCCACGCTGTTTGCCCATAAAAGCAATGCTTTTGGCAGGCTGTTAAGCTTAATAAAGCTGCTTCCTTATTTGTGCTAGATTTTTGGCCGCAGAATTGCGTGGTTGTAATTGCGATTTCCGAACTCAATAGTAGGATCTTACGACAGGCACATGAAGCCAGCAAATGGCTGTACTGCATTGGCAACATGCAAACTTGACCCAAAAACAGCAGCGTTCTCCAAGTCACTAGTTAATCAGAAGTCATTATTTAAATGCTGCTGCTCAGGTTAAGAACTATGTTTTTATTAAAGTAACCCCTTTGAAAAGCAGACTTAAACTCATTAATACCCTGGACACTATCGACAGAAACGTCATCACCACTGAAGATAACCTGGAGAGGGCATTGTTTAATAACTGAGGTAGCATTTCTAAATATACCTTGGCTAATAGAAAGAGTGTTGCCTTGGCATGGAGAGCTTATCTGAATAAGTCAGTCTCGTAGACTCCAGTGTATATTTCCCTCTCGTACTGCAGCTGGTGCTCATTGTTTCTGAAGTCTTGTTTCTGTGGCTTCCATTATGAACTTCATGGAAATTGTTCTAGATATACACTATTATTACATATACAGTAAACCCACAATTATTCACGCTTCAGCATTTGCGACTTCTGTCATTCGATGATTTTTTCTTAGAACAGAATTAATAATTGTTTGCGGAAACCCCCGCAAATGCAGATATCCTTCGCATTTTTTTTGCTTTTTCGTGGCAATATATAATTTGTCATGCATTTTAGTGCTAAACTATTAAGGTAAATATAATTTACAAATTTTGTAACACAAATATTAACGTAAATTCAGCTACATTTCCATATAAAATACAGCTTTTTTGGAACGTGTTGCAGGCATCAAATTAAAAATGAGTGAAGATTTGCAAAAAAACAATAAAGTTTATCAGTTTGAACTTTAGATATCTTGTCTTTGTAGTGTATTCAATCGAATATAGGTTGAAACGGGTCTGCAAATCGTTGTATTCTGTATTTATTTACGTTTTACACAACGTCCCAACTTCATTGGAATTGGGGTTGTATAACTGTATAAATGTTTTGGAACTGTCGAGAGAACACAAAGAAAGCGCGTCTTGGGATGGTGAAATACCGCTGTACTCAGAGGCAGGAGGTTTGAAAGCAGCCAATCGGAGAGCGTTATTCATTTTTCTTTGCTGCTGCCGACCTGTGACGCATCTCTGATAGACGCAGTCCAGCATTCAGGCATCATAACAGTTTCCCGCATGGAGCTTGAGTGTATCTCGAGTGTATTTTTATTACTGTAAATTAAATTAATTTATTACTGTATTTACCCTGGTTATACCAAAGAAAATGACAGCGCATACCAAAGAAAATGCACTTGCATGAATTACAGTACAGTATATGCAGGGGTAACATCTGTATTTACATTCTAGCACTGTGAGATACAACAGTTCAGTGTACACGGTACAGTATGGATATGGGTTTAACTTTACATTTTCTTTAAGAATAATAAGCTGAGTTTCAAATTAAATTAAAGTGGTTTGGGAGCATATTTGGGGACATATTTAGGGTTTACCAACCAATCCCCAGCACACTTACAAACAACAGATACAGTACTTCCATCAACTTATAATGCACACTGTTACATTGTTTATACTCTGTTTTTGTGTGTGTGTCTGTACATATATATATATATATATATATATATATATATGTATATTTACAGAACACAATATGAACAATATGAATAGCAATAGTGTGTGTTCTAGTACTGTATCTGTTGTTTGTAAGTGTGCTTGGGAGTGGTTAGTGAAAGAGAGTGTATAAATTGTTCACGCCATGCACCACATTGATTCTTGGGAGCATAGTTCTCTATGTTTGATATAAGACCAAAACATTATTGGTCTGTTTATTCCCTTGCTTTTTCTTCTGAAATGGCTTTGGATATAAAGACATCATTTTCTTCAAAGCTCAGCATCTTCTGCTATTAAAAAATAGCCAATGTGACCAGCTAATGAGACGTGATGGAGCAGACTGAAGCATGACACATAAAACACAGCCCATCCGAGAGTGCTTGTGCGTGTGTATATATACACACTCATAGAGTTTGTAATGTAATAAAAAGATGAATAACTGCTGATAAATTATGCATAAGTTTTAAATTAAAAGTCAAGAAATGAAGACCTAAGTTTGTGTTCATCAGCTAATTGCATTGCTGCTGTGTGACACCAATGAGAATTTTTTATAACCCAGGTTAGGTAACAGTTTTTTTTATTTTTATCTGGTTGTTTCTGTCAAATATATTTGCTAACTTTTAGCCTACTGTGAAAGTGCACCTTTTCTGTTATACAGCACTGCAATACATGCGGGGTCACATTCCTACCCTTGTGCTATTTTAACAGTTTTTATATGTCTGGTCATTTTTTCTTACACAGTGTCCTTGAAAGGTATAATTCATTTCCTTTGCTAATTTCAGTATGCTGTGTGGGTGATCAATATGCAGGAAAGAACAAGGTGCCCGGTGCCATGGATGACCCTCTGACCGCCCACTGGGGGTCATTTTTCTCCATTTAGCCACCCTGTTCCTACTGTGAGACCAGTTCTCTGGTACAAGAACATCCTGTACAATAGTGGCAATGCTCTTACCTTCTAGCTAAGCACTTGTTATTCACATTGGGGTCAGGTGTGCTTACTCCTGTATATTTGTCAGCGCTTGCACTGGCTCCCTGGCCCCAGGTGCTGCTCTTTCTGTTGTCAGATTTGATCAGTCACCTGCTGCCCAGGTAGGGCCTGTTGCCCCATAATCAAACCCCTAAGGGTTACCCGCACCACGCCCAGCTCCAGATGGCCTTCTAGCCCAGCTGTGTGGCACGTCCACCTGCTTGCATGTCTGGGGTTGGGCTTGCAGAATGAGGTCCTGGAATAGAGAGTGGTAGTGATAATTCAGGACAGGAGCGCATTTCCCTGTCCAGGGGAAACAGCCGTGGCAGCAGTCTGGCTGCAAACCAAGCTCTTTCAGATGGGCTGCCCAGCCCATCTGAATCTCTCGGTGAGCCCATTCCTCCAAGCAGACACTCTGACATTTCCTCTAAACAGACTCGCTGGCCTCACACTGTCCCTCGCTGTCTTTCAAGTTTAATGTCAATAAAAGATCTTAATTGTCCCATAATGGCCAAATGGAAAAACTGGGTCATTAACTCCAGCTGGTCAGGTGCAGAGCTTCCGCAAGGCCACAAGTTGAAACGACTTATTCTGTAGTTTTCAGACAGCCAACGTTAACGGTACATTAAGCCTCTGTGAAAATCCAGGTGGAATGAAATTAGATGGAACCGGTAGACTGATTTCCAAAACAGGGCAGAGATTTGAAGTGAATCAGAAAGACAAGGGCAGAAGATATCAGCCTGTACTCAGAATTTCCATATGTATTGAGAATCACATCACTGAAGTATCTAAAATAGAAACTCAGACAGACTTAATCTGTCCGCTGACTTGTAGGGAGCCATGCTGTCCCAATCTGTGGGAACATCGATTGAGGAAAGAAGAAAGCTTTCCAGGGATAAAGTGTAATGACTCACTCTCATCTGTCTGGCTTTGGGCTGATGGTGGGTTTTGGCTTTTGCACAGATGATTCCAGTATGTTTCATTTAATCCCTTTTTGTTTTATCCTTCCAAGGCTAGATTTATTTGACTCCACAAGGGGCTTATATGCCTGCTAAATGCCAAGGCTTAGTAGAAAGACGGCATCTACCTTTTGCCCATGAATGTGCATGCCTACAGAATACCTGGAGAGTGAATACAATGAAGAGCCCTGAAGAGATCAGGACCAGAGCCAAGGGTCAACTGTATGGAAACATTTGGTGATTAAGATGTTAGTAATTAAAAGCTCTTTACTCATTGCATAACAAACTGTTTGCACCTCTGCTGGTGTCAGCCTTTGTGTCAACCTGAGACAGAAATCAAACACGGCGATTATCTCTGGCTTCAAGTGAGAGGCAGCCCTTTCCTTCCGTGCTCGAGCCTAATAGAGATATTTGCTATTTCTCTAATCCTTCACTCGGCTACCATGACCTTTGAAGCTGACATAGCCAATTTCATGTTTTTTTTTTCTGTTAATATGTTCACTCAAAAAGTGTTTAAGTATTTACCCTATTTACTGAGATCACTTAATACAAGCTAAGCTGCAGTATTGTTTCCATGTGGATGCTCCTCCAGGTCTGTAAAAGAGGGCAAAATGTTGCCTGTCTCAGTTTGACTCCTTCTCTACGAGGAATTCTCATTTCTTGTCCTGTTTTATTGGTGCCCTGCCCTGTGGTGGTTTCATTCTCTATAGCCTTGTAGTTGTTGTGCTGAATGAGTTTGCAGAAGCGTTGCTGAACCTGAGCCTGTGAAATGGCTGGCCTGGCCCGGTTCTGCAGTCCAAAGGAAGCTCTGTTAAATATCACATCGACCAACGTAGGAGTTCTATTTCTTTCAATGTTTCTGTCTTAATGTCAGGTTTTGAGGACTACATAACAAATGTAAGAGGACCATGAGCCAGGTCATGAGTAGTGGTCAGCAGAAATGAACAGCCCTTGCCATTACTTGCTTATGCATGTACACTTCAAAAGTGTGGAGGTCTCCCACTGTTTTGCTCCTGCTCCCATTTCTCTCTCTCTCTCCCCCTGCTTTCTTCTCATCACCCCATGGTGATGTGCCTTCCCCTCTTCTTCACTCCATGGCTCCTCATCTTGCTCTACTCGACTCCACCAGAACTTCTGCACTCTCCTGGCTGCGGCTTGAATTTAAATGGGCAGGCAAGAAGTTGTTCCGAGGCCATTCGTTGTGCAAGCTCGTAACTGTAATTAGATGTTCCACTCCTTTGTTGTGCCTTTTCTAATGAAAGCGCTTTCAACACCGTTGGCATGGCTTGGCATTTGCTATAGGCCCGTGGTCTTGGGACTAAATGTCTGAAGCACTTTCCTGGTCAATGTGCAGGTGAAAATTCCCTCAGTAAAGTAGAAACAAGCATGAATACAAAGAAACCTTGTGTAGGGCCAACGAAGCTCCACTTCCTCAAGGCTGAGATTTGTACTCTGCTTTTAGTAGCTCACAGCCTTCCGCTAAATCCCTTTTTCGTCATGACTGCTTGATTTGTGACTCCTTGAATGTGTTTTGGCTGTATGGAGAGAAAAAGATCACTCCATGCACTGCAGTCATTATCACACCTGTTTATGCGGCAGCTCAGCAGTCTCTCATCCTATCACTCGTTCTCACATCTGCAATAATCCAATTAATTCCAGCGGATCCCTTTGTCTGTGTTCCTTTATTCCCCATGAACAATTCTCTAGTCATGACTCCGGGCCAGCTAAACACAAGATCCTGATCCCCCAAGTATTTTATTTCAAGAGAGAATCAGCAAGAGCAAAGACTTATTCGTATCAAAACACTTGTGGTAAATCACCAAAGCTTCTAAAATTATGCTAAGATGAGATATGCATTCTCCACATAGTGGGAGCGCTAATATGTTTGCTGTGAACCAACAGTACTCACTATTTACATTCATTTTATTCTTAATGAAGATACTTGCGGGCATATGGTTATGTAATTATACAGCTACTTTGGCAAACCTCCAGAATTTTCTTTGACATGGTAGTTAAAGATCAGATTGCAAGAGCATGTTTAAGTTGTCTACAGCAGTCTAGTTCTGCTTAAACCATTCTGAAAAGGGATGGAAATATGGATAAATATAAAGGATTCCTCATAGATTAGCTCTATTAACCTCATCTAACTCTACATTAATCCCAGTAAATCCTTCTGTTGGAGCGCCTGCTGCTATTGCAAGCATCGTAACTGAAAAAGAGCCTCTTTGATTTCTACTGTTTATAGAATTTTTTTTTTCAGTGCCGGATCCAAAAAGGATTATGTTTCCTGAAAAGCCTCTCTTTATGCTCATATCAAACGGCTGCATTAGACAGAGCATGAATGACGGTAAGATTAAGGAGGAGAGACGGGAACAGAGCTGGCTGGGTAATGGATGCTGAGAGACCAGAGAGACACTCTTAAATGAGAAAGGTTGGGTCACTTCGGCAGGTAACAGGTATGTGTTTGCTTCCATATATTTTCAGGACGAGAAGAGTCCTGCTCACATAGGAAAACCAAAACTACCATTCCAGCAAAATGATGATTACAAGTAAAGTGCTTTCTGCAAGAAAACTACAGGTTTATTTTTGTGTGAACTAAAAAGGCAACAATATTTGTTCTTCATTACAGAGTTGAAGGTCATAGTCTAACCTTAGTAATTCTTACGAATAAGCAGGCCCGTCGGTGTGGGCAGGCCTGAGTGGGTCAGGTCCCACAGTTCAACTTCTATGCCTGCCGAAAGGTCCATATAAACTTTATATATTTAAAAAAAAAAAAAAAAAGTTTTTGTGACGTAAAACAAGGATTGATGTATTTCGTGATCATACCCAATGGTGATTTGGCAGAAGCAGGTAATTCTGACTTTTTACCCTGACTTCACAAGGCTTCCAAAATAATTTAAATGTTCCAGACTGTCTCACCTCTGCCATCACCTGTACTTGCCTAAATATGGCTGCGGTCACATTAAGCATTCTTCCTCAGCCACAAGTGTATGCTTTACTTTCAGTCCTGTGGGAAGCATCTGCTAGGTGTTCACAAAAGCTTTGTAATCAGTGTTTTTTTGTTTTGTTTTGGGTTTTTTGTGAAATACTTGGTGGTTGCAGCTTTGGCATTGGTTGCAGTAGGTGAGTCATGCAATATGCTGCTTGTGACTGTGATTGTTTGTAAACATACTGTTCTGGTAAAATGGATTTAAAAGAATGCACAATTACAAGCAAAACTGTTGAATTGTCACGGTTACTGTCTTAAACCAGGGTGTTGAAGGCACAGGCACAGGTAGACATCATGATTTTGAAGATTTTATTGAAGAAAAAACAAGAA
>JBBJLS010000001.1:20439608-20462774 GCA_037577275.1 Bryconaethiops microstoma
CTCTCTCTCTCTCTCTCTCTCTCTCTCTCTCTCTCTCTCTCTCTCTCTCTCTCTCTCTCTCTCTCTCTCTCAGGTTTATAAAGATAATCATCATTAATATAAGCTCATCCCATCCCACAGACCATGGATAGGAAATGAGATTGTAAATTAAACTGGATTGGTGCTTAAACTCTTGATTTCAGTTAGACTTAACAGATGCAATTATTCCTATTTTTTTGGACTAAGTGCAGTGTCGTAGGTCATAGCGTCCAGTAGTATTTTCAAATGTGATGCATATGATGTGTCCGCAGTGAAAAAGGCTTTAAGACAAAGTGCATGAGGAGCTTTATTTGCATCACTATTCATCACAGACAGGTCAAAAAGCAGGCAGGTTAGCATAAAATCTGCTGATGGTCGAGCTATTATTTTTATTCATTAAATATAGCAGCATCATTTTTTATAGTTATTAATTGATTATTTTAAAGATGCTTGTGATCTGATAATAAACATTAATAAACCCATTTAAAAAGTGTGTAAATCTGTAATAATGGTAATAGTGGGATTTTTTCGGGCAATATCAGTACGTTTTTGACAAAAACGTGCATGTGTGTGTGAGGGAGAAACAGACAGAGTAATTTGCGATTTTACTTAACTACCTCCACTACAACTTTGCTTTGTTGAGCAAATTCTTGATTGTCTCTTGTTTGCAAATACTGGAGTTGGACCGGGCCGATCCACACAGGCCAAGCCCAAGGTCTGAAAATGTCTTAAAGTATTTTATATTATGTATTCTTTATCAGGGGTTCTCAAACTTTATATTCAGAAGTCCAAATCTAATTTCAAAATAAGGTCAAAGGTTTTTTAAAAAATTTAGCTTACGTCATACAACCAAAAGAAATGGCGCTGTTTGCCTATGACACAGGTCAACAGGTCAAAATCATCAGAGATATGTTTATGTGGGTTTTGTAGTGTTTTTCATGCTGATTTCAAGTCATGCTGATTTCATGTGTTTAGTTTTTCCTGCACGTACAGTTTTTGTGATGAAGCTAGTTGTACATTGCATGATAGTGATATAATTAGCATATAATAATCATATACTAAGCGTTTTTGAAGCGTTTTTTTCACTGACACTGATCATTATATCTATGCCACAGTGTGCGCCTATCTGACCTTGCACTGAAAATATTGAAACAGTTACTTGATTGGTGCCTGCTGTTTAGTAAAAACCGCATTCAAGTCTAAGGCAAATCTAATATTACACATAATTCAAAAATATGATGTGACTTAAAAAACTGAAAGCAGATCTGAAATCAGCATGAAAAAATGGTTTAGAAAAGTGTGTTGTGGTTTCTGATGATTTTTTTTTGTTGACCTGTGTAATTGTTTGCTTGTGAACCTTATCCACTCTCACTTTTGACAGTAAAGTGTAATATGCACTGTAGTTTTATGAAAAGATGTAACAATAACTAGGGATGGGAACCAAAATTAGGTTCCAAATAAGAACTGATATACCCGGTACCAGGTACCCACTAGTTTTTGTTTTGTTTGGTTTTTTCGGTTCTGTAAATCAGTTCCTATAACGGAATTGACACAGTGCCCAGTTTCACACAAGACGCTTCTTGCTGTGACCACTGCTGCAGTTTGTTTAGTCCTGCAGCCGCCGGCAGACATCCACGCAAGCTGCAGCCAGCAGACACAGCAAGTGGACTTTGGACCCAGAACCCGTCGTACAGCGCCAGTCGCCAAATCAGAATCAGAATCGCGTTTACTGGCCGAGTATGTGAGCGACACATACGAGGAATTTGATTCTGAGTGATGGTGCTCTTTAAGCACAGTATAAAACAACAACAATATGTAAAGATACGTGTGTACATGTGCCTACACCACACCCATATGTCTCTTGCAGAGCATGCTTGCTGCTCCAATAGGCCAATAGATGCGATTCTGATTCTGAGCTTGATGAAATCACGTCAGCTGACGCTGTCAGCCGTTCTAGTGTTAAACACCGCATCTGCTTGGCAAGTGTGGTTATCTGCCAGGACCAGTTTTAGTCAAGATTCGCTAGGTTTGTTAAAAACAAAAAAAGTTAAGCCCAAATACACATTTATTCTACGCCACAGGTATTTCGCTCACTCGTGCTTGTTTCAGTTAATCTCAGGCCAGGATCGCTGTAAAAATCTAAAATATGTTATATTTTACAAAACTAATAATTTATTGAAACATATACTTAACTGCATTGCATCAACACACTCCTAACATGATGTGTGGACTGGGTCCGGAATGACTTGCAGTTCGGTCCGGACATTGAGAATTGCTGTTCTATATAATAAGATATATGATGTGTATGTTCCACCTCTGTGTCTATGTTCCTCTAGTTATATCTGTCTGTTGTCTATCTGTCCCTAGGCGGCCTGATCTTAAACAGAAACGTTTATTTTTGAAACACCTCCGGCTTCCCTCTCTCTTGGTGGGCGCCCGCCCATGCACACGCACAGCACTATGGGTAGCTCCCCGGAGGTGCTGTCCTGGACGTCCTGCCCCAGTCTGCTGGTGGGAAAGCTGAAGGAGGAACTCAAACTCACCGTGGTGGGGGACGCCCTAAAGAAGACCAACCCCAATGCCTCTCCTTCTCCCCAAGCCTCGCTTTCACCACAGCCCCCACAAATCATCACAGACCTGGCCCCACCTACCAATCTCCCTGTCCCCCTACAACAGCTGCAGACGCCAGGCCGAGATGAGCTTGACTCAGGCCTGTGTGGGACAAGCCCTCCGTGCACAGCCCTGAGCGAGGACTCCACCAGAGAACAGGGCCACTTTGACAACAGCGTTCTACAGCTCCAGGAGCATGAGGACCCTGAATCGCCTGGCTCCTGCGGCCAGGGTGGGTGCGGCAGTGGTGGGGAGGAGGGAACTGAGGATGGAGGAAATGGATGTCCCACAGAGCATACTGGTGATGGCATGCATCACCACCATCACCATGATGATATCAAACTGCAGTTTCACAGAGCTGGCACAGGAGGGGGATTCCTTGAAGGGCTCTTTGGCTGCTTGAGACCCGTGTGGAATATCATAGGAAAGACTTACTCTACAGAATACAAACTTCAACAGCAAGGTGGGTCTGATTTTGTAGTGCCTATTCAATAAGCGACTTTAGTTCAATTAGATCATTTTTTTGGCATCTAACAAAATATAAAAGTGTGTGCAGTTTTATGCAGTTGGAGTCGAAAGTGTAATGTGCAGCAGATTTTTCATTGCATGCAAATATTGAAGTGGCCAGATTGGCTGGTTGATCTTACTAGTTACCTGTCAACACTTAGTAGCTCCCAACTTACAGCGAACACTGCTCAAGCTTAACTAAACAAACGTTATTACCTACTGCCCCTGAAAGTGTTACAGGACCATTCAGAAACAACTTCTGCTGTTTTTTATAGACCCATGACATGTCTCAACAAATGCATTTTCAACTTTCTTTTATTTACATGCATTATGTTTGTAGCATTGTAAATGTATGATTGTGAAAGCTGCTGTGGAACATTACTGTCTAATATAACTGTCAGATTTAGTAACTGCAGTTGGTGGTGTAATAATTGTCACAGGCCTGTATCAGACCAGTTAGCATTGTGCACACTACACATCTAGCCTACACACCTCGTCTAGCTGTAATTTCAGACAGACAGACGGACAGAAAGACAAAATTAACACAGTACAGACAAAGTTTAGGTGTGATGGCTACTGCTACTGTTTGTAAGCTATGCAGTGCACTTTTTCTAAGTAAAAACATCACAGGTAAGTCTGTTGTCATTTGCACAGTGGTAATTGATAGGGTACACTACATTCCTATTTTGGCTTTGTAGATCTAGGAAAAAACTTTCGTCACACATGTCTTGGCTGATCAGCTAAATTCAGGCCAAGGGCAATCTGTTTAAATCTGTTATTAGGTGGACTGTCTCTGTACATTTTAAATTCCTGTGTTGTAGGTCCAGTGTCACAGCTGCTTTGAGTTAGTGGGGAACTCCATATTGTAGACATCACATGCTGACATACTGCTCCACTGGGAGTAAGCCATGTCAGTCACTCCAAAATAGCCTCTTGTCTATGGATCTGTGTAAGTGGGTCAGATCTGCCTCTGACCTTGGAGTTACCCAGCTTCCAGCATCATCAGTTATACAGCTTCATGTGTTATTTATATGATTAAATAAAGAACCATATAAGGACCAAGTATTAGCTTTTCCAAACTGAAGCTACTACAATCAGTTTCACCACACAGCCCTGGAAAACCAGAAGCAACAGAATGTCTTCAAAGTCTGGCTTTGTTTCTGTAGTTTTGGTTATTCACATACATGACTTCTCTTTGCCGATTGGTCTGTAGACATGTGGGAGGTTCCCTTTGAGGAAATTTCGGAGTTGCAGTGGTTGGGAAGCGGAGCACAGGGTGCTGTCTTTCTCGGAAAGTTCCACTCTGAGGAGGTGGCCATCAAGAAGGTCCGGGAACAGAAAGAGACGGACATCAAACACCTTCGCAAGCTGAAACATCCCAACATCATCGGCTTTAAGTACGACCTGGTGTCCTCGTTCTTTGCTTATGTGTTTATCGAAGGATTTGGTGCTTCTGTGCTGAAGTATCAAATGTGCACAGTCTGTACAAAGCATCACACGCTGACTTAGTGATGTTTTTTTTGCTTCTCTCTGCAGGGGTGTGTGTACTCAGGCTCCATGTTACTGCATTATAATGGAGTACTGTGCTCAGGGTCAACTGTACGAGGTTTTGAGGGCAGGCAGGAAGGTCACTCCCCGTCTTCTGGTGGACTGGGCTTCCGGCATTGCCAGCGGCATGAACTACCTGCACCTGCATAAGATCATTCACAGAGACCTCAAATCGCCAAAGTAAGCCCCTCTTAGAACATTAAACAGCAGGCCTGCTGAGCTCCACTACTTTAGTAGGCCTGCAGTGTTTGGGATATATTAAAGCATTTCCTAAAGAATTGTAATTGAGTGAAATCATTGTGAGTACAGATGTTTCAAACCATTACACTCATATATAAGGTTAACATATTGAGCATTGTTGTTTCTCTGTCTCTGTACACAGTGTGTTAGTTACTCATAATGACATGGTGAAGATCTCAGACTTTGGGACATCAAAAGAGCTAAGCGACAAGAGCACTAAGATGTCGTTTGCCGGCACGGTGGCGTGGATGGCTCCAGAGGTGATCCGCAATGAGCCGGTGTCTGAGAAAGTAGACATCTGGTACGTATCTCTACATGGTGTATAAAAACATTAAATGCTTACATACACAGCAGTGCCAAACCATTGGAAGCAGATTTTGTCATGAGAACTCTCTGGCAAGATGGCATTGTGTGTTTAAAGTTAATTATTGTCAGAGGGCCTTTTGTGCCAAGGAGGTCGTTGGTAATGTAAGATCCACTGCCTCTGGTGTTATGCAGGTGTGCAAAAACACAGTGCTTGGAAGGGAAATGTGAACATTTATTGTCTGTTTTATTCATAGGTCGTTTGGAGTGGTGTTATGGGAGCTCCTGACTGGAGAAATTCCTTATAAGGATGTGGACTCCTCAGCCATTATCTGGGGTGTGGGGAGTAACAGCCTGCATCTTCCAGTGCCCTCCACCTGTCCTGACGGCTTCAAGATACTCATGAAACAGACATGGTGACTTCACCTTTTCTGTATAGCACAATCTGTTCTTTTAACCCTTATAACCTGCACACCACCTTACATGCATGTTACATACATATATTACTGTGCAAATCTTAGAGAAAACAGTATATGGCTTTATTTACCTAAAGTGGGTGCTGTTGGAATTAAATGCATTTAATGGCTTATCCATTTCCATCTTTTCCACTGTGTCCCTTATAAAGTAAAGATATATATTCCTAAAACCTTTGCACGGTGTGTGTGTGCGTGTGCGTGTGCGTGTGCGTGTGCGTGTGCGTATGCGTGTGCGTGTGCGTGTGTGTGTGTGTGTGCGTGTGCGCGCGCGCATATCCCCACCTGTGGGACTAATGACTAAGGGTTATCTTGTCTTATTTTGTCTTGTGTGTGTCCAGGCAAGGTAAGCCCAGGAACAGGCCATCTTTCAGACAGATCCTGCTGCACTTGGACATCGCCTCAGCAGATGTGCTGGGAGCTCCACAGGAGACATACTTCAAATCTCAGGTGCATATGTGTAAATATCAATAGCACACAAACAGATTAACTGTGTTAAGGTTAGGTTTGTGGTCTTGCTTGGTAAATTAGTTTTGGCTTCTTCTACAGCCAGTGAATTGATAGGGTGGATGCACTGTTAGTTGCGCCACCTGCAGTGTCAGAGACATTTCTCTTGCCATAGACTAGCATTTTCTGTTCACTATGCCTCAGGCGGAGTGGAGAGAGGAAGTGAAAAAGCACTTTGAAAAAATAAAGAGTGAAGGAACATGTATCCATCGGCTGGATGAGGAACTTATACGCCGTAGGAGAGATGAACTCAGGTCAGACGATGATAACATGAGATGAACAGAATAAATGAACTGCAACAAAATCCACTGAAATTCATAATTAACATTCGCCCTTTTTCACACACTCTTTCTCCCACTATCTCACTTTCTCTTGCATTCTCAGGCATGCGCTGGATATTCGGGAGCATTATGAGAGGAAGTTGGAGAGGGCTAATAACCTGTACATGGAGCTGAGTGCGATCATGCTGCAGCTAGAAGTGCGGGAGAAAGAGCTCATGAAGTAAGAGCACATTCCTAGTGACACATCACTTCTTGACCACACTCAATTTACTAGAATCAATTCACACTCAATTCCACAACTGATGATTTCAGTGAAGCATTCTTTGGAGCTTCAGTTGGAAGTTGTTCTGTCTGTACAGGGTGATGAGTGATGAGAAGGACCTATTCTCCTCTTATCCAAGGGCTGTGCAGTCCCTAAGTTTTCAAAGCCCTATAGATCCTTAAATGGAATTCCACTACTGGAATGCAGTTAATTTGGTACAATTATTATATTACCTATACTCTGTTATCATAAATAAATATAAATGAGTAGAAATACGTATTAATGTTTTACTAATATCATACAATTCTTTGCTATGAGCATCTATGAGCATTTTGTATAGTGTTAAGAGATATTTCTAACAGTCATTATGAGAAAATTAGCAAATGAAGGTACTTAAATACCATAACCCTCATGATATTCCAAATAAATAACTTCAAGAAGAAATTAAACCAATCCGATCACTGTGTCCCTACAAGATATTCAAAAGTAAACACTTTGAAAACATTAGAGAAATGAGTGTCAAAATGAGACAAAAACACATTTAATGCTGGGCTTTGGTGTAATTCACTGAGAACCCTCAGCTGCCCCAATTGAAGAGCAGATTTCCCAAACTCACTCAGTTCATTTTTTGTGATCTTTTTAGGTAACACTACTATGGGCATATTTTTACATTACCTCTTTATGTGCAGTAGTATCACCAACCAAAACTCACTCAATCCTTGCATAATACACGGTACAAGATTAGCTGAATTTCCAAAACTCACTCGCACAGTTGCCAGTGCTACTTACTTACCCAGGTCTCCCAGGCGGTAGATCATAAACAAAGATGGCTCTATGCTGTGTCATGTAGTAGGATATAAATATTGAACTTGTACATAATTTTGTGACACTGAATATCCATTTACTTAAAAATTGTTTTCATTGTATTTTTTAAAAAATTTGCCCAAACTAAAATGCACTTTATAAACAGGTATTGAAAAATGACAAGTAACTGTAAAAATTTTATTAATTTTTTTTTTTTCCTGTAAGAATTGCTTTCCAACAGGTAAAACAAGTAAATCATGATTTTCCAAAAAAAATGCTTTTGGACTGAGAGAGTTTTGGAAATTTGCACTTTGATTGTGCAAGCTGTGCGTGCATAATAGAACACCTGTGTCAGCCAAAGTGCAACTTAAAGTAGCTCATGTCCAGGAGTTGACAATTTTTTTTGCTCTAGTACTCTAAAGAGTACCTACATGAATTAACTGGTATGTGCCGGGCTCCGGGGTGTCCGTGCCGGGGTCTATGTCTGGGTTTGGTTCCGGGGAGGGGGTCCGTGTCAGGGTCTATGCCATGGCGTGGTTCCGGGGGGAATTATGCATGCAGTAATTAGATACGCATTTACGCTGTGAAGACTGAAAAAAGCATTTTGCGTACCACTTACGTCTATTCGGGTTTGCGTACCACTTCTGTCAATCCCTTCTCATGTCACTAATGAGAATGGATACCTGGATACTTTTACATGCACAGTGTACCTTGATGTTTATCATGAGCATTAGAATAGTGTCAGGAGCTGTGTCGTTTCAGTATGAGTCATGAGCATTCATTCCCGTGCCTTGCTTTGCTTGGTGTAAATTATTCAACGTGTCACTAAGACAAGCACCAGATAAACAGGAACAACTGAATGAATTCCAGAATCTCTGCACCTGACAGGTGATCTTGATTAAATAAAATTGAACACATTTCAAAGAATAAGTCTACATAAAGTTGTTGTTCTTTCCAAAACGCTGGTTTGTTTGTTTGTTTATTTAAAAGGCTGTGAAGGAGATAATCAGCATGAAATCTAGCTTGAAATGGCAGAAATTATTCATGTTTTCTTTCATGGGCATTTGTGTTGATGGAAACTGGATTCCTGAGATGTATGAAGGTATAAAAAGTATTGTGTACACACTTCTAGGTGCAGATTTGATAACTTGCCTGATTGTGGTTGCCATCGCCCGTGGAGGATTTGAATCCTGACTGAGATAAGGAATACAAGATAAATAAATTCTTCATTTAAGAATCATCAGTCTGTTATCTGTTGATCTCAGTGTTTTGTGTCGCCTGCCTGTGGTTACACTCCTGCCCAGAGGCTGCGCTTGTGTTGCTTTGGCAAATTGACAGTATAAATGAATTTGATTGGGCTATATCAATGTTGATTAGATCCTAGTCATTATTTCTGCTGGTGTCTTATTTCCACAAGGGTGAATAATGAGATCCTAGCCACAGTCTGATTGAGGAGAACCTAAATGTGATGGTGTCCCAATGTGCTGGTGTGCTAATGATATGCTCAAACAGGAACTGAGCTCTGCTCAGTCTTTGGAGACGTTATGGCACTCTGCCAGAGTGCCATTATTGTGAGTGGTGAGTATTGTTCAACAGTCGGGGTCTGCGATGTTAATCACATCACTTAGAATAATATGGATGTGTGCGTTTAACTTGCACAGTCCCATTGGAGAGATCAGCCAGCTGTGGATGATTTATTTGCATTAAGTCTAGTCTGCTGAGGGGAAAGTGGCTGAAACTTCCCTTCTAAAATGCTTGCATCAATACGGCTTTCTATAACATAGAGTTGGTGAAGATGGTGAATTCTGACTCTGTAAGTTTCTTGCCATTTCTATCATTCTACATTATTCTGTTATATATACAATCATTTTTGTGACATTGGTCTCTGATATTGATACTGATATTGCAAAAGCCTACTATATGCAAACAAGCCTCTAACCAATTACAGAGTTTCTGACAGGGCAACCAGTTAAAGCGCCAAGTGAGTTGCTGGATGTCCTTTAAATCAAAGTCTTACGAAACTTTAAAAAGTCACATTTTTAACCATTAAAGGTGTCGGTCAGGAGCATAAATAGGCAGGTCTGCCTGGATGGGTGAGTAAATGTACCATTTGAATGTTTACAGAGTTTAAGCCTTTTAGTTATGATGTGGGCCTTTAAAACATTTTGAAAGGCATTGCAGTAAAGTTGTAACACCGATATTTTGTTCATGTTGTGCAGCTTTTATATAAAGTAAAGTCTTGAGCCACCCCTCATTTTGATTTGAATCATCTTGTTGGTGCAAAAATACTATTTTATGCCTGTCAGACTGTCTTATCTTTGGCTTTTTGAATAGATAAAATGAAGAAAAAAAAAAGGAACAAATGTTTTACTGCGACAGGCTGCAAAGGGCCTTAAGATACAAGGAGCCTAGATAAAGGTGTTCCAGCCACTCAGCATTCAGCACCACCAGTATACTGATCACCTCCCGATCATCTGGAATCATCTGCACCTGTTTCTTCACTGGTTTAGGCCTTAAGTTAGATGTGCTTTACTCTGCCCGAATGTGTGGCTTAACAATAAAAACAGGTAGCTGGTAAGGTACGGGAACTGGACTGAAAATAAGAGCCAAAAACTTTGTACTATTGTACAGCATTGTGTAAAATAATGAACAGTCATTAGAATTATAATGCAGACTTGTGGCCCTTCATTTTATAGTCAGGCCAGATGTGTGATCATACTCCTACACTAAATAACCCATAACCATGCACATGACAGAGACCATTGGGGCTGTAGCCCCTGCCCATTTTTGTCTTAGATTTAGCATTGACCTTTTTGACAGGCTCCAAAAGCTTATACAACTCTGTACAAAACCTGCGTGTGTAAAATGTAAAACCATCTTTGAAGGTCAAAAAGAATTAATTTGCATTTGTAAATTTATAAAAGACTAATTCAAACAGCAGCCTGATCACACAGTGAATGCCATTACATACACATTATAATCCAATAACTGCAGAAAATCAGATTTTGGCAATAACCCATTCCACTTGTTTACATGCATTTAAGCTATCTGATAATGAAAACTCAGAGTCTACACAAGTTACTCAGTAATTAGATTTCTTTCTAAAAACACAATGTGCTTTTAACATTGCTAAGCAGCTCACCAATGAACTCACTGAGGAGCAGCACGTGAAGAAGAAATCACTTCTTTCCACAGTTTTCTGATTAACATGAAGTCCATGTTTACAGATAAATATATATCTATGTGTTTATATGTCTTTAAATGGAATAAAATGCCATTTGCCATTTCTTAGTTCCAACATTATAAAAAATGTTTGATGTTTCCTGGGAAGCTCGTCTTTACCCGGTTCTGTTTAGGGACATGTGTAAATGTAGAAAACCAAGTAAAATAAGGGTATTCATGCTCTGTTCACGCATTAGAAGCCAAGTTACTGCACTAGAAATGCACTCTTAGTGCTTTAATTGCATTAAATATTAACGGTGGGCTCAAAAGTAATTGAACTAGTCTATTGTTCGTTGTTAAAGATATTAATATGAGTGTTCGAATACATGTATTATTCCATGACCAGGGCCTTACAGAGACATTTTGAGGTGCTCATATTTATGTTGGAGGGTTGGGGATAGATAGACACGCAGTTTGTTTTGGCGGGGGAAATGGGTGATATAATCACACTAAACTGCTCAGCCGTATCCACCAACATTTAAACATAATGTAAAATTGAATTTTATTACAAACCACTGAGCCACTGTTTCTTCAGGTTCACAGGTACACACCAGCTGCTGGTTATGTGCTTTCTGTTTGCTGCTGGGCAACTTCACCCTTTAGCTTATGGTTGGCAGCCACGCCTTTTTAACATAAGGCTCAAATTCTTCTTGTTACGAGCCATGGGTAGGCAAAGCAAATAACAAAAAACAAAACATAAAACCCACCTTGCTAAAAAGTGGGAAAGTGGGAAGGGCTTGAGCACCCCCTTCTTCACGTGCACAACCTTGACAGACCTCCCAGTATCTTGTCCTAGAGCTTTTTTGGTGTTGCATTGAGGGTAAATGTGTCATTGATATAACCGGCTTGGCCTTCATGTGTTGCAGAGCAATGGAGAGAGGACATGGCTAATGTGTGTGATGTGGATAATGGAAGGAAAAAGAGACAAAATTACAAGAGATATGGTGTGAGGGGTATAAACGCCCGGATATTATTCCCCTCTGTTAGCTGCCATTAATACTCTAATTGTCAGTGCTGTGTAATTACAATGTCAGAGAGACCTCGGCAGCACTGAAAGTTCAAATGGATCGATTAAGTGTAATTCAGGCCTGCCATTAACAGCATCTCTAACAACAGACATCAACTGTCAGGACTGCTATCCGCTGACAGGGAAACAGATAGGTATTCATCTCTGGGTCCTTCTGTTGGCTGCAGACAGGGAAGGATTGACTGACTGATACATTTGAAGGTGGAAGTTTTGTTCCTTGGAGTGTGAGCAATTCTGGGGGGAAATAAAATTTTTGTACTTATTGTGTTTGTGAAAAGCCAAAGGCATCTGTGTATTGTGATGCATCAGTCTGAAGGTGCTAAGTGAAGTGGAGGGCGTTTAGAACGTTATCTGTTACAAACGTTTAATTAAATTCCTTGAAGAGTGTGCTAATATATTGTTCAGCATAATAACTGAATTATTTTACATTTTTCCAAGGAAGTCTACTAGGTTTACTAAGTTTACTAAGTTTGTGCCTGTGATATGATCACCATGTGTAACTTGACCTTGAAACAGTCATAGATCTAGAAAGAAAGAATAGAACTGCGATTGTCACATGAACTTCATCCATCCATCCATCCATCCATTTTCCACCCCTTTATCCTGCACTCGGGGTCGGGAGTGGAGGGGTGGGTGGGGGGTGGAGCCTATTCCAGCTGCTACGGGCGAAGGCGGGTTACACCCAGACAGTCGCCAGCATGTCACAGGGCCACATACAGAGACACACAACCATTCATGCTATGAACTTTATCATCCACAGTGTATTATACCTGATAGCGTCTTGCTATGGTTTGCATGAAATAAACCAATTACCAGTGATAAATGACGTTTTTATCGTTTTTATCGTCCATCGTCTGTGGTGACTGTCACTGGGTACAGGCCTATGAGGCACTGAATCACTTCCTAAAGAAGTGGAATCAAATCGCTGTAAGGTCATACCCCATGAAGGCACAGATGGTGCATTCACCACATACTCGGGGGGCCGAGTGGAGAGAGGGTGATGTTTGTGGAGTGATGGAACTGACCTCACCGTGTATACAGCCGGAAGGAACAATGAACAGCATCTCCCCTGAGCAGCCTTCACAGAACAGTTTAACGTGTGTAGAATCAGCCTTCTCTCTCTCACTCTCTCTCACTCTGTCCCTCTCTCTCTCTCTCTCTCTCTCTCTCTCTCTCTATCTCTCTGCCTCTAACATGAATAGGTGAACACAGCAGACACGTTTATGAGCCATTGGAAAAGTACACTGCATTTTTCACCTCGTATTTCATCTGTGAAATCAATATATGTTTACTCCGAGCTAAGATTTAAAGGGGCTGGGGCTAAATACACATAGACCCTGACGTAAATCTCCAGAGAGAGAGAGCTTGACTTTCTAGCAAACAATGGCTAAACGTTTTCTTTGGCTCTCTGCAGCCGGACTGATTTGTGTTCTGGACAACAAGCTTGCGTTGGAAGACCTCTGAGCTGTGCCAACATACAGTGCTGTGCAAAAGTCCTGAGCCACCCCTCATTTCTTTATATTTTGCTTTCTGTGGCTTAACTAACAAAAAACAGGTAACTGGTCAGGGGCAGCTGGAGGCCTGGTAGTTATGTAGTTGCCCCTGCAATTGGAAAGCCGCGGGTTCATTTGGAGAATGAGTTAAATGCAGAGAACCACTTTGTGCTGTTCACCCTGCATGCTGTACTGTGTTTACATATGAACAATTATTACACATAGGTACAAGGACTGGACTGAAAAAAGCCCAAAACTTTGAAAACCCATCAGAAAGGAAGCCTGGAGATCTGTCTCTTAAGGCTAAAAATACAAGAAAGTCTAGCTCACTGGAGGCAAAATGTGAAGTAATTAGGGGTGGTTTGAGCCACGCTGAGCTCTGAGGTCAGATCCATGTTTCTCATTTCTATCTTCCGTGGAGCACAGAGTTGACTGAACTGTTCAGAGTGTGATGCATGTTGCTGCTTTTTCTGGGGTTGCAGTACTTGACATTTCCTCAGGTTTGAGCTGGAAACAATAACGACGGCCTGGAGAGGTCTTCTTCGTGTCCTCTCCAATATTTAACCTCTTCTACTCAGGCCTCAATCTACAAAATTGTGACCAAATTGTTGTTGAAGCTGAGGTTCCCAGCTTTGGTCCTATAGACATGTCCTCCTTTGGAGCACATTTTGGTTTTCTTTGCTCTAATCTGATCATTACCAAGCCCCCCCTTGTTTGGGATGGGTATGTTAAAGTAAAGTAAAGTGGCCCTTGTATTCACGCGTGAGCTACGTGACGTGGGGGCTGCCACCAAGGAGGGGTGCCACAGAGTGCGGGGACGGTACCTTGCTCAAGGGTACCTCAGTGGTGACACTAGCAGTGTTGGGATTTGAACATCCTAACCACTAGGCCAGCCAGCTGCCCTAAGGGAAAGAGAAAGCACTAAGGGTGCAAGGGCACTCAAAGTTTCCTGCATCATAAAGTTTCCTAAATGGTTAATTTCTTGGATGTGTGGTTGAATGAAATTATATACCAAAAAACATTGATTATAGACATCAGTGTTGGTTTAGTTTTATTCAAGGCTGTAGACCGTTCAAAATAATGAGTGTAGTTGTGCAAACATGGTGTCAACAAACACTTAAGGCAAAAGTAGTTTTGTGCAAGCTTATTTTTCCATACATTATTTTCAAGAATTGCTATTAGAATTGACCAGGAGTTTATTTATATTGCTTTACACATGTAAAACCATACATAGATACATGATTTATTCCCAAGTAAGGTTTTCTGTTATTGCAGTAGACACAACAAAAAGAACATAAAATAAAAGAGCACTTAACACAGATACTTCTATAAGACACATAGTATAAAAGTAAAGTACAATTTACTTTTATATTATTTGCAAAGGTAAAGTGAAATGTCTAAAGTTGAATGCCTAAAAACATTTGTCGAAGTTATAAAGTGTTCATAGTTGTTCATAGTTCTGTAAACTTGAAAAGTGTTTGTGGTTCCTTAAACCTTCTTGAACCAACACTACATACTGTGAAGGTGAATAGATCTGGTTGAAAAATGATTGCTTATGAATGAAGACCATAATCGCTGGCCTCTGCCATACACTGCCTCATCACATTGTTAAACTGTGTCAGACTTGGGATCTGAATTCAGTGCATATTTATGTTTGAAAATAGATTAAGAATATTACTTTAATCAAAACATAAACACATTATATAAAAATTAAATCTGGGAAGTAAATGTTTCCATTTGCATTCTAGTGTCTGTATCTCATCCAAGCCATGCGGCTTTTGTTTTTGACATGGTCCGATTGCCTAGTTTATTTAATGATAGGAGAAACACTGAACATCTACATTTTGTGGAGATTCTTCGTACTCAACACATTCATGGAGTCATCCATCAAAGATTTTTTAGGATGTCGCTCAATAAAATTAAACAGTCTCTTGCCACAAACCTCACCACAGGTCATAAGCAGTAAATGGTTCCTCCTCTGTGATGCTATTAAATACTGATTCAAAAACCACAGACACTTTCATCTATGTCTCTCAATGATGCTGTAGTGATACTGTAAACACCGCAATGCTTGCTGGTGAAGCTCATTTAAATGTCTTTGATTAATTCTGATGGTTGAGTGATATGCTGGGTTCGTTTTACCACAGCCTCCCTAGAGACACCCTTCTGTGAGCAAAAGCCCTTTCTGCAGTTAGTCAGCATGGCTTTTATGGCAATTCTTGACACTGGATCGCCCACGTAAATTGCTCATATCCACCCATTTAGCTCTCAATGAAGAACCTTCCCACAAGGCCCCTCTCACTCACACCACCCCCAAGTGCTCCATTCATTTTGGCTCTATTGGTCCTCTGTTTCTTTCAAATTAATTTCCATTTTTCCCACTTTTGTTCCTCTGAAACAGCTGAGTTCTCTGCGGTCACAGGCTTAAAAGAGGCAGCGCTGCCTGCTTCTCCATCAATAAGCCGGACAAATCAATCACTTGAGAGGGTCCAGCCAATGACGCCAATAATTAAAGCACTTGATGGAGCAGAAGTGCGAAATGAAGAGTGTAAGAATGCACCCAAACATACTGCATTAATCTCAAGCCTGCTGACATTTTGCTTTGTCACGTCCTCACCCCCATTTGCCTACAAATTGGATTCGCTACAGCTTCTAGATGAGAGATAGCACAGGCGAAGGTTTTCGAAGGGTTTCAGGTTAACGTTTGAATTTGCGAGAGGCAATAAACATACATTGATCCTTTATTAAGCTCCCTCGTGTCTCTCGTTGAGAAGTCACGTGGTCTAGGTATGGCAGACTAAATGCAAACTCTCTTACTCTCTTCTGGGAAATTCCCTCCATCTTGCAGAACGGGATTGAACAGGAAGTGATGCGGACATGCAGACGATACCACCATGTGAGATATTGCATGTGGCAGTGCAATTTCCATCTCAAGTGGACCGCCTGCTCGGCCCACCGTTTAATTTTCACTTATGATTGAAAAAGATTTTCCAGTCCGCGTGGAAAGCCATTGCTCCAGGATCAGTTCACTAAATTTGGCACCTTCTTCGAGTCGTCTGCTAAGACACGTCGCAGCCCGTATGATCCTGCCATTACTCACTGATGCGGAGGAGAATACCTTGTCAGTGAAGGCACTGTACCGTTTGCGGCGTCCTGGTCTCCGCTGGCTCCACTATGACATTTGTCAGTGGCTTTTCAGTGGCACTAAAACAAGGTTGCCACGTGGCAGTACATTGAATGACAGTCGGTTAAAAAAGGCTCAGAAGTAAACAAGAGGCCACATCTGGCTGCAGAGCGATGTGCCAGACATCTCGCCTTTACTCCTGGCAAAAAAAAGGGCTTCCACTGAGCACCGTGCGAGAACAAAAAAAGGAGAAGAAGAAGAAGAAGGGGAAAAAAAGCCGACACGACAGCATCTCATTATCCACTAAATACCAGCAGATTAATTACAGTGACAATGACAGATGGCTCATTACTGGATCATCCAGAGAGGGTTCTAGGGGGAAAAAATACAGGTACAGAACTGTTTCCATAGTGCCAGTATGGCACAAAGCCATTAAAATTTATCATTCGAAGGTTTTTAAGGCTTGCAATGAGAGCCATTTATATGTTCCTCATTGTAAAAGCCTCAGTGAAGTGCAAATCCAGAGTCAAGTGAATTACTGTTATAGGTATGAATCACTGTTTCGGGCATGCTAATTTGATACATTAGTGATATCATGAGATTTATGCCAATACAGCATTTGATCCAGTCCCACTAGGATCAATCACACATGTTTCAAATGTGTATCAAAGCTTTATACAGATCAGATTCTACAGTTAAAATTGACATAATGAAGTCTAAAGGAAAAGCAGTTTCTATATTTTATATCTAGAATGTGTAATAAAACATCATAAAGAACATCTTTCCTGTTTTTTTCTTGGATCAACTCTCTAAAAGCATATTCTAATCTGTATAACTATAACTATAACTAAAAATCTGAATAACACATCTGCAAACTATGTAAGAAACTATAATGCTGTTGAGTTATTTTCAACAATAAATTAATATGTGGTCTCTGAAGGATCTGGGCATTTTTATTTGAAGTAAGACACAAATGTAATGGTTTTAAATACAAACATGTGTTTGTAGCATAAAATGCTGATTAAAAACAGTTATTGCTCAGGACATTTCAAATGCACTTGCTGTTTTCATTTCTAGTCAAATGTGCACAGCTTGTTGTCAATTATTTCAAAACAGAATTCTTGCTTAATATGAAACTGATACTTTTTTGTATCAGTTGTGGTAAAACTGAAAAGTATAAAGTATAAGTCTTTTCAGTTATAATGGATCATACACTTGTATGCTTCAAAGGCACCCCTGTGGCATATTTCACTAGTGCGGGTACTTGAAAAACAGCAAAATCCAGAGTGTGGTCCAAATGGCATGAATGAAGTATACATCTGGCAGTTTGAAGAAATAAGCCTCACAGTAGCAATCCAAGCTGAAGAACTAAAAACCACTTCTTCAAAGGATCTTTAAAAACAGACCTCATAGAAGCGATCAACCAGTAAACACTTTGTTCCCAGCATTCTTTTGTGTTTTATTATTCTAAAATCTACAATTTGCTTCACAATATTGTCTATTAATCATTGTCACATGATTGATATCTGCGGAAGGCTACAATATGCGAATGAGCCACAAACGAATCACAGTGTTGACTAGTGACAGGGTGACCAATATCATCTCCAAGCAAATGTTACTGGGTGTATTTATGAGTCAAGGTATTCATGTAAGTGTCCATTTGTCAGGCGTGAACACACCACAGCATGACACAATGCAAAGTTGTTTTCTGCATTTAACCCATTGACCAAGTAAAGCAGTGGGCAGCCACCAGCGTGGTACCCGGGGATCAGTGTGTGGGGACAGGACCTTACTCAAGAGTGCCTCAAGGGTGCCACTAGCAGTCCTGGGATTTTAATACACAACATTCCGATCACAGGGGCAACTCCCTAAGCACCCGGCCACCAGGTGCCTCTATGTTTATGCGATACAAAGTCAATTTTTTGGGGCAAATCTTTAACCATCAAAGTCACTGATTCACCAAGCTGGGGCTGAAACGGTCATCCACTAACTTCAGCATGAATAGGTGGGACTATACTGCTATAGGCTGAATAATGAGATATATGTAAATGTGCTGGTTTTGTGACTATGATCTGAAAATGGGTTTTTGCAGCTTTGTTTCCATGTATGGAATGTATGGATAGAGAATAGAGGACTGAATGTATGTTTGAAACATTTCTTTTTTTTATTTTGAAAGAATATTTGCATACTTTATGCCTTTTTTGATATCAGAAAAGTGATGCTCTTTAATATATTGAAAGGTGTCACAATTTCAATATGGATCAGAATTCGAATATTTCATCCAAGTCATGCAGCTCTAATTTGAATGGAGACTCTTTAACTTGTATGAATACATTAGTGTTTCCTGTCAAGATGTGAAAACGGCTTGAATTGAATTTGTTTCATTCCAAATAATTTTGATTCGTTGTATTGCATGTTGATATGAAGTTATGCTACACTCAACTAGGCTGGGTTAAGCAAGTGCTATTCCTATATAATTGAATTTGACATTTGATTTAAATCAAACAACACACAGACACAACAACTGGTTATAAGGGAAATATATCATGGACATTACATTTTTTACACATATCAGTATCTTTACATGACTGACTTATTGCTATCAGTGCTCTCTTTATTTTCCCCACTGTGCAGCTCTAGCATGTGGACGTTGAAATTGACGTAAAAAACCTCCAGTAGTTCAGAAGCAATAAAATTATTATGATAAAATAAAAGCAATCAAATTGATCAGTTATCACACCCCCAGTCACTGTGGGGAAGATCTTGCGGAGGTGTTTTTCTTTTGTGTTTTGTGGCAGGGAAAGACGGTGAATGGTAGGTGTGATTCATGTTCAGCTTTAGGTGAAAAATTTTAAATCCTTACAAATACAGAACTGGAAAGGTCAGCTCACTTCTGCGTTGACATTTTTATGGCACGCGGAGCAATTTTTCAATATCAATTTACCCGGCTGTCATGCTCTAATGTCCTCAGCGGTCCCTCCAGCACGTGTGTTGGCCTGTCACCACAGTCCACTCCGCTGCACCACCCATTGATTTTGTCGCACATTATCCTTGATAGGAGACACACGTCTGTGTGAATCATGAGAACAGGAAGTATTGCTGAACACAGACTTGTGTGATATGTTAGCATTGGTGGGTCGTACACAGAGGAGAGCCTCTAAACTTGTGCTGGAGGAAATGCCTTTTAATACATTTAAACCATGACACAAAGAAGAAGCCTTTCAAGAGCACCTCTTTTCGAGGCCTTTTCCACTCCTAGATAGCCACTCACTCATGCAGTGTATTTCAGGGGCTTCTTAAGCTTCCTTGTGTACTGAGTAGAAACTCAAAGAGCAGCTTTTGACCGAAAGCCCATCTCTCCACTCCATCTTTCACACGGGTGAATGTGCATCACTCGGAGTGCTGCTTTTCCTTAAGCAACTGAAACTGTAATTCAGAATACCACAGATGACAGGCTAAGGGCAAGTGATCGCTCCATCTGGTAAGGAGAAAGGAGGGCTGGTGTCATCATGGCCAACGTGATGGTGGGCAGCTGAGGACTGAGCTTGGGGGTGACTCAGTATCGCACGTTCAGCCTTGTCATCAATGTGGCATTTGATCCGAATGCTCTGGTCGTGACAGGAAAAAAAAATTCAATGAAGATAGAAAGGTCACAAGCAAAGAAATATCTATATTTACAATAGTGATAGCTGCTGGTGGTCTGAACAGAATTGGGTAGAGGGTAGAAAAGAATATTCTCTGCTGACAATCCAGCCTCGACTTTTTGTGCGTACTGCGATGGACTGCCTATGGTATTTTCAGTGGACCCCTACATCCTTTTTGAAAAGTCCATTCATTTCACTTTGGTTTTTTGACTTTTCGCCTCAGAGGGTGGTGCTCTTAGTTGCCATGGAAAAAATATTGCTTTAAAACTGAATTACTGGTGTGGCACTGTACAGTGTGGCTTGGCTCCTTAGAGGACTGGTACATTAGCAGAATGTCTAGACACAGCCAATTCATCATGATCAGGCTCAAATTTGGGTGATTGTGCTCTCATCACTTGGGATATAAGGTTAATTGGAAGTACCATGTTCAATGAGAGTGGTCCCTTTTGTCTTTAGGGATGCAGGGCAGTTTTTCATGGTGATCTGTTCCTTATAGTCTGCTAGCTTTCAGAAATGAAAAATAAATACTCAGAATTGCATGATCAGAGATTAGAGCCGCTTGGTAGGCAACAAAAGAACAAATATTTGAAGATGTGCTCAGGCATTACTCTTCCCTGACTCTACCACCTGCTCTGCTGCAGTGTACTTTGTATCCGTGTCCATCTGCTGTTGATCAATGAGACTGTTGGCAAATGAGACTGTGTGATGAAAGCCGCTAATGACTTTGATCAATTCTAACAGTAGGAGCATAAACTGCATTCCTTTAATGCGCCCTTCCTGGAGCAGGAACTGGTTTAAAACAGATCGCAGAACGGTTTATATGTGCCAGCTTATGCAGACTATGCTTTGAGATTGATTTGGACTTTTCTGCTGGACGCCATTTCACGCTGCTCCTCCCATAGCTCTGATTCTAAATGAACCATCCAGTTAGAGCGTTAATATAATCAGGACTAATTCTTTATGATGGGGCCAAAGATTAAACCCTCATTAGTCGGTCACTGTTGGTTGAACCCCTGCCATTATCAAATATGGCTGGAAGCATGGCCTGACCTTAAAGGAGGAGCAGCATGGCCGTAATCGGTGGACATCCTGTCTTGACCAGAACCAGAGCTTCTTTGTGCTGTTTTGCTAGTAGTGACATTCCATTCATCTGCTCTGTTGCCAGCAGTTACACAAGCTTTGATTTCACACCATTAAGGGCTGCACATCTACAGAAAGTGCAGGGCTCTTCCGTAGTCACCTTACCAGCCTTACTCTCTGAGAATTGTTTTGCTACTCCTAAGATGAGCTCTGTGAGTGTCTTTCCAAGGTCAGAGACGGTTTTGACCTCCAAACTAACACTATATGCTTTGTCTTTGTGTCTGGCTTTTGAAACGTCTTTCAATTTCTCTTCTCTTACGACAGTGTCTGCCTTGTACCAACAGTGACTTGGGAAGAAATTTGCAAGATCTGTAGACCCCTTAAAAAAATGAACTGAGATGTCTGTGATGCAAACAGATCTCTCAGAATGGGTTTCAAGCAATACTATTCAATTATCACGAGTGATTCAGCAGGGAGCTAAGAGACCGTTTCAGTGGTTTTTGACCTTATTTTGTCCTTCAGATCATTGTTCATTTGATGGGTTCTTGTAAGATTTCCCATTATCACTGGATTAAGTGGAGATTGCAGATATTGTACATGCACAGCATTTAGATGGTTGCGTAATTCAATTCTGTCATGGTTGCACAAGCCTACAATTAATAGCAGCAATACAATTTAAGATTATGATGTCAATGTGTGTTCCTGTCTTGTCTCCAATTGAGTCATTCAGCTGTTGGGACCTAAATGCACCTTCTGTGATGTTTGAAATTAAATCTCATAGATTTCTTTCTTAATTAGATGGGCTTTTCTTAGGCTTATAATTCTAAACATTTTGGAATTTTACAACTTTGTAGTGGCACTTAACTAGCAACTAATACCACTTGTAAGGAGCTAAAAAATCAATAAACAATGAAATCAATAACTTTTTTAATTAGGTCATATAGTAAATGTAAGCCAACAGTTTCGGGTAAGCAGTACATTACTGACTGACCATCGTTTATATGCTGTGAACTGTTAAAAGTAGTTAAAAACAGCAGACACTCATAATAAGGCAGAATTCAAGTGAGTATCCTCTGTTGTTCATTTTAGTGCAGTGAAGATTGAGCTTCCCAGCAATTTTAGTGGTTTTGTAGGTAATCATCTTTTTTATTTTTCATCAATTGTCTGTATGGAGAGGCTTCCTGTGTTTTCCTCAAGCAAAAGGTTATCATCATTTTTTTTGTTACGTCTAGTTATTTTCATACTTTGTTATTTTTGTTCTGTTTTTCTTAGAGTAAATAATTCACTAATACAGAAAAGAATATTTCTGCTACTAGCATCAATATTGGCCAATGTTTTCAGCCATCTGACATATATTGGCCATTCTTTACCATGAGAAACCAATTAACAGTACAGTAACATTTCAAGATCTATGCATATCACATTTTCCTCTGCCTTTTCCTTACTTTCAACATTTTTGCTGCTGCTGGAAATATATGTTTGTTTGTGTGTGTGTGTGTGTGTGTTGAGAGACTGTCATTATTCTGTGCTCGCACACAGCTCTTTGAGAATGGGCCTCGGCTCTGCTGCATGTGATACTACCTTTGATCTCTTCCCCATAATCAGTATTTCCTCCTCCACCTCATCTTGGCACCACTCGCTCTGTTCTGCAATCAGTCTTGTTTTAGCCGTCCTTTGGGAACCCAGGCGAAAGACCAAATAAGGAGGTGTGTAAATAGGATAAAGTGGGATTATGGTCATTTTTGAGGAGTGTGCTTTGTTTGCCTGGTAAGACTGGTATTTATTGTGTGTGTGTGTGTGTGTGTGTGTGTGTGTGTGTGCGCGCGTTTGTGTGCATGTGAACTTATAGAGTCTGGGGAGTGTTAGATGTGATGGTCTGACCACAGGAGTGAGAGAGAGAGAGACTGAGAGAGAGCAAGAGAGAGAGAGAGAGAGAGAGAGAGAGAGAGAGAGAGAGAGAGAGGGGTGAGGAGAGGTCGTTAGTTTTAGCTGCATTGTCAACTCCTGTCGATCGCTTGCCCAG